>CM035844.1:273254723-273790591 GCA_020510985.1 Pholidichthys leucotaenia | reverse complement strand
CGGGAATAATAATGCCAAATAGGACTGATCACAGAGGAGACTTGTATTTCTTCTGTAGATTCAGTACATTAATCCTTCATTGCGCAGCTTTGAATTCGTCGTGGAAAGACCTGAGCGAACCCATGATGTAATCCACCTTACGAGACAGTTCTCCAGTAGTCGCTATCAGGGTCTTCTCCAGTTTCTCAATTTGTTGGATGCACCTCGCCTGGCCAGCATTTTGATAGGTTGAATCCATCTTCAGCAATTTACGGTAAACCAAGACAATTCCCGTCCCAATCAGAATTATCCCAATCACCAAGATTACGAAGATAAACAAATCTTCAATATCTTCGATAGAGAGATTAGAGAGACACAGCATTTTCCAATTACCTGTGTCACATAGATAGCCCACTGGAGCCGTTCCAGCGGGGCAGACAGCTTCCCCCGGAGCACTTTTCCTTGTTGAAAAAATAGTGTCAATTGTGTTCAAAGCCCAGCTTATTAACTCCATAATTTCTTTTCGGCGGTCGCAGTTAGACGCAGACAGACAACAGCAAGCTGGGATCCAGTAGTAGGAGGGGAGGAAAAAGTCAGCAGGAGAGAAGAAAAAAGCGTCTGCTCTCTTGGGAGGGTGGAAGTGAACACACTATGGACTATGGAACACATCATAGAGGCTTGCCCGCTCCAAAGACTGGAAGGAGGATTACACACCCTCCATACAGCAAACCAGGAGGCAACTGCTTGGCTTAAGGACTTTGCATTCGCTAAATAAATAAATAACCCCCTACGGAAGGAAAATGGGCAATCCTGCTGTAGACCATAATAGGCTTCAAAGATCCTCACAAAATAGCCAGCAGGAGCCAAGAAACTACCAGAAGGCCCACACTCCAACAGTCAGGAAAGATGGGAGCAGCAGACAACACTGGTGAAGCATAGTAGTAGTAGTAGTAGATTAGTTTATTTGACAGGGACAGTGCAATAAACATAGACAATTAATCAAAGACAATCAATCTGATGTGTTGCACATAGAGTGTATAGCTATTAGCTAATTTGCAACTCTTGTCCCTGGATGGGCTTTAGAAAAAAGAATCAAGATAAAAAATATACACAATAACCACATACATCAATGCAGAAAAATTATAAATACACAATTATAAATATTATAAATATTATAAATACACAAATATAACAGCCTGACTCACATTTAACATAAATATTATAAATATTATAAATACACAAATATAACAGCCTGACTCACATTTAACACATATAACATAACTCACATTTGCCTATTTCAGGCCTTCCTCCCTCCGTCACTCACTATAAACAAACACATTTATTCCTTCCCTTCATTCACTCTCACTTTGCAGACAAATAATTCATACATGAGTACATTCTTGTTTATTTTTCAGCCAGTTTTTAACATTTTTAGTGAATGTTTTAAAGTCCGTTATTATTTTAATTTCATTTGGCATTGTGTTCCAGATGTGACTGCCCTTTATAGAGAAAGCTGTTTGTCCAAATGTGGTTCTGCGGTGGAATATTTTACAGTTATTGTTAACAGAACTCCTGGTGGCTCTGCTGCTGTCCTGTCTTTGGACGAAACCAGCAAGTGGCTCGGGTGCTGATTTATGGAAACATTTGAACGTTAATTTCAGAAGACAGAGGTCAATGAAGCTCTCAAAACTCAATAGGTTGTATTTTTTTAAAACATTACAGTGATGCCACCTAATGGGCTTTTTGTCCAAGATTTTTAGGGTTTGATTATATAATGAACCTATATGTCTTATTGTGGAAGGGGCTGCTTGAGCCCAGACTGTCAAACAGTATGATATATGAGAAAAAAACCATAGAATGCATATACAGTGCAGCTGCTTCGTAAGGTATGTAATATCTAATTTAAAGCAGTTCAGATTTTTTTTTTACTGTTTTTGAAATTTTCTTTATATGAAGATTAAATTTGAGTTGAGGATCTAGTACAATGCCAAGGTATTTGAATTCTGTAGCTAAACTGATGTCATGATCATGTATATTAACTTTAAAATGTTGCAGGTTACATTTTTTGATTGAAAAGCACATTGAGACTGTTTTCTGAAGGTTCAGCAATAGATGGTTCTTGAGGAGCCACTCTTGGACATAAACCATACTTATAGACAGTACATCTGCAGCCTGTGCTGGAGTCTTGGCAGCTGTGTAAATAACTGCATCATCTGCATAAAGTTGGCATGTTGCAGCTGAGCAGTGTAACGGCAAGTCATTAATAAAAATGCTGAAAAGTAAAGGACCAAGAATGGACCCTTGTGGGATACCCATGCGGTTGTTTAAAAATGAGGATTTATCCTGGTGAACTTTTACACACTGTTCTCTATTCTGGAGATAAGATGCAAACCATTCTAATGTATTTGGGGAGAAGTTAAAAGATACCATTTTGGATAAAAGCAAACTGTGGTTTACAGTATCGAAAGCCTTTTTGAGATCTAGAAAAACAGCTCCTACCACATTACCCCTGTCCAAGGACTGTTTGACGTTTTCAATAAGGCAACAATTTGCTGTTTCTGTTGAGTATCCTGGTCTAAAACCAAATTGATGTGGATGAAGAAGTTGACTGTCTTGTAAGTAGTCTATCAGCTGTGTAGCTACAACTTTTTCAAGAACCTTAGATAGGACTGGTAAGATAGAGATTGGGCGGTAATTGCATATATCGTCTTTACTGCCTGATTTATGAACTGGTATGACGACAGCTTTTTTCCAGCCAGATGGAAATGTACTAGACCTAATGGAGAGATTAATGAGATGAGTCAGTGGTTTGATTAATATTTTGCTGTGCATTTTGAGAAAGGAGGTGCTCATATTGTAGATATCATTAGTTTTTGAGTTTGACAGTGTTTTAACAATACCAGCAATTAACTTCTCATTTACCTCATCGATGTGAAAAGTATCTGTTGGAAGTATGGAATTTGTGTTGTTGAGCACATTTGGCAGCACAAAAATTTTTGTTAAGTCTTCCACAGAGCCCACAAAGTGTGAATTAAATTCATTTGCCAAAGTAGCCTTGTCACTGACGGTCTTGCCATTGATTCTAAGTTCCTTTACCCCCTTCTGATCATTTTTTTTATTAGTTAAGTTATTTAAATGCCTCCATAGGGAACTGTTGTTACCCTTTGCATGATCTATCAGTTTATTGTAATAAGATATTTTTGATTTTCGCAGCTCATGTACCACTTTATTTCTTAAACTTTTGTACACAAGGTGATCATTTTGTAGTTTGGAGGTTAGTGATGTTTTCAGTGCATAGTCTCGCCTCTTCATAAGTTTTCTTATTTCATTATTTAACCATGGTAGGCTAATCTTCTGTTGTCTACTTTTAATTTGCTTTGAAAATTTTTCTATAGACTTTGTGATTGTTGCAGTTATAAAATTACAACAATCATCTACTTCACATGTTGCCATGAGCTGCTCCCAATTTTGATTCTCTAAGTAATGTTCAAACTCCTCATTTTTTGATTTGGGGATAATAAAATTTGATTTGTCAATATCGACTCCCCCAAAATACTGTAGTCGCTTTTTAGTAAGTTTCCTGACAGCAAGAACCATGTTATGATCTGAGAGACCAGTTACAAGATTATAGGTTCTGGTTATTCGTTCTGGTTTATTAGTAAATACCATGTCAATAAGTGTTCTGGATTGTTTGGTTATCCTGGTGGGTCCTTTGATGATTTGCTGGTAATTAAATTTAGTCATGAGGCTTTTCAGTTTTTGTTTGTCTTTTTTATCAGACCAGTTGATATTAAAGTCACCATGAATTATTGTTTCTCTGTTCTTCTCAAGTTGTTTAACCAGATCACTTAATTCATTATAAAAGGAAGAGTTGTGTGACGGTGGGTTGTACACTACTGCAATGTTGAAATTCATTACCGGAGAGAGACATACATTAACAGCTAAACATTCAAGTGAAGTATTCAAATCAACCAGTTGACATTTATATTTCTCTTTGATGTAAATTAAAACACCTCCTCCCCTCCCTACCTGCCTGTCTTTTCTAAAACACTGGTAGCCCACAATATCGATCATATTAGTGTCTATGTTACTGTGTAGCCAGCTTTCTGAGAGACAAAGGTAGTCCAGATTTGAGTCCAACAGCAACACCGAAATCTCATCTCTTTTGGGGATTATGCTCCGTATGTTTAAATGACCGCCGAGGATCCCCTTTGGTTTAGCCTTGGTGTCCCAAAGAACTCGTGCATGATTAACAGTTTGGAAAAATAAATGTTGTTTTTGCTTTTGTACAGCTCGGTTTTGTGCTAACCCAGTGGTCTGCTGTTTAATAGTGGCAGGTCCAGGGTTAAGGTGAATATCTCCTGCCAGAAGTAGCAGAACTAACAGAACTTTAACTGTATATCCTCTGCCATATTGTGATTTTTGCTTAACAGCCATGTTTGCCTTAATTTGGAAGTTTTTGCTCAGGGCTTTTAAAGACCACATAGAGTGTAGGGTGAGATGTCCAAGCCCAAATCCATACAGATAAAACTTTTTAACTTCACCTTTGGTTGAGTTTGTCGGAAAATCCTTCTTGTTGCAGGTCCAGACACACAAAGACAAAACGAAGAGGAAGTAGAGAAGTAGAGAAGGCTTATTAGTGGTGCCCATCAGCCCACTTTTTAATCCGGTGGCAGCCATCTTCAGTCTTTCTTGGAAAGAAGGAAAAGGAAAATCTGTGGATAGTAAAATAAATTCTGCTTATATCGCCAGAATCTGATCCGATCGTCCTCAAATCCAGCTGGGCCTCAGCTAGCCAACTAGCCCCTTCCGTTGCTGGTCTCGTTGCTCATAGTCGCCGTAACTGGTCTCCCGTCCCGCTCCTCCAACCGAGTCTCGTCACACACCGCCGCTGCCACCGAGCTCCGCTGAGGTCACGGTAAATCCTCCGCTAGGCACCGCCACCTACCGTCGTCTGCCTGGGTGAAATCTCTGCTGAGCCCCGTCAACAAATAGCCGCTTGCCTGGTAGTATCTCCGCTGGGCCTCGCAGCTGGGCTTCGATTCAGGCTGGTGTAAGGTGGAATGACTGGCGCCAGCATTAAGCTAACTAGCGTTAGCTTAGCAATCGCTTCGGGTAGTCTCGTCGCACACCGCCGCTGCAGTCACGGTAAGTCCTCCGCTGGGCACCGCCGCCTACCGCCGTCTGCCTGGGTGAAATCTCTAGAGACTGAAATGCAAAGCAATATTGAAAGCATGCTATGAAATGTGATATTCTGTGTTATCAGTGAAGAAAATGTATACTCTGTGGGCACATATGTTGGTTACATATGCTCCACAAATATATTGCTGTTTATTGTGTGCTGCACGTCTCAGGGAACAAAGGGACTGAGCCTCTGAGAGGTAACGGGAGAGTGTGAAGTTTGGCCTTTGTTTCAGGGAGATGACCTGGAGAGATTTCCGGACCACCAGAGACTGAGGGACGATGATGTGAAGATCAGAGGAGTTACATTGTGACTGGGATTAAGTACCATGTGACTGTATGTTTGATAGTTTGATATGTTTGTCATTAGGAAGCGCTTATCGAGCGCGCCTAATGTCAAGTCAAATTCTTCGTATGTTTTTAACATGCTTGGCAATAAAGCTCATTCTGATGAAACACCATGTGACTGCAGTTTTGATGTCCGGGGTATAAAAGACAGATGTGAGATGATTCATCCTCTTTTCCTGCTTTGAAATTGTTGGAGTATGTGATTCTGAATAAAGCTGAACCCGAGGAATAAACTCAGTCTCATCATTCTGCACATTCTCCACACTGGTGACCTTACGACGAAGCATGAGCAGAGATAATTCTCCCGAGCGGGGCTCGGCAGAAGCCAGCCTGATAAATGCCGCCACGTTCCAGCTGCCGGACTTCTGACAGCATAGTCCGCGCTCTTGGTTTAGCGTGGTCGAGGCGCAGTTCAACCTCCGGAGAATCTCGAGAGACGACACAAAATTCTACCATGTGGTGGCGAAGCTGGACAGCCACACGGTCCAGAGGGTGGAGGATCTGGTCAATCACCCACCGGACAGCGACAAATACAGCGCATTGAAGGCTGCGCTTATCAGCCACTTCACCCCCTCGGTGCAACAGCGAGCAGAGGGGCTCCTAGCGTTGACGGAGTCTGAGAACGACAGACCCGTAGACCTGATGGTGAAAATGCTGAGGGCTGAGAGACTCCGAGGATGACAATTTTATCTTCGCCCACCTTTTCCTCAGGACCCTGCCGCCAGCGGTGAGAGTGACCTGGCAGGCTCACCTCTGTTGGCCCGGCGAAACTACCATGAGCTGAGCAAGGAGGCGCAACGACTCGTCGACGCCCACAAACGGAGCACGGTTTCGGCCGCGGCAGCAGAGCTAGGCGCAACATCCGGAGACGGCATGGGGCCAGAGGCTGCAGCACCAGACCCACCGACGACGGCAGCGGCAAGGGCCAGGCGACACGGAGCGGACGACGTCCTCTGCTTCTACCATCGCCGCTTTGCAGAGAGGGCACACAAGTGCCTCCCACCGTGCCACTTCAAGCGCTTGGGAAACGCCAAGACCGGGGGTTGGTAGCGGCTGCGGCCCTCGGGGAGGAGAACAAGCTGCTCTACCTGACGGATGCACGCTCGGGGAGGCATTTCCTCATGGACACAGGCTCCCAGCTGAGCTTCATCACGCCTTCCTACGCGGACCGGCTGACACCGTCTGAGGGTCCCCGGGTGTCAGCAGCGAACAGCTCAGCGATTAAGACCTTCGGTGAGAGGACTCAGCTTCTGTCTTTGCAGGGCCGTGCATATGAGTGGACTTTTGTTGTAGCGGCAGTCAATTTCAACATGTTAGGGGCTGATTTTTTGTGCTCACATGGTTTATTGGTTGATCTTGCTAACAGACGTCTGGTTAATGCACTCTCCTTTCACTCTATTCCCTGCACAGCTCGAGTGGCGCCGCCAACTGCACAAGCCAACGTCACAGCTGCGGGTGGTAAGTTCCACGCACTCCTCACTCAGTTCCCAGCACTCACAGTCCCAATTTTTTCGGCGACAGTGGCTAAACATGGGGTGGAGCATTATATCACTACCACCGGCCCGCCCATTTTTGCAAAAGCTCGGCGCCTGGACTCAGCTAAACTGACCATAGCGCGCGAGGAGTTTGCCAACCTGGAAAAACTGGGCATCATCAGGCGTTCGAAAAGCCCCTGGGCTTCACCACTGCACAAGGTCCCAAAGGCTGATGGCTCGTGGCAACCTTGCGGTGATTTCCGCAGGTTGAATAACGCCACAGCACACGACCGCTACCCAATTCCGCATATCCAAGATTTCTCGGTGCATTTGGCGGGGGCGCGCATTTTTTCTAAAATAGATTTAGTACGCAGTTACCATCAGGTTCCAGTGCACGCTCAGGACATACCCAAAACAGCGGTAATAACTCCTTTCGGGCTTTTTGAATTTTTGCGCATGTCTTTTGGACTCAAGGGAGCGGCGCAGACGTTCCAACGCATGATGGACGCGGTCCTGCGCGACCTCCCTTTCGTGTTCGTCTATTTGGACGACATTTTGGTAGCCAGCACGTCTGAAGACGAACACGAAAGCCACCTCACAGCAGTTTTCCGGAGGTTGGCAGAGCACGGGTTAATAATTAACCCAGCGAAGTGTCAGTTTGGGGTGGCGCAGACTGATTTTTTGGGGCATCGCGTTTCGCCAGAAGGAGCGGTCCCTCTGCCCGATAAAGTGCGCGCAATAACAAATTTTCCCCAGCCTCAAACGGTCAAAGCGTTACAGGAGTTTTTGGGAATGGTTAATTTTTATAACCGTTTCCTCCCCAGCGCAGCGCAGCTCATGCAACCATTGTACGCTGCACTAAAAAAAACAAAAACCCACGAATAAAATCGAATGGTCTCCTGAGCGGGGGTGCGCATTCTCTCAAGTCAAATCAGCCCTGACAATCGCTGCTTTGTTGGCACACCCAGTTCCAACAGCCCGCATGGCGCTCACCACTGACGCGTCCGATTTAGCCGTAGGGGCGGTCGTTGAACAGTATGTAGCTGGGGCCTGGCAACCGCTCGCGTTTTTCAGCAAAACCTTGCGCGATAGCGAGCGAAAAAACAGTGCGTTCGACAGGGAGTTGTTGGCTCTACACTTGGCCATCCGCCACTTCCAGTTCTGGCTGGAAGGGCGCTGTTTCACCGCGTTCGTGGACCACAAACCGCTGACTTTCGCGATGGCCAAGATTTCGGAACCTTGGTTGGGCCGGCAGCAGAGACAGCTGGCCGCGATATCGGAGTTTACCACCGATATCCAGCATGTGGCAGGTAAATGTAATGTAGTGGCAGACTGCCTCTCACGTGCTGTGGCGGCTCCAGGCCCCGTGGGGGCAGACTCTGCAGCCATGTCCGCGGGCCAGGGTAGTGACGCGGAAGCGCGCGCAGCCCCGGTCCGCGTAGGGTTAGATTATGCAGCCATCGCCGCGGAGCAGGTTAGCGATGAGAACATGCGCACGCTCCAGTCTGGACCAACAGGGTTAAGGCTGGAGGGCAGGGTGCTGCAAGATGGTATGCACCCCCTAATCTGCGATATCTCCACTGGACGGCCACGTCCGGTGGTACCAGCTGCGTGGCGCCGCCGCGTTTTTGACTCGATCCATTCTCTGGCACACCCGGGGGTGCGCGCATCGGTCAAAATGGTAGGAGAGAAATTTGTATGGCGGGGGTTGCGCAAACAGGTCAAGGAATGGGCGACAGCCTGCGTAGCTCGTCAGCGAGCCAAAATACACAAACACACTAGAGCTCCTTTGGAGCCTTTTCACATCCCGGCTAAGCATTTTGATCATGTGCATGTCGACCTGGTAGGCCCCCTTCCGTCGTCACAGGGGTGCACACACCTTTTGACAATGGTGGACCGCACCACGCGTTGGCCGGAAGTGGTCCACTGGCATCAACCACAGCCGAAGAGGTGACACGCGTTTTTAAACAGCGTGGGTAGCGCGTTTTGGAGTTCCGTCGGACATAACGTCCGACAGAGGTCCTCAATTTGTGTCCGAGCTCTGGTCAGCGATGGCCCGCAGCCTGGGGGTAACGATCCACCGCACTACCGCGTACAACCCCCAGGCTAATGGTTTATGCGAACGTTTCCATAGGTCATTGAAAGCAGCCCTCAGAGCGTCGCTTACGGATACAAATTGGGTAGACAGGCTACCATGGGTTTTATTGGGGTTGCGTTCTGCACCTAAAGAGGATTTGCAAGCTTCCCCAGCTGAGTTAGTTTTTGCACAGCCTCTCCGGCTGCCCGGGGAATTTCTCCCGGATAATCCTGCGCCAAATTGCCCCCCCGCTCAGCGGTTGCAGAGCGACACGGGATCAAACACACTTCCTGGCCCGGTTCATCACAGCTTCCCACGCGTTTTTGTGCCGAAAGCTTTAAAAAATGCGGAGTTTGTTTTTGTCAGACATGATGCCCATCGCCCAAACTTGCGCCCGTCTTACGACGGACCGTTCAGGGTGCTGGAAACAGGAGAGAAGCATTTTTTGCTAGATTTGGGAGACAGAAAGGAGGTAATTGGTATAAACAGACTCTAACCTGCTTTTGTTTTGGCGGATGAAGCTGTGCAGTTGGCGAGGGCCCCCCGTCGCGGCAGACCTCCTAGAAGGCATTCTCCAGAACACCCACAGAGATTGACTAACAGTTCTAATCCACAGGCAACAGTCCCACAGCAGGAGGACACTGCAGAGGCAATAAAGCCGGCTTACAGCAAATACGGCAGAAGACTTAAGCCTAGGCAACGGGTGGATTGATATGTAGTAATGTTATTATGTCATGCATCTCTAGTTATGATTGTTCCATCTTAGACGTTTGGGGGGATCATGTGGGCACATATGTTGGTTACATATGCTCCACAAATATATTGCTGTGTGTTTATTGTGTGCTGCACGTCTCAGGGAACAAAGGGACTGAGCCTCTGAGAGGTAACGGGAGAGTGTGAAGTTTGGCCTTTGTTTCAGGGAGATGACCTGGAGAGATTTCCGGACCACCGGAGACTGAGGGACGATGGTGTGAAGATCAGAGGAGTTACACTGTGACTGGGATTAAGTACCATGTGACTGTATGTTTGATGAAACACCAGGTGACTGCAGTTTTGATGTCTGGGGTATAAAAGACAGATGTGAGATGATTCATCCTCTTTTCCTGCTTTGAAATTGTTGGAGTATGTGATTCTGAATAAAGCTGAACCTGAGGAATAAACTCAGTCTCATCATTCCGCACATTCTCCACAACTCATTGATTAATTAGTACATGTAATGTATGTAATCAATTGAAATAATGAGTGTAATCAAACTGTGTGATTGTATGTACCTTTTAACTGCACAAAAGAAGGTTTATGTGAGGACAGATTGTGAAATGCTGGAAAAAAACGGTTTACTGGAAATGTATGAATAATGAGGAAATGAAAGTTGATCGGAACAGCATGTTGGGGTATTTTGGTGATGGAAAATGCTGAGATGCTAGCAGGAAAGTCCCGAGATGGGCCATGAGTCATGAGCGCCTGATCAATAATTGTTATATAAAACTTAACTTTAAGCCATCACAAGAGGCCAAGAAGCCTGGGGTGAGATTGGGACCAATCACAGAACTCGGGTGAAGGTATTTAAACCAAGCCCTTTTAGGCCAAAATGTTCATTTTTCGGCGGATCTTCAAGAGGCAACATCCTACCAGAGCAGCGGGCTGAAGACGAGGATCACCAGAGGAAAAGTGGACCAGTTTTTCATCTACTCTTCAGCCTTTAACAGCTTCTACATCTGCTGCTCACCAAGTGTTAAAATAACACTTTTGGAACAAGAAAAGGGGAAGTCAAGACTACAGCTGGTCGGGCTCCCGGCCTGGGCTGGTGAGTCATCTTCTACAGACAAGAGGCAGGGGCTGGAAGATCCCTCCGGGATGGAGGCACCGCTTCGGGGGCTCGACTCACCGCTCTCCCCCGGCCATCGGCTTCGCTGAATCCGGATGGAGGAAGAGAAGAGGAGCTTCGGGAGTCAGCTGTTTAGCCTCGCCTGTCCTTGTAAAAGGGGAACTTCAACAGGGAGGACCAGCTGTTAATCATCCTTTATTCCCCAATGTCACCATCTGGGCTTTTTAGACATTTATCCACAAATTAATTAGATGTTTTTACCAGGTTTTATCATCAAGAAGGTAATTTTCTTTTTGGACTCTAAGATTTTTAAACTTTTTTTTATCAGTTTTTACTTGCTGATCAGGCTGTGATGATTTTTGAGTTTTAAAGGGTTTAAAAAAAAAACAAAAAACTTTCTTTCTGATCAAATGACTGATTTTACAACATTTTATCTTTTGATTTAAGGTTTTTCAATCAGGGTTTTTGGTTTGATTTTTAATTTTTATCATTTTGATCTTTATTGACTGTTCCATGCAAATATATCCTGTTTTGGCTGAGCTTTGCTGATTTTCAATAAATACAGCATTCTAAAAGACAGTATGGGAGTTTGTGGGCTCATTGAGTCAGCCTCCACTTTTCTTGGGTAATTTTCAAGAAGGTATTTTTCTACAAGTGGTGTACATTTTCAAGCTTTTTAAGGTCAATCCTTTTTGGCGTTTTAAAATAGATCTCCTATAAACCGATTTTCCTGGTTTTAAACATTTACCCAGATTACCAAGAGCAATGCAAGACCATGAGAGGCTGTCGTTAATATTGGAGGTGTATTCTAGGTGTCTGACTGGACAGGTCACTCAGTCAGAGGTCTGGAATACAGGCAGTGGAGATCCTCCAATATATGGAGACAGTACACGCTGGGGTCACTCTCAACAGTCACCAAGCACACTTATACATGTGACAGAATTTCCTATGAGGAAAATTCCTCTAGGAACTGCAAGCTGGTGAACCTAAACTTCAATCCTGAGGTACAAGGTCAAAGGGTCTTCGACACCATCAATTAATAACTTTGCTGTAAAGTTGGTGAATTTTTTTATTATGAATTTGAGACTTTTTGTTTTCAATTTTCAAAACAGGGATTAAAACTGATATAAACAACAACAGACCAATCAGCATCTTACCTGTCACCTCCAAAATAACTGAAAAATGGGTGGTCACACTATTATGTGAACATCTGAATTATGGGGACACCCCCCTGCATCACGCACAGTTTGGGTTCTGTGCCCACCACTCAGAGTCTGCAATAAGCTTGTTTTTAGAGAAAACATGGGAAGATTTACTAACGTACTGCATCACCCTGTTTTGGTGTTACTAAAGGGCACAGGGAAAAATTAGGAGTGGAAAGGCGTGGATTATGTTAATTTTGCGCCTGGCCTCATTGCACATGCATTTGTCAGAGCTGTCATGTCAATGCGCTAATTTGAGGGAGGGGCGTATTTAAATGACTGGCACAAGGTGATTTACTAAGATCTGCGATTGTCAATCTGCTGCTAAATGCGCCAGGATTTAAAAAAGCTTGTCTTAATTCATCTGTGCCTGACATGATGGCGATCGTTGGTGCCAGGAGGAGACACCAGCGAGAACGGAGGGCACATGGTTGAAGCTTCTCTCTGCTCATGACTTTATTTGGCATGACAGAAGAACAGATTATATGAATATCAACAGTCTCACATAGATCGGTGCTATGCTGAACTGGACATCAGCCACCAGTTTTTTTAAATTTCATTTGTTTGTACTGTATATAGCCTACTACATGACCTACTACATGACCACCTGCAGTGGACATCCAGATGGTGTCAGCCGATAATGACTCTTTTCTTTTCTGCGGAGGTTCAGACTCGGATCTGGAGTTTTCCTCTCCCATCAACTCTCCCTCGCTCTTGAAGCAAAATCTTCCACATTGCCAATTTTCTTCATTTTTTCCCCTCTCTATCCATATTTCTATTTACCATATTTCTTTTTGCTGTGCGTAAAATGTTAAATCAGTTCCCTCTTGTCTCTATTTCTCTCTCCCAGTTTAGGATACGCAATATAGGAGGAAAACAACAATGAGATTATTTACAAAAAAGAGCGCACAGATTCATATAAACGTCCCCCAAAATTGCAACATCGTAGCTCAATGGCATTTATAAAAAGTTGTGAACTGGAAGACCTGTAGATTTTGTTAAAACAAAGTTATTCACAAAATAAAACCCCAGAGTCTCCATCAGACCATCTTGATGGTTCTAGTGTTAATAAAATAAACACGTTGGTTAAATAATCAATTTATTCATGAGCAGTCCTTTATTAAATTAGATTCAAATGCTTCATTAATACTCATTAAACAAAAAAAGTCTATGTTAAATGAAAATCTAAATTTTGAAATATAATGAACAAAAAAACTATTTTTGTGGGGTTTGCGCTTAAACAAAAACTTAAAAAAAAGCTTTGTATATTAAGCTCCTCCGAACTGGCTGTGCCTGTATTGATGATCCACTTCCTCATCAGCTGTGCCTATGCGCAATTTTGAGGTGCTCTGGGTGGGCATAACTGAAATGAAGTGACTGCATCTGTGTTCATAATTTTGCATGTTGTTAGTAGATCACTGGCAAAAACTGGCCACTCCCTGAGGCGCTCTGTCTAATTTGGGCACTCGCCAATTTGCACTGCCTTAATAAATCTGCTCCTAAATCTTTCTTAGATAAGTGCAGTTGTGTAGGTGCTGTGTTTTTAGATCTGAAGAAGACATTTGACACTGTTGACCACAGCATCCTTTTAACCAAATATAGCTTAGTTTTTCAGAACACACTATCAAATGGATGAAATCCTATTTAACAAACAGACAGCAATGTGTAACAGTCAACAGTGTCAAATCGCCAAATTTGAAATGTCAAATGGGTGTCCCACAAGGCTCCATACTTGGACCAATATTATTCTCCCTATACATAAATGATCTACCAAATGCATACAGAAACATTCATATACAAATGTATGGAGATGGCATGGTAATATTCACATCTGCAAAAAACACACAAGAAGCTGCCTGTATTCTTACAACAGCGATGACCCAAATCCATGACTGCCTGAATAATTCATGTCTCCTACTAAACACACACAAAAAAAAAAAAAACTGTTTGCATGATGTTCACCAAACAACGATCAAATATTACAAACTCAAACATTTTATTAAAAGGGTAGGAGCTGCAACTAATCGAGGAATTTAAGTACCCCGGCGTGATTTTAGATTCCTCATTACCCTTTAAAAAACACATCAAAAAATCTCAAACATAATCAAATTCATTCTAAGAAATTTTAAACAAATTAGACCATCACTGACAGTGCAGCCAAAATGTTTCTGCATGCAATGATCTTCTCACACATTGGTTACTATTTTACTAACTGGTCACTCACTGGTGTAACCATAATCAAACCCATTCAATCTTTATACAAAAAAGCCATAAAAATCATTGACAAGAAAGATCCCACATATCATTGCTGTCACATTTACAAGAAATACTATTTTTTTGTCTTTTAAAAATAATAAAATTCTGAAATTTACCTGCTCAATTTATAAAATATTAAATGGGTATGCACCCCCCCAGAGGGAGAATATGTGCTATCAATCTGTGCTATCAGTGAGGGGCACCAAGATCTGGAATAACATACCACCTGCAATCAGAGAATGTACCACACTAAACACTTTTAAGACACATTGTAAAAATTGGCTTTTAAACAACCAAACCTGTACCTACAAGTAGTGGTTGCTCTGTGGCATACGCATATATATGTGCCCGTGCGTCACACACATATGCCCCACCTCTTTCTTGTTGCCGTTTATTGGGTACCCGGTCAAGTCCCCCCATAACCAACTCACCCCAGAAGCATATACATGTAGGCCGTGTAGAGCTACAACTAAAGATTATTTTAGTAGTCAACTAGTCTAATGACTATTTTTTTTCAACTAGTCGACTAATTGCGTTTATTTTTCTCATGTCCACCATCTCTGCTTCTTGCTGGGGCTGCATATTTTTACCTCAGCCGCTGTTTAATACCTCTTAATGTTCCATCTCCCGTGGGCGGGAGGTATTTAAATGCCATTTTGTCTCAGCTGGACACAGTGTTACTAATATTCAGAATGAGGGCCAATACTAACAAAGATGATTGATAGATTAGATAGATAGACTTTATTGATCCCAAACTGGGAAATTACAGAGAGATGGCGACTCCTGTAATTCAGTCACTGCATTCAACACGTTAGCCATGACAGCTCAACCCTCAGCAACTACAGAGCTTATTGTCAAACAGATAAGCTAACATTAACAGCACATACTAACAGTATTGTCATTTTTCTAAAGCTTGAAACAGTTGGCCATTGAAAATAAGCAGCGCTTTCTTTACTCGCTAAAACTTACCCTTGCAGATGGTAATGTCGTAGCTCTCGGGCGCCACTGTTTCAGATCCTCATTGTTACCTTCTTCACTTTCACAGCTTGGCAGTTCCTAACTGTAGTATGGACTCCTTGTGAGTTAAAGCTAAAATGTCCATAGTGTAGCCTGACTCGTTAGCTGGTAACAGGCTTTGCTCTAGGTAGGTTCTGCAGCCAGTTAGACACGGAGCACACATTAATACCTTCACAACAGTGGGTCTTTATTCTCCTTCCTCTGTGTTGGAGAGACACATACAGCCACTTTGCGCTTAAACTCTGTAACAAACGCCAAAACAAAACAACACAGCATAACAGCGTAAGGATGTACACACCGTGGATCTGCGGAGATGTCCACTTTCTTAAAGGGGCAGGCAAAGTTGGTAACATCAAGCGTCACTGTAGTGCTGCCGTGGTAAGAAAGGTCTGCCTTCCAAAGTCTGCATTTTACTTGTTTTGTTTTTTTTGTCTTCTGTAAAATGATCCCAGCAACAGAAAGTTTGGGTCTGCTTTTTTTTTAATCCACTTTGACATTCGCCATATTTTTTGTTGCCCGACCGCCCTGAACATCTTTTTTTCAGCGTTTGTGAGTGGCACTCTGGGGGGGGGGGGGGGGGGGGGGGGAGCACCTGTGCCCTGTATCCTAGCAACAGCTTGTCACTCACAGCTCAACACTTCTGCTTCTCCTATGGTCAGACTTTCTACTTATTTTTTTTTAATAGTCTCTAAATAACAATGGACAGGAAACATATTCTAGCAGCTCTGGATGTAAAGTATGATTACACGGAAAACAGGAGTCTGAGTACAGACTGTATCAGCGTCCTATGTCCCACCCTTCCTTAATTCTGATTGTCTGCTTAGAAAGGTCTGACTGACGAGCTCAGCTGCAGACTGAAAAAGCTGAACTTTTCTCAACGCTGAGCGCCCTGAGCGCCACGACAAAAACGGACACCGCTCAAAGCGTTTCAGCACCCAGGGTGCTCAGCGCTGTAAACACTGGACTACATAGAGAATGAATAGAAAACCGTCGCCCAGAGCAGAAAAAATGCATTTGGTGGACACGCAGCCCAAATGTGCTCCTCTTCTTCTTCACTGGAAATTGTTCACGCATGCCGGACAACAGAGGCGCTACTGCCCTTCGCAGTTCTGGTCGTGCATTGCCGTTACAACATTACTGCGGCATGCATATATACTTTATAATTAACCCCTTGCACTCTGGTCAATTTCCCTAAAAACGCCTAAAAATAACGTACCCAAAGTAAATCAAAAGCTGTTCTTCAACCCTTTGGAGCATCTTCATGGGGTTGGACTCATTTAAAAGAAAACACTTTGAATTTTTTGGCAAAACAGTCATAATCTCTCTAAGTGCTCCTGCCACTGAGTAACAGTCATCTACACATACTGAACTTGAAGAAAATAAAGTTTGCCTGGGTGGTTTTTTTAGATACAAATGCTTGCAAATAACACACAGCTGTCAGATACTGGCTGGAAAATGCAACAGAAATGTAGAACCAAGTGTTATCCAGCTGAGGTCAAAATTTTGTAACAATACCAAAAAAAGGGAATATATTACACAGCTTTTTTGTCAGGTTGTTCCCAGGCGTTTTTGAACTATGCCAAATGGCACAGTTTGGAAAAAACGTCTATAACTTTTGAATGATTCAACATAGAAGCTTGATCTTGGGCTCTAATGAAAGGTGACACTCAGGGCTGTGTGTGTGTGTGTGTGGGGGGGGGGGGGGGGGTTATTCATTCATTCATGAATGAATGAACAAACAAGCCCCCCACACACAAAGAAGCATGCCACGTAAAAAATGTGTGGCTTTTTTTTTTTTTTACAAGAAAAAATAACCTACAGTGCAATAAAAATTATACTAAAATATCTGCAATGGAGAGGATAACAACTCCCCCCCCGCTACAGAGGAGCGCGGCGCACCAAAAAACGGTCCGTCAGCGGTCCGTCATGTGGCGATGACACAGTTGTAATTACCGATCAGTCAAAAGTCATTTTTATTACTATTTTCAGTGATAAAGAATAATTTAGCTTATAACACCTGTCCACAACAGCAGTGTCGTTGGCGAACATCTGTTCCTCATTGTCAGACGAACATGAAGCTGGTCCGCTTGTTACGACTCGTGGTTCTGGTCACGCGGCCCGGTCAAACCATGATTCCATTATTGCAGTTTTGCGCTTCCATGATTGCGGTTTTGGCGAACGATTTTTCAAAACAAATAAGAACAGTAGTAAGAAAAAAAGACTGGCGAACGCTACCGTTACACACAGCGGCTTACACAAAACAGATTTTACGCACGGGACGCATGCTTTCAATCGTCAAACTTCTTTGCTTCAATTGGCTCGTATTCGCAGTCGTTGGTAGGCGGGTCCTTCTTGCTAGGTTTTCAGTCATTGGTTCTTCAAGGTTTCAGAAACCCAATTCAAGGCTCTTATTAGACGAATGAGAGGTCAATCAAATCTAAACCAATCAAAACACTCCTTTGGCTTTCTGTTCACGGCTGTGTCTGTAGTGGAAGAACGGAAATGCAGCCTTTTTTTTTTTCTCCAGTGCGCACTGAGACGCACAGTGCGCACTAGGACGCACGAGGACGCAGAGACGTGACCGCCCGCGGTATCCCAGAGTGCAAGAGGTTAAACGATCTGTCGACAACAAAAATATTTATCGACAAATTTTTATTGTCAACGTTATCGACAACGTCGACTAATCATTTCAGCCCTAAGGTTGTGCATTACCTGAACTCTCCTCATCAGCAGCTGTGTCTCAATTCAAGTTCTGCGTCCTTCAAGTGCACATTTCTAAGCCAGATACGTCACTGTTCGTTCACAGATTTGGACTTTCAGGTTCAGGTTCCTTTATTTGTACCCGTAGGTAGATTTGTTTTGCAGTCTGGTGACATCCATATTTACAAGCCACAATTGCATTCAACATAGACACAAACACAGGCACACATGAAGCTGACTATAAACATGATAAAAATACTCAAGGCTCCATCAATCAGGGTATAAAGACAAAGAGATGAGAGAAAAACCAGAGGTAAGAGAGAAGGGTCATATTAAAAAGTTAAAAACTAGTCAAAGAGGTTAAAAACTCAAAGGTCCAAAACCCAATAAAATATTTAGAACCCATATAACATCCTATAAAAGTAAGTAAATATAAAATGGAGTTAATAAAGAGGTACCTAAATTATGTGCAATATATTGTTACAACTTGTTCAACTCTTTGACAGCAGCAGAAACAAAGCTGTTTTTGTAGCGCTGGGTTTTACTTTTTGAGACAGCAAACCTCCGTCTTGAGGGAAGAAGCTGAAAGTTGCAGTGCAAAGGGTGGGAGTCATCATTTAAAATGGAGGTAGCCATCCTCTGTACTTGTCTGGCTTTGTCTGACTTTGCGAATCAATAACTCCTGAACAAAGCATTTTTAAAAAACAAAACACACCAATCTAATAAATACATTGGTAAAGTGGACAACGAGCTACAATCTCATTTTCATTAAAAAGAGCCATCCTCTGAGCTCTAGCAGTTACATTGGTGTCTATGAGCTTCCGTCGGGGAAACAAATGCACAGGGATCATCTACAAATTGCAACTCTGAGAAAAAACAACAACTTAAAATTAAATACCGTCATGATCATAAAGCTGGATTCATGCTGCACCTCTGTTGTCCGCGTACGTGCAACCGGAAACCTCATGCGATGAAATTTACATCATCGTCTCCATTCCGCTAGTGTACGCAGGGCTCTACTGCGGACGACCACATGCAGCCCAAATTTTCTGACCGCATGGCCTGCCCACGATCTGAACCCGTTGACAGAGCATGCGCAAGACTGAATGTCCCATTCACGAGATGGCGCTACCAACACAGCATACAAAGACAATGCAGACGAGGAAGACGAGAAAAAACATACATGAATCCTTTTGCAGCAGCAGCAGCTTGAGCGGAGAAGAGCAGTGGAAAATGGCAATTCCTCCTTTTCCTTGAAATAATACTATTGTTGTTGCTACAAAAAAAAAAAAAAAAAAATAATGTGCGTCACTCTGGTGTTTATAACTGGTGAACAAACTGGCGCGTTAGTGCATTTGCGCTCCCCATTGGGCTGGGGCGAAACTACAAATAACAGTTGTGTGCATGCGTCAACTGCTTGGCCTGGTAGATGAAAAAAAGTGAGCATTGTAGAAGAGCTTGGAAGAACGAGGCGATGTGATATATAAACCAAAGTTTATTATCAGCTCCTCTAACAAGTCTCATCCTAGTGCAGCAGCAGAAGAAGGAAAAAGAGACCGAACACCTCCGGCTCTCAGAACTTATACTTGCACATAACAAAAGACATGCATATCCAAAGCTGACATCCCTCATTATCTTAATCCCCCCATTGTCTTCGTACTCCTCCTCATGGCCCTGGGGGGTCAGGGAAGCTCCTCCGGTCTCCACCGCAGTGCCTGGGAAACTCTTTGATCCTCACTGGCGGTTGAGATCTCTTTGTCCTGTTCTGAGGTGTGAAGTCGCCTTACATATGTAATCACCAAACATTCTCACATGCTTCAACATATGTAGGTTATGGAATATATGATAAATATAGACCACAGGCCCCCCCCCAAACGACTAAGAAAAGGACAATAGAAAAATTCACAGTTTAAGATAATTATTATGACATACTAACTGCTACACCTCTTGCCACAGAAGAAACTTTCCAGCAGCTATGCTCCTAAGAGAGTTCAGTGGTAATCATAACAGCATAGTAAAATCACAAGTCAGTCCTAAACTGTTACAGCACAATTAGTGAACAACTGTTGAGTAGTTTGTATCAGTCTCTGTGCCGTCTGGGTTTTAATCTTCTCCCGAAACTGCTGTGGGTCCGCTTGGGCGTTCTGCTGGGACCTTCCTGTAAGGAATCTGCAGCTTGGGGAGGAGAGTGATTATTTGTTCCCTGCAGGGGGGCTGAGTCTTTTCTCTTGGGGGGTCTAGCCCTCCGAGGTGCTCTCGCCAACTGTGCAGGCTCGTCTCTCAACAAGAAGGCAGGTTTGAGTCTGTCAATGCTGACTGTTTCTTTTCTATCCCCAAAATCAAGCACAAAGTGTTTATCACCAGGTTCCAGCACTCTGAATGGCCCATCGTATGGTGGGCGGAAAGTTGGTTTTAAAGCTCCATGCCTAACAAAAACGAATTCAGCGTTCTTTAAAGCTTGTGGGACAAAAACCCGTGGAAAAGAGTGATGAGCCGGACCGGGGAGAGAGTCCGGTCTGTTGCTGCCTAAAAACCTCGGGGCTGGAAGATGCCCTGGCTCTGGGTTCTCTGGTAAAAATTCACCTGGGAGCCTGAGAGGTTGTGCAAAAACTAATTCTGCTGGAGAGGCATCTAGATCCTCTTTGGGTGCAGCACGCAACCTCAATAAAACCCAGGGAAGTTTATTTACCCAATTTGTATCCGTTAGTGAGGCTCTGAGGGCGGCCTTTAAAGACCTGTGAAAACGCTCGCATAACCCATTAGCCTGAGGGTGATAAGCGGTGGTGCGGTGAATTGTTGCCCCTAAGCTGCTGCCATGGCTGACCAAAGCTCCGAGACAAATTGAGGCCCCCTATCGGACGTGATGTCCGATGGGACGCCGAAACGTGCCACCCAGTTTGTCAAAAAAACGCGAGCGACTTCCTCCGCTGTGGTTGACGCCAGAGGGACTGCCTCTGGCCAGCGTGTGGTGCGGTCTATCATTGTTAACAGGTGTGTGAAACCTTGGGAGGAAGGTAGTGGTCCCACGAGGTCGACATGAACGTGGTCGAACCTTCTAGCAGGGATTGGAAAAGGCTCCAGAGGGGCTTTTGTGTGTTTGTGTATTTTGGCGCGCTGACAAGAAATGCAAGTTTTTGCCCATTCTTTTACGTTTTTGCGCAGGCCAGGCCACACAAACTTTTCGGCGACCATTTTAACCGAGGCGCGCACACCTGGGTGCGCGAGGGAGTGAATTGAGTCGAAAATACGGCGGCGCCATGCAGCTGGGACTAACGGGCGAGGTCGGCCGGTTGAGATATCGCATATTAGGGGGGGGCACACCGTCGCGTAAACCCCTTTCCTCCAGCCTTAACCCTGTTGGTCCAGACAAGAGTGCGCGCACGTCCGCGTCACTACTTTGTTCCTCTGCCATGGCTGCATAATCTATCCCTGCATGGATTGGGGCCGCGTATGTGTCCGCGTTGGTGAAGAGTTCCGCGGTTGAGGTAGTATAATCTGTCTCCTCGCGCTCTGACGATGTCACAGCGCGAGAGAGGCAGTCTGCTACCACGTTAAGTTTGCCTGCCACATGTCGAATGTCTCTGGTGAACTCTGAAATCGCAGCTAGCTGTCTTTGTTGCCTGCCTGACCACGGTTCGGAAATTTTAGCCATAGCAAAGGTGAGCGGTTTGTGGTCTACAAAAGCCGTGAAACTCCACCCTTCTCACCAGAACTGGAAGTGGCGGATGGATAAATGAAGCGCTAGCAGCTCCCTGTCAAAAGTGCTGTATTTACGCTCGGTTTGGTTTAGCGATTTGCTGAAGAATGCCAAAGGTTGCCAGATTCCGCTGACATGTTGTTCTACAACTGCCCCTATAGCTAGGTCCGAAGCGTCTGTGGTTAGCGCAATGCGGGCCGAGGGATCGGGGTGAACCAACAATGTGGCATTAGCTAGGGCGCTTTTTACTTCCGCAAAGGCGCGTTCGCGCTCCGGGGTCCATTCGACCGCGTTGGAAGCTTTTTGTTTTCTGAGCGCGTCATATAGGGGCTGCATGAGCTGAGCTGCGTGGGGGAGGAAACGGTTGTAAAAATTAACCCTTCCCAAAAATTCCTGCAGCAATTTGACCGTTTGTGGCCGTGGGAAACTTTTTATCGCGTGAACTTTGTCTGGAAGTGGGACTGCCCCCTTCGGAGAAACTCTGTGTCCTAAAAAATCAATTTGTGACACGCCGAATTTGCATTTGGCTGGATTGATTATTAACCCGTGCTCTTCTAGCCTCTGAAAAACCATAGTGAGATGCCGCTCGTGTTCTTCCTCAGACGGGCTGGCTACCAGCATATCGTCGAGGTAGACGAAAACAAAAGGGAGGTCGCGTAATACTGCATCCATCATCCGCTGAAAGGTTTGAGCAGCGCCTTTGAGGCCGAAAGGCATTCGCAAAAATTCAAAAAGGCCGAAAGGGGTTATTACAGCTGTTTTAGGATGTCCTCTGCTCGAACTGGGACTTGATGATAACCGCGGACCAGGTCTATTTTTGAAAAAATGCGCGCACCCGCCAGATGCAGTGAAAAATCCTGAATGTGAGGAATTGGGTAGCGGTCATGCGCTGTCGCATTGTTTAATCTGCGGTAATCGCCGCACGGTCTCCAAGAACCGTCGGATTTCGGAACCATGTGAAGTGGTGAGGCCCAGGGGCTTTTCAAGCGTCTAATAATGCCTAATTTTTCAAGGGTGGTAAACTCGTCCCGAGCTATGGCGAGCTTGGCCGCGTCTAAGCTCCGAGCTTTGGCAAATGCGGGTGGGCCCGTTGTGGGAATAAAATGTTCAACCCCGTGTTTAGCCACTGTGGCTGAGAATTTGGGAATTGTGAGTGCTGGAAATTGGGTGAGGAGTTGATCAAACTTACCTCCTGCTGTGGTGACGCTAGCCTGCACGGGTGGTGGAGAAAGTTGAGCTGAGCAGGGAATAGAAGCAAAGGACAGTGCATTAACCAGGCGCCTGTTCGCTAGATCAACTAATAACCCATGTGCACACAAAAAATCAGCGCCCAACAAGTTAAAACTCACCGCCGCTACAACAAATGTCCATCTGTAGTTGCGGCCGTGGATGCAGAGGTGCAGGCTCTTTTCGCCAAAAGTGTCGATGATGGAGCCGTTGGCTGCCACCGCTCCATTGCCCCGGGGGCCCATGGCCCAATCTGCTTGGGAGGGCATGACAAAACTTAGTTGAGCTCCCGTGTCGATAAGGAACCGCTTGCCGGTGTGTCCGTCCGTCACATATAAAAGCTTGCTTTTTTCGCCGAGAACCGCCACTGTTAACGGCTCTCGGCTTCGGTGTTTTCCGGAAATTGTGAATTTGCAGGGGGGGAACGCATTTGTAAGCCTTCTCGGCGAAGCGGTGGTGGTAATAACAAACGTCGCTCCGTCTGTTGCGTCTTGGCCGTGTCGCTGTCACCGCGGGCTGATTCTGCTTGGTGATTTGTGGCTCCTCGTGGCTCCAGACATCAGCGTTGAGGTCTGCGGATGCTGCTGTGGGTGTCTGCTCCTTGCAGGCGTTGACGAGCCGTTGAGCTTCGTGAGCTAGCGTGCGGAAAGTCCTGCTGGGTGCTGCATCGCATGTTGGCCAGCGTCCCTCTCATGTGTGGCGGCAGCGTACTGAGGAATATGAAATGGAAGAGGAAGTTGTCATTGTCCTCTTCTTTAAGTTGCAGCAAGTCCTCCATGAGAGCCTTGGGTCTGCCTCCTCTGTGGCCGTAAACTGCCAGGATCCTCTCGGCTCTCTCCTCGGCTGAGGGGACGTAATTTGCCACGATAGTCTCTTTCAGTTCTTCATATTTGTCCTGGGCCGGCGGCCGTTGGATTATGCTCCGCGCACATCTCGAAGTGGCGCCGTTGAGTTTGGCGACGATGTGATAGAACTTTGTATCGTCAGCCGTGATGCCCGCAAGTGCAAACTGGGCTTCAGCTTGCAGAAACCACGAGGCGGGGGTCTTCCTGCCAGAAGTCCGGCAGGTTGACGGTGACGGCGTTTGTGTAGACCGTCACTGCTGTGTCCGCAGGGTGAGAGTGCCTTGCTTCGGCTCTCACAGCGGCGCTGGTGCTCGGTTGAGCCCTCTCTATCACTTCTGCCGTGGGGGAACGTCGTCCATCTGCTCCCCTGTCTGCGTGGGCGCCGGCGTCTGCCTGGGTCGCCACAGATGAGTCGATCGCGGGGGAACGCCTCTGGTCCATCCTCGCGTCAGGGTCACCAGTGTAGAAGAGCTTGGAAGAACGAGGCAATGTGATATATAAACCAAAGTTTATTATCAGCTCCTCTAACAAGTCTCATCCTAGTGCAGCAGCAGAAGAAGGAAAAAGAGAGCGAACACCTCCGGCTCTCAGAACTTATACTTGCACATAACAAAAGACATGCATATCCAAAGCTGACATCCCTCATTATCTTAATCCCCCCATTGTCTTCGTACTCCTCCTCATGGCCCTGGGGGGTCAGGGCAGCTCCTCCGGTCTCCACCGCAGTGCCTGGGAAACTCTTTGATCCTCACTGGCGGTTGAGATCTCTTTGTCCTGTTCTGAGGTGTGAAGTCGCCTTACATATGTAATCACCAAACATTCTCACATGCTTCAACATATGTAGGTTATGGAATATATGATAAATATAGACCACAAGCATGTACAATGCCACGTACGTGCCAAGCTCATCCAAGGCGCACGCGGACCAAAGCAGCATGCAGCATGAATAAGCCTTTAGGTGTAACGTCACCAGAATCAGTTCATACATCAATTGTGTCGTTTTGGTCAGACTAAAATGCTTAGTTTGCATAAATGTTATTTTTCATAGTTTGGGGAAATATTTATTTAAAAAAATATCCAATAACTTGAAAATTACAAAGTGTGGCTTCACCAAAATCACCTCACATGCAATCCATCTCCTTCTAGTCAGACTATAACACATAGTTTGGATTAAAGACAATTTTTCATAGCTTTTGGGAACATTTATTAGGACTAAATTTCAGCATCATCAAGGTTAGTGCCACTAAATGTTGCCCAGCTACTAGGGTCTCCTGTTAGTTGGACCCCAAAAATATCACAGGTTAGGGAAATATTTATTAGAAATGACAGTTAAAAATGTCTAAACAACTGAGTGCAGCTTCACCAAATCACCTCACACATCATGCATCATCTGATGGTCATATTGCATCGCTTAGGTTGGGTAAAAAACATTTTTTCATATTTTTGGTAAATATTTAGTCTGACCAAAACCACACAATTGATGTATGAACCGATTCTGGTGACGTTACACCTTATGATCATGACAGTATTTAATTTTAAATTGTTTTTTTTTCCCCTCGGAGTTGCAATTTGCTGACGGTCCCTGCGCAGTCGTTACCCTGACGGCTGCTCACAGACACCAGAGTAACTGCTGGAGCTCAGAGGACGACTCTTTTAATGAAAATGAGGTTGGAGCTCGTTGTCCACTTTACCAATGTATTAGATTGGTGTGGTTTGTGTTTTAACAACGTTTTGTTCAGGAGTTATTGATCCGCAAAGTCTGAATCTGTGAACATCTTGCCAACTTTACCAAAGTCTAAAAAAAACTTTGGAACGCTCCGCCGGCACCGGGGCTGAAAAGTTCATATAGTGGTCAAATTTGACCAAACGTGGTTATTATTCAGCAGTCTCCCTGTCAGTGCGCACATTTCTTCCATTGGTGTTGCAACACTTTGATTCCTGTGCTTAAAAAATAAACTACGGTCACACTTGATGGGGCGAGTTAGTTGTGGGGGGACTTGACTGCAAACTGTTTATTTTTGCTGTGAGGTGCTTGGGTGGATGTGTGTATACACGTACACAGCACTTCACTCGTGTGACATTTGAATGTCTTGTTTTGTAACACCTTAACTCTTGCACTTGAGCATTTCCACTTTGTACAGTTTTACTGCAGTTGCTCTTCTCGTGTATGACTGTTTTTGTGACCCGCCGGGGGACTACAGATGCAAATTAGCAGTATTGCTAAATCTGGCATACTTGCATTTGTATACTGCTCAGAAAAATAAAGGGAACACTTTGGAAACACATCAGATTTTAATGGGGAAAAAATAAGCTCGATATCGAAATTGTGGCAGGCTAGTCGAGCTTACTCAAATTAAAAAGTGTTCCTTTAATCTGAGTAAACTGGACTAGCCTGCCACAATTTCGATATCCAGCTTATTTTTTCCCATTAAAATCTGATGTGTTTTCAAAGTGTTCCCTTAAATTTTTGGAGCAGTATATTAATGTTCATTAGTATGTAAAGTCCCTTTCAAATAAACATTAAACTTAGTAAATTTTAAACTGTCTACCTTAAATATAACAGCTTTTTCTGACAAATTGTGAGTTTTATCGTTGGTCAAAGTCACATTCTGTCTGAGCAGTAAACAAACCAACAATCTTGTCAAAGCCTCGTTAGTTCTACATACCCAGTCTGTGTGATTTTATAGTGGAAACTGAAGTCATGGTTTCTCTTCGTCCTCACACTTCCACGTCGGTGCTTTTTTCTCCAGCACTCAGCACAGACCATCAATGGCAGGTCTCCACGGAGCTACATCAGCTATTCATCCATGAGGAGCAGAACAGCAGCAGAACCACCCACACCGACCACATGGAAGCTAGATAGGTCCGTCTGTGCTGATTTTCTCCTGCAAAGACCATGAAGAGACTCATTCAGGAGGAAAACCGCAGCCTTCTTCCATGGAGGGAGCAGCCAGAGCTAACAGGCTAACATGCTACTGTATTAAACTCCACTGAAGAATCAGACGGTTTACGGTTCTCTTCGGTTACCGCTTTGAATTTTGATAACAGCCACATGGAGTCATGATGTGAAGAAGTCAGAGAGACAGTCTGGATAATCCGGCATCACTTTCATACATGTGGAGGGATTCACCATGATGAAAACACATGTTCACCATGTTGCTGCTAGCAGCGTCTTCTTCCTCTTCCTCTTCCTCTTTTATGTCTTCTTCTTCTTCTCTCAGTTTACTGGCGGATTGCAAACGGCTTATAGGTGCATACCGCCACCTACTGTACAAGAATGCAGCATCATATTATGTCCACCTAGTTCCTATGAAAGCTATATAGGCGACTTTCGCATTGTGAGTGCGCATGTGCGGACAATGTGACTTCAAAGTTCACGACTACCAAACATTCCAGTAGCCGCCTTGCTTCTGTATAGAGACAGTACTGTCACACCTGAACAATTGCTGTTTAAAGTCTGCTTCAAGCTTTAAATCGCCGTTATGCCAGGTGCACATTGTGCCATAGCGAAGTGTGGGAACGGCATGTATCATCTAGAGCGGTGGAAAAAGCAAGCTTGCAGCATACAGTGGGGCAAAAAAGTATTTAGTCAGCCACCAATTGTGCAAGTTCTCCCACTTAAAAGATGAGAGGTCTCCAATTTTCATCATAGGTATACCTCAACTATGAGAGACAAAATGGGGGGAAAAAAATCCAGAAAATCACATTGAAGGATTTTTAATGAATTAATTGGTAAATTCCTCGGTAACATAAGTATTTGGTCAATAACAAAAGTTCATCTCAATACTTTGTTATATACCCTTTGTTGGCAATGACAGAGGTCAAACGTTTTCTGTAAGTCTTCACAAGGTTTTCACACACTGTTGCTGGTATTTTGGCCCATTCCTCCATGCAGATCTCCTCTAGAGCAGTGATGTTTTGGGGCTGTCGCTGGGCAACACAGACTTTCAACTCCCTCCAAAGATTTTCTATGGGGTTGAGATCTGGAGACTGGCTAGTGTAACGGAGTCAAAAATGTGCTTTATGTGGTCTATATTTATCATATATTCCATAACCTACATATGTTGAAGCATGTGAGAATGTTTGGTGATTACATATGTAAGGCGACTTCACACCTCAGAACAGGACAAAGAGATCTCAACCGCCAGTGAGGATCAAAGAGTTTCCCAGGCACTGCGGTGGAGACCGGAGGAGCTTCCCTGACCCCCCAGGGCCATGAGGAGGAGTACGAAGACAATGGGGGGATTAAGATAAGATAAGATAAGATAAGATAAGCCTTTATTAGTCCCACAACGGGGAAATTCCAGGATTGCAACAGCACAGGGATAGCAACACTCAGAGCAACAATCAGAAGGCAAGAAAAAAAACAAGCAAGCAAGAGCAGCTAATATACATATGTACATATTACTATAAAATATATATATACACACACACACACAGACACACAGTGCAGAGCATTGTAGCTGGATGGAATAAATATATGAATATATGAACACACAGTGCAGAGCATTGTAGCTAGATGGAATAAATATGTAAATATATAAACACCCACAGTACAGAGCATTGCAGCTAGGTGGAATAAATATGCAAGTATATAAACACACACAGTGCGGAGCAATGTAGCTAGATGGAATAATATGTAGATATATAAAAACACAGTGCGGAGCATTGTAGCTAGATGGAATAAATATGTAAATATACAGTATAAACACACACAGTGCAGAGCATTGTTGCTAGGTGGGATGAAACAGCATAACCGTCTATTTAGTTATCCTACATGGTATGATTATGTGCCCATACATATTCTCACCCTCCATAGCGACCGGTATGTTCCTAGTTGTATGCCGGAGAGGACCATTGTGTAAGTCTATTGCATCTTATGCATTCAAAAAAAACTATTAGTTTGTTACGTCTTTTATATAATAAGATAATGAGGGATGTCAGCTTTGGATATGCATGTCTTTTGTTATGTGCAAGTATAAGTTCTGAGAGCCGGAGGTGTTCGGTCTCTTTTTCCTTCTTCTGCTGCTGCACTAGGATGAGACTTGTTAGAGGAGCTGATAATAAACTTTGGTTTATATATCACATCGCCTCGTTCTTCCAAGCTCCTCTACACTGGTGACCCTGACGCGAGGATGGACCAGAGGTGTTCCCCCGCGATCGACTCATCTGTGGCGACCCAGGCAGACACCGGCGCCCACGCAGACAGGGGAACAGATGGACGACGTTCCCCCATGGCGGAAGTGATAGAGAGGGCTCAACCGAGCACCAGCGCCGCTGTGAGAGCCGAAACAAGGCACTCTCACCCTGTGGACACAGCAGTGACGGTCTACACAAACGCCGTCACCGTCAACCTGCCGGACTTCTGGCAGGAAGACCCCGCCTCGTGGTTTCTGCAAGCTGAAGCCCAGTTTGCACTTGCGGGCATCACGGCTGACGATACAAAGTTCTATCACATTGTCGCCAAACTCAACGCCGCCACTTCGAGATGTGCGCGAAGCATAATCCAACGGCCGCCGGCCCAGGACAAATATGAAGAACTGAAAGCGACTATCGTGGCAAATTACGTCCCCTCAGCCGAGGAGAGAGCCGAGAGGATCCTGGCGGTTTACGGCCACAGAGGAGGCAGACCCAAGGCCCTCATGGAGGACTTGCTGCAACTTAAAGAAGAGGACAATGACAACTTCCTCTTCCATTTCATATTCCTCAGTACGCTGCCGCCACACATGAGAGGGACGCTGGCCAACATGCGATGCAGCACCCAGCAAGACTTCCACACGCTAGCTCACGAAGCTCAACGGCTCGTCAACGCCTGCAAGGAGCAGACACCCACAGCAGCATCCGCAGACCTCAACGCTGATGTCCGGAGCCACGAGGAGCCACAAATCACCGAGCAGAATCAGCCCGCGGTGATAGTGACATAGCCAGGATGCAACAGACGGAGCGACGTTTGTTATTACCACCACCGCTTCGCCGAGAAGGCTTACAAATGCGTTCCCCCCCTGCAAATTCACAATTTCCGGAAAACGCCGAAGCCGAGAGCCGTTAACAGCGGCGGTTCTCGGTGAAAAAAGCAAGCTTTTATATGTGACGGACGGACACACCGGCAAGCGGTTCCTTATCGACACGGGAGCTCAACTAAGTTTTGTCATGCCCTCCCAAGCAGATCGGGCAATGGGCACCCGGGGCAATGGAGCGGTGGTAGCCAACGGCTCCATCATCAACACTTTTGGCGAAAAGAGCCTGCACCTCTGCATCCACGGCCGCAACTACAGATGGACATTTGTTGTAGCGGCGGTGAGTTTTAACTTGTTGGGCACTGATTTTTTGTGTGCACATGGGTTATTAGTTGATCTAGCGAACAGGCGCTTGGTTAATGCAATGTCCTTTGCTTCTATTCCCTGCTCAGCTCGACTTTCTCCACCACCCGTGCAGGCTAGCGTCACCACAGCAGGAGGTAAGTTTGATCAGCTACTCACCCAATTTCCAGCACTCACAATTCCCAAATTCTCAGCCACAGTGGCTAAACACGGGGTTGAACATTTTATTCCCACAACGGGCCCACCCGTATTTGCCAAAGCTCGGCGCTTAGACGCGGCCAAGCTCGCCATAGCTCAGGACGAGTTTACCACCCTTGAAAAATTAGGCATTATTAGACGCTCGAAAAGCCCTTGGGCCTCACCACTTCACATGGTTCCGAAATCCGACGGTTCTTGGAGACCGTGCGGCGATTACCGCAGATTAAACAATGCGACAGCGCATGACCGCTACCCAATTCCTCACATTCAGGATTTTTCACTGCATCTGGCGGGTGCGCGCATTTTTTCAAAAATAGACCTGGTCCGCGGTTATCATCAAGTCCCAGTTCGAGCAGAGGACATTCCTAAAACAGCTGTAATAACCCCTTTCGGCCTTTTTGAATTTTTGCGAATGCCTTTCGGCCTCAAGGCGCTGCTCAAACCTTTCAGCGGATGATGGATGCAGTATTACGCGACCTCCCTTTTGTTTTCGTCTACCTCGACAATATGCTGGTAGCCAGCCCGTCTGAGGAAGAACACGAGCGGCATCTCACTATGGTTTTTCAGAGACTAGAAGAGCACGGGTTAATAATCAATCCAGCCAAATGCAAATTCGGCGTGTCACAAATTGATTTTTTAGGACACAGAGTTTCTCCGAAGGGGGCAGTCCCACTTCCAGACAAAGTTCACGCGATAAAAAGTTTCCCACGGCCACAAACGGTCAAATCGCTGCAGGAATTTGGGGGAAGGGTTAATTTTTACAACCGTTTCCTCCCCCACGCAGCTCAGCTCATGCAGCCCCTATATGACGCGCTCAGAAAACAAAAAGCTTCCAACGCGGTCGAATGGACCCCGGAGCGCGAACGCGCCTTCGCGGAAGTAAAAAGCGCCCTAGCTAATGCCACATTGTTGGTTCACCCCGATCCCTCGGCCCGCATTGCACTAACCACAGACGCTTCGGACCTAGCTATAGGGGCAGTTGTAGAACAACATGTCAGCGGAATCTGGCAACCTTTGGCATTCTTCAGCAAATCGCTAAACCAAACCGAGTGTAAATACAGCACTTTTGACAGGGAGCTGCTAGCGCTTCATTTATCCATCCGCCACTTCCAGTTCTGGTTAGAAGGGCGGAGTTTCACGGCTTTTGTAGACCACAAACCGCTCTACCTTTGTCTATGGCTAAATTTCCGAACCGTGGTCAGGGCAGGCAACAAAGACAGCTGGCTGCGATTTCAGAGTTCACCACAGACATTCGACATGTGGCAGGCAAACTTAACGTGGTAGCAGACTGCCTCTCTCGCGCTGTGACATCGTCAGAGCGAGGAGACAGATTATACTACGTCAGGCCGCGGAACTCTTCACCACGTGGACACATATGCGGCCCAATCCATGCAGGGATAGATTATGCAGCCATGGCAGAGGAACAAAGTAGTGACGTGGACGTGCGCGCACTCTTGTCTGGACCACAAAAGCCCCTCTGGAGCCTTTTCCAATCCCTGCTAGAAGGTTCGACCACGTTCATGTCGACCTCGTGGGACCACTACCTTCCTCCCAAGGTTTCACACATCTGTTAACAATGATAGACCGCACCAGCGCTGGCCAGAGGCAGTCCCTCTGGCGTCAACCACAGCGGAGGAAGTCGCTCGCGTTTTTTATTGACAAACTGGGTGGCACGTTTCGGCGTCCCATCGGACATCACGTCCGATAGGGGGCCTCAATCTGTCTCGGAGCTTTGGTCAGCCATGGCCAGCAGCTTAGGGGCAACAATTCACCGCACCACCGCTTATCACCCTCAGGCTAATGGGTTATGCGAGCGTTTTCACAGATCTTTAAAGGCCGCCCTCAGAGCCTCACTAACGGATACAAATTGGGTAAATAAACTTCCCTGGGTTTTATTGGGGTTGTGTGCTGCACCCAAAGAGGATCTAGACGCCTCTCCAGCAGAATTAGTTTTTGCACAACCTCTCAGGCTCCCAGGTGAATTTTTACCAGAGAACCCAGAGCCAGGGCATCTTCCAGCCCCGAGGTTTTTAGGCAGCAACGGACAAGACTCTCTCCCCGGTCCGGCTCGTCACTCTTTTCCACGGGTTTTTGTCCCACAAGCTTTAAAGAACGCTGAATTCGTTTTTGTTAGGCATGAAGCTTTAAAACCAACTTTCCGCCCACCATACGATGGGCCATTCAGAGTGCTGGAACCTGGTGATAAACACTTTGTGCTTGATTTTGGGGATAGAAAAGAAACAGTCAGCATTGACAGACTTAAACCTGCCTTCTTGTTGAAAGACGAGCCTGCACGGTTGGCGAGAGCACCTCGGCGGGGTAGACCCCCCAAGAGAAAAGACTCAGCCCCCCTGCAGGGAACAAATAATCACTCTCCTCCCCAAGCTGCAGATTCCTTACAGGAAGGTCCCAGCAGGACGCCCAAGTGGACCCACAGCAGTTTCGGGAGAAGATTAAAACCCAGATGGCACAGAGACTGATACAAACTACTCAACAGTTGTTCACTAATTGTGCTGTAACAGTTTAGGACTGACTTGTGATTTTACTATGCTGTTATGATTACCACTGAACTGTCTTAGGAGCATGGCTGCTGGAAAGTTTCTTCTGTGGCAAGAGGTGTAGCAGTTAGTATGTCATAATAATTATCTTAAACTGTGAATTTTTCTATTGTCCTTTTCTTAGTCGTTTGGGGGGGGGGGTGCTGTGGTCTATATTTATCATATATTCCATAACCTACATATGTTGAAGCATGTGAGAATGTTTGGTGATTAAATATGTAAGGCGACTTCACACCTCAGAACAGGACAAAGAGATCTCAACCACCAGTGAGGATCAAAGAGTTTCCCAGGCACTGCGGTGGAGACCGGAGGAGCTGCCCTGACCCCCCAGGGCCATGAGGAGGAGTACGAAGACAATGGGGGGATTAAGATAATGAGGGATGTCAGCTTTGGATATGCATGTCTTTTGTTATGTGCAAGTATAAGTTCTGAGAGCCGGAGGTGTTCGCTCTCTTTTTCCTTCTTCTGCTGCTGCACTAGGATGAGACTTGTTAGAGGAGCTGATAATAAACTTTGGTTTATATATCACATCGCCTCGTTCTTCCAAGCTCCTCTACACTTTAGGTATTTCTTTTCCTCAGTTATGTTTTTATTTATATTGTTGTGAATTTTATTTTACTTGAGTGTTTTATTTTGGCAGTACGCTTCTCGCATCCACTCTTTCTGTACCTCCGAGGCTCCGGTAGTTTAGTCTTTCCCTACAGTATTGCGTTGCTTTGCTGTGGGTAAGTTGTGTTCAAAACGCTGCTGGCACTAAATAATTGTATTGTTTGTTAGTCTTATCATTTAAACTGTAACCTTAGTTTGTAATTGTTCCTTATTAGTTTGTCATGTCACTGTAGTGTATTTTTTTTTTTGTTATTTGTGTTATAAATAGAGTTTTATAGATGTTTCGGCGCACATTAGGAGTCCGATAGGCGCCATTTTAGGGTTTCGCGCCAATATAGGCTTTATGGTGACTCCAGCAGCTTATATTATTGTGTAACCCATATTTTTGTGAATGTAGGAGCCTGTGTGGAATCGAGGTACAGACGGAGCGTGATGCATTTTGTTTTATTTCATCTACAGGTATGTTTGTTTTTGGAAAATTTTATTATTTATAATGTAATTTATTTTTTTTTGTATTGTGAAATTATTTTAGAGCTCCTTTCCCACACAGTATCGCGTTGCTTTGCTGTGGGAGCCTGTGTGGAATCGAGGTACAGATGGAGCGTGCTGCATTTTGTTTTATTTCATCTACAGAAATAAATTGTAGAAACAGCAGTCTGGTGTCATCGTGGTCCCTATGCCGCACACACACTTGCATTAATGTTCCCGATCACGGCCGCTTAAGGGTGTCCCAAAAGAAGAACCATTACGCTTGTGACGAGATCCGTTACACTGGTGCCAGTGACCCTTGGAACTTCAGATCAGCTGGACGCCGGTCACCGTGGATGCTGCATCGCCATACTGGGTCTACGCTGGGACATATATGTGGTCAGGCATATACAGGACTATTGTATTAGGTTTTAACTGATATATGCCACCTTATTTTGGAGTTAGTCACAACGAGAAAAAAAAAAAAAAGAAATTTTCACTGTGTAAAGTAGTTCAAGAAAAAAAAAACGACAAAAAAGACATGGATAATTATAAACACCTGTTTTGCCAAAAGGGAGAGGTATCTGGTGCAGTGATATTGCTATTAGTAGAGATGTGGGACATTCAAAATTTATGAACAGTGGTGGGGATACAGGGTTAGGTCAGAGCCCAGGTTATATCCCTGTTGGTGAGTTCATGAGTGAGGGTCCTCATGTTTCCACACCCTGCAGTAATGTCGGTACTATTGAAAATTTTACAGACATGGTGGGGCAGCTTGGTGCTCAAATTGGTGAGTCTATAGTCACTAAATTAATGTCTGCTGGTGTTGTGAATATGACCAATGACAACCAGACTTTTCCTACTGATCGAACAGCACATTGTGATGTTACCAAATGTGACCCCCACATGTGACTGTTTATGTTAAATCAGACAGAGAACTACGTACATTTAGAGGTGACGGTACCGACAAATATTCAGTTCGGGACTGGATTGACTTGACTAAGACTGAACTCAAGAAGAGAGAGATTCCTGTGTGTGAGCAAGCAGGAGAGATAATGAGTCATTTATTGGGCAAAGCTAAAGACGTTGTGAAAGTTGCCCTGCGTAGTGACCTGGAGCTAGATGCTAAAAAGGAACCTGAAATAATTTACGATGCTCTTCTCCGTTATTTCTGTGATGCCTCCTCATGTCTTCAGCTCGCAGATTTTTATGCAACCCTGCCCAGGCACAGAGAAAAACCAGTGGACTACTGGATAAGGCTGAACAAAGCAGCAGACCTGGCTCTCGAGGGCCTGCGTAGACAAGGCAAGCAGACTGAGGACATGAGCAAAGAGGTTGCTATCATGTTTGTCAAAAATTGTCCTGATCCCGATCTGTCTTACACCTTGAAGTGGAAACCACCTCATGAATGGACCTCACATGATGTTCAGTTGAGAATTGACGATTATCAGAGAGAGGTTAGAGCTAGTACCAGAGCACCTGATGGTCCACAGCTAATGAGTCACACAGCCACTATAACATCTGACCCTACCCCAAATACACTCAGCTCAGATTGCGCTAGTGTGCCGGTTGTTGCTCAAAATCTCCAACAGTCAGAGGAGAGGCTCCTTGGTCGCATGGTTAACATGTTTCAGGAAATGATGGAGAAGTTGCAGCAGTGTACAATTCCTCACCCGACTGTGAGCAACAGATTTAAACATGCCCCTCGTCAGAGAAGCCCCAGAGAAGCAACTTGTATGGTTTGTAATGACACACGTCACTCCACCATTTCACATTGCATGTCTGAGAAACTGTGTTTTACCTGTCTTTCCCCTGGTCATACCAGACTGGCCTGTCCCAACAACAACTGTCAGCCTCCTTCTCAGTCTCAGGGAAACTAACTGACCTGTACTTGGAGGGAGGCAATGCAGGTCTCACCTCAAGCTCCCACTGCAGTGACACATCTGATGCTGAGTCGATTTTTGCATCGGTGAGAAGCTCATGCGATGATGTAGTTGTTGTGTATCAGAACATTCACATAATTGGCAGTAGTTACAGTGATAATTGATGGCATGCTGGACAGTGGCTCCATGGCCTGCAGTATCAACAAGGATGCAGAGAAGAAACTGAGAACTGCTGGAGTGATAACAAATCAGAACCAGATTGATGTGAATGTGATGCTGGCTGGGTGTGGTGGACAGCGTGTCAGGCCAAAGAGTGCTTTTGACATTGTGATGGAGGTGTATGGTTGTAAAATGCTGGTCCCCACTCTGGTTGTCTGTGGTCAGCATGATGAGTTGATTATTGGTACCAATGTCATAAAGCACATCCTACACCATTCAAAACAATGCAAGTCCTATTGGAAAACAGTGTCTGGCCCCTGCCCAACTGCAGAACCAGAAGCTGAGCAGTTCTTGTCTATGCTCACTGGTTTGAACCCCTGGAAAGGAAATGACATTCCTGACAAAGTTGGTACTGTCAGATGTAACTCAGCCACCTACCTTGAACCTGGGCGTGAGTACCTTGTTTGGGGTAAGTTGCCTAAAGACACTGTTGTATCTCCAGGCAGTACAGTCATGACAGAGCCCACATCTTCTCGTTCAGCTCCTAGGGGTGTCCTAGTAGCTAAGATTGTAACTCCTATGTGGGGTGACAGGTGGGTCCCGCTCAAACTCATCAACACGTCCAACAAACCTATGTTGTTACGGCGCAATGCAAAGCTAGCTGACGTCTACACATGTGTAGCCCTTGAAGACATGGACGCAGCTGAGCAGTCTAGTGTACCAGTGACCTGCTACACACAGTCTACAACGGCATGTGATGCTGGTATGGAGTCTGTAATAGAAAAACTCAAGTCAGTGGGGCTTTGTGACATAGACATTAATTCATGCCAAGTGTCAGAGGACTGCAAAAAGAGAATGGCTGACTTGGTACTTCAGTACGAGGATGTCTTTTCACGCCACCACCTAGACTGCGGAGAAGCTAAGGGCTTTGTACACCGCATACATTTATCTGATGATAAGCCATTCAGACTCCCATACAGGCGTGCACCCCCTAGTCAGTATCAGAAATTAAGACAGGTGCTAAATGAAATGGAGGAAAAAGACATTATCAGGAAATCGACTAGCGAGTATGCATCTCCCTTGGTTCTTGTGTGGAAAAAGAATGGCAACCTCCGCATTTGCACGGATTTTCGCTGGCTGAATAAGAGGACTCTGAAAGACGCTCACCCTCTCCCTCACCAGGCAGATTGTCTGGCAGCACTGGGAGGTAACTGCCTCTTCAGCACAGTGGATTTAACATCCGGCTTCTACAACATGCCGCTTCATGAGGATGACAGGAAGTATTCTGCTTTTACCACTCCGATGGGCTTGTATGAGTACAATCGCCTGCCCCAGGGATTATGCAATAGTCCTGCTAGCTTTATGCGCATGATGACTGCCATTTTTGGTGACCAGAATTATTTGACTTTGTTGTGCTATTTGGATGATCTGCTGATTTTTGCATCTGATGAGGAGAGTGCATTGCAGCGCCTTGAGATGGTGTTCAGCAGGCTGCGTAGGCACAACTTGAAGTTGGCACCCAAAAAGTGTTTTTTCCTCAGGAGATCTGTGAGGTTTCTTGGTCACGTAATTGATGAGAATGGTGTTTCAACCGACCCTAGTAAGGTTGAGAACATCGCAAAAATGACTTGTGCTGACCTTATGGACACTGATGGTGTGACACCGTCCCAAAAAAGACTTAGATCCTTCTTGGGGATGGTTAATTACTATCAGCATTTTGTGCCAGGATATTCTGCCATTGCCAAGCCATTGTTCAGCCTGTTGAAAGGTGGAAAATTTAAAGGCAGATGTAAGAAAACCAAGAAGGCTTGCAGAAAGCTTTGTGCTTCTGATTGGACCCAAGAGCACATACACGCCTTTGAAAGTCTCAAATCTGCACTTGTTAACACTGTGGTTTTGGCTCATCCTAACTTTGACCGTCCCTTCATGCTTTCAACTGATGCATCTCTGGATGGGATAGGTGCCGTTCTGTCCCAAGTCCAGGAAGGTGAAAGTCATGCCAGACCTATTGCTTTTGCCAGTAAGTCACTGACACAGTCTCAGAAAAACTATCCAGTGCACCGACTGCAATTTCTGGCTTTGAAATGGTCCATCACTGACAAGTTTAGTCATTGGTTAAAGGGTCACAAATTCACTGTTTGGACTGACAACAATCCTTTGACTCACATATTGACAAAGCCCAAGTTAGACTGTTGTGAGCAACGCTGGGTAGCCAAGTTGGCTGCGTATGACTTTGACATAAAGTATGTTCCAGGGCGGCAGAACATTGTGGCTGATGCATTAAGCCGTGTGCCTTTTGTCAAGGAAAATATTGGTCACAGACTGTTCAATGAACCATATGTGAAACTACTCAGTGAAGTCAAAAACGTGTCTACTGCCTCTGTTCAGGATGCTTTTCGTTCATCCAGTGGTCACGTGGATGCGATGTGTGACAATGCTCATACCTCCCGGGTACACACTCAGATTGTGAATTCAGAAGAAGTGTCTGCTGTGATGCAGTCACACATTGAGTGGGATGCTGGTCCGAGGGCCTGGGCAATTGAAGCCTTGCAGTTTTTGCCCCAGTTAGTTCCACCAGGTCAAGACCCGTTGCCTGCCTATTCTGAAAAGGCTTTGCGTGACAAACAGTTGGAGGATGGAATTCTTTCTCGCGTCCTGTTTTATGTTGAAAGACATCGGAGACCCTCAAGGAGAGAAAGGGTGAAAGAATCATTTTCAGTGATTAAATATCTGAAACACTGGGATAAGCTATCTGTGAGCAATGGTGTTCTGTACAGAGTTTCAAGAGACCAGAGAACCAAGTCCAAACGGCTTCAGTATATTGTCCCAGACTCACTTAAGGATGAGGTGTTGAAAGGCGTGCATGATGATGCTGGTCATCAAGCCCAGTCGTGAAACCTCAGTTTATCCAGACAGAGATTTTTCTGGCTGACCCTTGAGAGAGATGTTAGAGACCATGTCAGACACTGCCAGCGTTGTGTCCTCAGCAAGTCAGCTGAACCTGAGGGACGAGCTCCCTTGGAGAGCATCTTGTCATCTAGACCACTGGAGCTGGTCTGCATTGACTTTTGGTCAGCTGATGACTCTAGGAACAGGTCTATTGATGTCCTAGTGATAACAGATCACTTTACCAGGATGGCTCAGGCCTTTCCTTGTAAGGATCAAACAGCTAAGCAAGTGGCAAATGTTCTGTGGAACAAGTACTTTTGTGTCTTTGGATTCCCAGAAAGAATCCGCAGTGACCAAGGTCCTAATTTTGAAAGTCAATTAATCAGTGAACTCCTCAAAGTGTCCGGCGTCAGGAAATCTCACACAACCCCTTACCACCCAATGGGAAATGGGAGTGTCAAACGGTTTAACAGGACACTGGGTGGGATGATTCGTGCACTGTCCCCTGAGGTGAAAGCTAACTGGCCACGACGGTTGCAGACTTTAACATTTATGTACAACTGTACAGCCCATGAGACGACTGGCTTTCCTCCGTTTTACCTCATGTATGGCCGTGTGCCCCGTTTGCCAGTGGATGTCATGTTTCGTTCTGTTCTTCGCGATGCTGATGTAACCAGTTACGACAAGTATGTGGCAACTCTCACCTGTGAGCTAAAAGAAGCAATGATGGTTGCTCAGGACCGTGCTGCTAAGGAGCAACACAGACATGCTAATCTTTACAACAGGAAAGTGACAGGATCCAAGATTGAGATTGGTGACAGGGTGCTTTTGGCCAACAGAAAGGAGAGAGGCAAAAAGAAAACTGCTGATAAGTGGGAATCAACTGTTTACACTGTAATGGATGTGAACCCACAGACCCATACATACAGAATTTGTGACACTCTTACTGGACGGACAAAAGTGGTCCACAGGAATCTGTGATGCTGGTAAAATTTTCTTCCTGTGATGGATGTGTGCGATGTGTCCAACCATGGTTCATCCCGCCCTTACTCCCAGAAACCTTAGACTACAGGCATTGGTGATGAGGGAGACACATCTGTGGACCTCTTCGAGGGAGAGAGTGAGGCTGGTACAGGTGATCCGTCTTCATGTGGAGAAACACGTGAACCATTAGTTGATCCAGAATCTGTTGACTCTGAAAGGAGAACTGTTGAGTGGATCACGCAGCTCACTGAACCATCTGTGTCACAGGTAGATGTTTCTGATGTGACAAGTGTGTCCTCTGACCCCCAGAACGCTTCAGTTGCACCTGTTGCTCAAGGTGTAGATCATCCCATGTCCTCTGACTCTAGACCTGTGACTACAGCTGCTACTGATATTCATGGTGGACGAACACTTGACAGTCAAATAGTTTTGGTTCCTGACTCCGACAGACAGACAGACACTCCCCTTGTTCGCTGTACTGTTGACCAGACGTCACGTACACATTGTGACCGTCCAATGTGCACAACCTCAAATCAGATCAAGATTTGGTCGCCTGATTAAACCTGTAAACAGACTAGTGCAGACAATGTCCAGGCAAGATGTGATTCGTGACAAGTTTAATGTTAAGGCTGTTTGTAGGTCGGTGTTTCAGACCCTGACTGATTAAATGTTACATGTGTGGACTTTATTTTTGTGGAATTGACCTTGTTTTTTAATGTTCGGTTATTTTATTTTATTTTATTGTTCAAGAGCATTTGCTACACTTATAGTTGGGGTTTTTGGTGGGGTGTACAAGGCACTCCATTACCAGTGGTTGGGTTGAGAGATAAGCGCTGCTCTCATGCCACTTCGTCCTTGTGTGGGATATTCTGTCAAATGGTGTTCTTTAACTAACCCCGGGTGTTTTGTGTATTATAGTGAATTCTGTGTAGCTATGGCTCAAGTTCAGTAAAATTCAGTGGGGTGGGTGTAACGGAGTCAAAAATGTGCTTTAGGTATTTCTTTTCCTCAGTTATGTTTTTATTTATATTGTGAATTTTATTTTACTTGAGTGTTTTATTTTGGCAGTACGCTTCTCGCATCCACTCTTTCTGTACCTCCGAGGCTCCGGTAGTTTAGTCTTTCCCCACAGTATCGCGTTGCTTTGCTGTGGGTAAGTTGTGTTCAAAACGCTGCTGGCACTAAATAATTGTATTGTTCGTTAGTCTAATCATTTAAACTGTAACCTTAGTTTGTAATTGTTCCTTATTAGTTTGTCATGTCACTGTAGTGTATTTTTTTTTGTTATTTGTGTTATAAATAAAGTTTTATAGATGTTTCGGCGCACATTAGGAGTCCGATAGGCGCCATTTTAGGGTTTCGCGCCAATATAGGCTTTATGGTGACTCCAGCAGCTTATATTATTGTGTAACCCATATTTTTGTGAATGTAGGAGCCTGTGTGGAATCGAGGTACAGACGGAGTGTGATGCATTTTGTTTTATTTCATCTACAGGTATGTTTGTCTTCGGAAAATTTTATTATTTATAATGTAATTTTTTTTTTTTGTATTGTGAAATTATTTTAGAGCTCCTTTCCCACACAGTATCGCGTTGCTTTGCTGTGGGAGCCTGTGTGGAATCGAGGTACAGATGGAGTGTGCTGCATTTTGTTTTATTTCATCTACAGAAATAAATTGTGGAAACAGCAGTCTGGTGTCATCGTGGTCCCTATGCCGCACACACACTTGCATTAATGTTCCCGATCACGGCCGCTTAAGGGTGTCCCAAAAGAAGAACCATTACGCTTGTGACGAGATCCGTTACACTAGGCCACTCCAGGACCTTGAAATGCTTCTTACAAAGCCACTCCTTGGTGGTGTGTTTGGGATCATTGTCATGCTGAAAGTCCCAGCCACATTTCATCTTCAATGCCCTTGCTGATGGAAGGAGGTTTTCACTCAAAATCTCACGATACATGGCCCCCCATTTATTCTTTCTTTACACGGATCAATCGTCCCTGTCCCCTTTGCAGAAAAACAGCCCCAAAGTATGATGTTTCCACCCCCATGCTTCACAGAAGTTATGGCGTTCTTTCTCCTCCAAACATGACAAGTTGAGTTTTTACCAAAAAGTTCTATTTTGGTTTCATCTGACCATATGACATTCTCCCAATCCTCTTCTGGATCATCCAAATGCTCTCTAGCAAACTTCAGATGGGCCTGGACATGTACTGGCTTAAGTAGGGGGACACGTCTGGCACTGCAGGATTTGAGTCCCTGGTGGACGTTAGTGTGTTACTGATGGTAGCCTTTAATACTTTGATCCCAAGCTCTCTGCAGGCCATTCACTAGGTCCCCCCGTGTGGTTCTGGGATTTGTGCTCACCGTTCTCATGATCATTTTGACCCCACGGGGTGAGATCTTGCGTGGAGCCCCAGATCGAGGGAGGATTATCAGTGGTCTTGTCTGTTTTCCATTTTCTAATAATTGCTCCCCACGTTGATTTCTTCACACCAAGCTGCTTACCTATTGCAGATTCAGTCTTCCCAGCTGGGTGCAGGTAAAGAAGAATTCCTGCGCAGTGATGGTTTTTAGAGTGGGCATGGGGGGTGCGCTTTTCCCGATGCCACTACCTTGATTGTAGAGAAGATGGTTCAGTGGCAAGGGAGACCCTAGACAACCCGCATCTTCTCACAACTGCAGAGAGCTGCGGAATCCAGAATTTTGGGAAACCACCTCAAAGCGTGCCACCACCAGCTTGCTTTTTGTCAGGGTGTGCTCCCTTAGCCTTCGTCCACTTTTACAGCATTTGTGGTGTTTATCGTTATTACCAACTTCTGCCTGCTCTACCCCCCTAAACCGTTGAGGTCTCTCATCTCGGGATCACCTCTTAGTTGGCCTCTACCCTTCAACTGTTCAGCTTGGGTGACCCTGCAGGAGTACGAGAGCTCCGGCCGACTAAGCTTAGGGGTCATGGAGACGACTCAATGTGCCCACCACGATAAGATGGTGATCCCATCGGGGCACATAATAATAATAATACCATTTAGGGCACATAATAAAAACAATACCATTTAGAATTGCAGCATGGAACATAAGGACACTCCTGGATGCCAGTCCAGACAGACCACAGCGCAGAACAGCACTCATTGCCAGCGAGCTGAAGCGTTACAATGTGGATGTGGCAGCACTCAGTGAGACCCGACTCCTCGAGGAAGGCTCACTCAATGAAGTAGGAGAGGACTATACATTCTTTTGGAAAGGATACCCCATTGGCGGTCAACTCCTTCATGGAGTTGGTTTTGCAATCAAGAACAGCCTCCTGCACAAGCTCACAGAATCACCAGTGGGTGTCAGTGAAAGGCTCATGACTCTTCGCATCCCCCTTGTAAAAAGCAGGTATGTCACTTTGGTAAGTGCCTATGCACCAACTCTGCCATCGAACGCTGAAGAGAAGGACCGCTTCTACCAGGCACTCGATGACATCCTCAGTCACATCCCGAAGGGTGACAAAATCATGCTGCTTGGTGATTTCAACGCAAGAGTTGGAAAGAACTTGCAAAACTGGAATGGTGTGATCGGTGCCCATGGCATTGGAAAAGTCAACCCCAATGGCATGAGACTTCTTAGTTTCTGTGCGGAACATGATCTTACCATCACTAACACAATCTTCCAGCAAAAGAACAAATATAATGCATCCTGGATGCATCCCAGGTCCAAACATTGGCACCTGATCGACTATGTGATCGTGAGGAGAGCTGACCTCAAGGACGTGCTCATCACAAGAGCTATGCGAGGGGCAGACTGCCGAACCTACCACCGCATGATTCTGTCAAAGGTCAGAATGCATGTTCGACCCCTAGCTCGCCACAGTGGCCCAAAGAGGAAAACACTCCACTGTGCCAGACTCTCCAGCAGCGACATCTGTGACAACTTCCGTCGCTCCCTAGCTGAGAGGCTGGCAGGTATTGAACAACTGATCATCTCAGAGTCTGGGATGGATGAGAAGTGGATCGCTCTATCCACCATCCTCTTTGACACTGCAGCCCAAGCCATCGGTTTCAAAACCAAGAAACATCAGGACTGGTTTGACCAGAATGCTGGAGAGATCTCCACCCTCCTGGACAGAATGCGCAGGGCACACAGAGCCACCTTGAACAACCCACAATCCCAATTCCATAAGAAGCAATGGCAAGCCCTTCGTTCTGAGGTCCAAACAATTCTCAGGCAACTGCAAGATGAGTGGTGGATATCAAAGGCCAACGAAATCCAGACTCATGCTGATAGAAACGATATGCACAGTTTCTATGATGCAGTCAAAACCATCTACGGCCCCAGAAACTGCTCCCTGGGACCTGTGAGATCTGTTGATGGATCTTCTTTAATCAAGGATCAAGCCATGATAGTGGAGCGGTGGGCTGAGCATTTTACCACCGTGCTTAACCAGCCCACCTCAGTGGACCCAACTGTCCTTGCAGAGCTCCCTGAACATCCTACCTTGCCAGATCTTGACCTCCCCCCAACCTTCAAAGAAATCCTGCATGCAGTAAAAACCCTGAAAAACAATAAATCCCCTGGACCTGACGGCATCCCAGCTGAACTTCTCAAGGAAGGAGGCTACCTTCGATACGATACGATACAGACGATACAGCAGGGAAGAGCTAGCTAGCACTCAACCGCCACCCGGTGCTAACGGAGAAACTCGACATGCCGGGGAACTGAAGCGAAAACGACGCGGGTGCCAGGCTGGAGTTTAGGCGGCGTGCAAGAAATATAAGATAGAATAATAAAGAGAGATAGCAAGAACCAAGCAGACCGCCCATAAATCTACTGGAGGAAAAGCCCCAGAAGCAGCTGGCCACCAAGGCTGCTCGGAAAAGCGCTCCGGCCACTGGCGGAGTGAAGAAGCCTCACCGTTACAGGCCTGGTACCGTGGCTCTGAGAGAGATCCCTCACTACCAGAAATCCACGGAGCTGCTCAGCCGTAAGCTGCCCTTCCAGCGCCTGGTGAGGGAGATCGCTCAGGACTTCAAGACCGACCTGCGCTTCCAGAGCTCCGCCGTCATGGCTCTGCAGGAGGCCAGCGAGGCCTACCTGGTGGGTCTCCTCGAGGACACCAATCTGTGCGCCATCCACGCCAAGAGGGTCACCATCATGCCCAAAGACATCCAGCTGGCCCGCCCCATCCGCGGAGAGAGAGCTTAGACTTTCTGCTGCACTTCCACCAACCACAATGATCCGCACTGTGTGTCTATATATATATATTTATATTAATATGTACATATGTATACTAGCTGCTCTTGTTTTTTCTTGCCTTCTGATTGTTGCTTTGAGTGTTGCTATCCCTGTGCTGTTGCAATCCTGGAACTTCCCCATTGTGGGACTAATACAGGCTTATCTTATCTTATCTTACCTCTATACTCGGACACTGTATCTCTATATCTCAGAGGTGTGGAGACAAGAGTGTGTCCCACAACAGTGGAAAGATGGCAACATTGTGACCATCTACAACAGGGTTGTCAAACTCATTCCATGGAGGGCCAAGACCCTGCAGGTTTTACCTCCACCCGGTGTCTTCAACAGGTGATTTCACTGAATTTCTTCCCACTAATTGCTGATCAATGAAAACACCTGCTGAAGACACTGGGTGGAGGTAAAACCTGCAGGGTCTTGGCCCTCCATGGAATGAGTTTGACAACCCTGATCTACAAGAACAAAGGAGACAAATCCATCTGCTCCAATAGTAGGGGTATCTCTCTGTTGGCCACTGCTGGAAAGGTCCTTGCCAAGGTCATGCTCTGCAGACTCATCTCTGCAATATCAGAGCGGGTCACCCCAGAGTCCCAGTGTGGTTTTCGGAAGGACAGAGGGACAGTTGACGTGATCTTTGTGACGCGTCAGCTCCGAGAGAAATGTCAGGAGCAGCATAAGGACCTGTTCATTGCCTTTGTTGACCTGTCAAAGGCATTTGACACAGTGAACAGGGAACTACTGTGGCAAGTCCTGAAGAGATTTGGGTGTCCACCCAAGTTTCTCACCATCCTTGCGCAGTTCCATTCTGGGATGATGGCCCGAGTGGTAGTGGGAAGGCACAGCTCAGAACCTTTTGGAGTGCAAACCAGAGTGAGGCAAGGCTGTGTGCTGGCCCAAGTTCTCTTCAACATCTTCCTTGTCTGTGTAACAACTCTGCTACGTAGGAGGGTGGAGAAGCAAGCTGGAGTTACCATTGACTTCAGGCTTGATGGTAACCTGTTCAACATCAGGAGGCTACAGGCAACTTCCAAGCTGACATCAGAGACCATCATTGAGCTACAATACGCCGATGACTGTGCCCTGGTTGCCCATACACCAGACGCTCTACAAAACATCCTCTCGGCAGCTGTAACTGCATACACCAGAATGGGACTGACAATCAACACCCAGAAGACAGAGGTACTCTGTCAGTCCAGTACTGACCCCCCACAAAACCCAATAACCCTCACAGCAGCAGGGCAACAGCTGCTCACAGTGCCCACATTCAAATACCTGGGGAGCATAATGTCTGACACCTGCTCAATGGATGATGAGATCCAGAACCGCCTCAAGCAAGCATCAGCATCTTTTGGTCGTCTAAGGAGAAGGGTTCTTCAGAACAGCAACCTCAAACTCCACACCAAAGTGCTGGTCTACAGAGCTGTATGTATCACCACCTTACTGTATGGATGTGAGGCATGGGCTATTTACAGCCGCCATCTGAGAAGCTTGGAGACCTTCCATGTAAGATGTCTCCAGAAGATCCTTGGTATCACTTGGAAGGACAGAGTGCCGCACACAGAAGTGCTGGAGAGAGCTGGCAGCTGCAGCGTGGAGTCCATCATGGCCCAACATCAACTCCGGTGGTTGGGGCATGTCATCCGGATGCCCAGCCACAGACTCCCATGCAGAATCCTGTATGGTCAGTTACACCGTGGCCAACGCAGCGCTGGTGGGCAGAAGAAGCGCTTCAAAGACCAAATGAAGTCCATCCTGAAGAGATGTCGGATCAACCCCTCTTCATTGGAGGAACTCGCTTCCTGTCGAGACATCTGGCGCTTCCACTCCTCACAGGGAGTGGATTATATGGAGGAACAGCGCACACAACACCGGACAGCAAAGCATGCAAAGAGGCATGCTCGCCAAGTCCCCCCTGCTCCCCCCAGCACCTCCTTCACATGCCCAGTCTGTAACCAAATCTGCAGATCCAGGATCGGACTATTCAAACACCAGCAGACTCACAAATAAAGAAGATGGTCATCATCGAATCGATGGACTACCAGAGAGAGAGAACAATTGCTCCCACAGTTGATTTCTTCACACCAAGCTGCTTACCTATTGCAGATTCAGTCTTCCCAGCCTGGTGCAGGTCTACAATTTTGTTTCTGGTGTCCTTTGACAGCTCTTTGGTCTTGGCCATAGTGGAGTTTGGAGTCTGACTGTTTGAGGTTGTGGACAGGTGTCTTTTATACTGATAACGAGTTCAAACAGGTGCCATTAATACAGGTAACGAGTGGAGGACAGGGGAGCCTCTTAAAGAAGAAGTTACAGGTCTGTGAGAGGCAGAAAACTTGCTTGTTTGTAGGTGACCAAATACTTATTTTACCGAGGAATTTACCAATTAATTCATTAAAAATCCTTCAATGTGATTTTCTGGATTTTTTTTTCCCATTTTGTCTCTCATAGTTGAGGTATACCTATGATGAAAATTGGAGACCTCTCTCATCTTTTAAGTGGGAGAACTTGCACATTTGGTGGCTGACTAAATACTTTTTTGCCCCACTGTACATGCCTGTAACTTCGGGACCAGCATGCGTACATATACGCCGCCATTCACATTATATACATTCCCACGGAGCTGAAGGATCCGGACGGACGTAATTGTTGGATTAAAGCAGTAAGTCTGTATTATAACATAATTAAATAGTGTTGTGTATTGTTCAAGTTCTAGCCAAATTGACATGAGTCTAAACCCTGAAGTAGTAGGTACGGACAGGCAGGCCTGGATCTAGGATATAGTTCTTTGTATATTGGTAATGAAGATTGATCTACACAAACATGTAATTAAGGCCATTGATAAGTAGGCTGGTATAAAATAAAATTGCAAATCATTGAAAACGTGTGGTACTTAAACTATAGTAGTATCGGCCTATAGATCTAAGTAAGCAGACTATACCTTGTAGTGAAATTTACTCAAAATGACAAAACCAAAGTTGAGCTGTCAAACCACTCGCTTGCCTTCTTTGTAGTTGTTTTAGAGTCTCGCAAGTAAGGGTGCTTGGTCCTTTAACAACAAAAAATCTGCTATGTCAGCATACATACGGGGGGCCATTTTGGCCAATTTCTGCAACGTGGCCATGAATGCAAGCGCAACTAGTTTTATCCTTGCATTTGCGGGTACAACCGGGAAGACCCCTACGCATACAATATGCTCGTAGATCAGGAACTTTCCAGAAATTAAATGTATCGATAGAGCATGTTTGGTAGCCAGGTTCCCATGATGCTCTGTGCGAGCTGAGATGTGAAAGTCGCTTATTCTTCTTATAAGCCCAGTATCAGTTATTTTAGTGTTAGCTGCACAATGCAGGTCCCGCCCCTGTCGGAGGACTGGGGTTGACTTCCTGTAATGTGGACAAGAAGAAGACAATAAACTGAGTTGGCCATGAACAGAAGCCACATTTTGTCTGTGCTCTTTGGTTAGCTATTAACCCTAACATAACATGGTGTCAGAAGTGTGCTGTCACGAGAGGGCAAGAAGCTAGAGAGTCGCTCACGTCGCTCATGTAAATTTTTTTTCCCCACGACGCAATGAAGCTAAGCTGGGGAGGGGGGGGGGGGGCGCTAGCAGGCCCATCTGACAGCATGGAGTATTTTCAAGTTGCGCCGCCGCCGAAATTTGACTTCAGCAGGCCGGAGGAATGGCCAAGGTGGATTTGCCGCTTTGAGAGGTACAGGATATCATCAGGGCTGGAGATGCAGCCAGATGAAAACCAAGTAAATACCCTCATTTACACCATGGGTGATGAGGCGGAGGATGTGATCGCATCATTGAGACTAACTGATGTGGAAGTAAATGATTATAACGTGCTAAGAGAAAAACTGGAGGCAGATTTCATAGTGCGAAGAGATGTTATATTTGAATATGCAAAATTTAACCAGAGACAACAAGAAGCAGGGGAAACTGCAGACAGTTTCATCACAGCTCTTTACAGCTTAGCAGAGCACCGCGGATATGGAACACTGCACAGTGAAATATTAAGAGACAGACTCATGGTAGTGTGGAGAAAGGAGGCAGGCGAGACAACGAGCTGGACAACACAGTTACTTTATTCTTCCTCCAACATCTTTTACAGCAAGAGAAACTGTTGGGTCTCTGTGCATTCCTCTTTTATAGCTTTATTCCCATGCATCGAGACCCAACACTTCCGACCATAACCATTGTTGATTGAACAAAGAATTGTGTGGCACATCAACATAACATAACGACAGCTCTGCTCCAACACACTTCTTCTCTCCGGCATTTATTCCTCTCCTTGGGGGGCACACAGTCCTTACTGTCCCATCTGATACCCCCCGGTGACACCTCCTCCTTTGGTCCATTGTCCCCTGGGTGGAAAAGTCCAACACCATGCCCCCACACAGCCCCCCCCCCACACACACCGAACACCCAGAAAGGGCACTAACCCCCCCGTCCTTTGGGCTTGAGCTGGCGCCCATGGCGGCTGTAGCGGGGGGTCGCCGATCCAGTCGAGCCACCCTACTGGTAGGGTGAACAGGAGGGCACATCAGTCTGTTGAGGGAAAGGGGGGGGGGAGAAAACACATCAGCCTCACGAGCGCAGGTCCCTGCCGAGGGATCACCAATTTGCGGCACCAACAACAATGGGCGTCCGTGCCAGGGAGCTTGAGCCAACACCACCTGTTCATCTGCCAACACAAAAACAGGCTTCAGCCTGTCGATGCAGACGGTCTCTCTACGTGCCCCCAAGTCTAACACAAAATGTTTCACCCCAGGTTCCAACACCCTGAACGGTCCATTGTACTGGTGGGCACAGCGGGATCTGGTGCGCATTGTGCCTGACAAAAACAAAACTGGTACTCTGCAAGCTTTTTGGGACAAATGTGAGGGGAAAACAATGGTGGGCAGGGCCCGGTACGCTCACAGCCTCCGTACTGTGGAAAAATTGTGTGGGCGGATCAGCCTCGGGTGCAGGGTTTTCCAGTAAAACTCTCTGGGGATCTGCAGCAGCTGAGAAAAAATGAGTTCTGCTGGGGAGGCTGCCAAATCCTCCTTAGGTGCAGAGCGCAACCCTAAAAGAACCCAGGGCAGGCGGTCGACCCAATTTGTGTCCATGAGCGAAGCTCTGAGTGCTGCTTTAAGCAACCTATGAAAACACTCGCATAATCTGTTAGCCTGGGGGTTGTACGCAGTAATGCGGTGAATTTTGACCCCCAGGCTCTGGGCCATCATGGGCCAGAGTTCTGAAATGAATTGCGGACCCCTGTCGGACGTGATGTCCGATGGAGGTCCGAAACGTGCAACCCAAGCCAACAAAAAAGCGCATGCCACTTCCACGGATGTGGTAGAAGCCAGCGGGACCACTTCAGGCCAGCGCGTGGTGTGGTCCACGATTGTTAAGAGGTGCATAAAACCTTGCAATGGCTGGAGGGGTCCCACCAAATCCATGTGTACATGGCCGAACCTCCTAGCCGGGATTTGGAACGGCTCGAGGGGGGCTCTTGTGTGCTTGTGCACTCTGGCCCACTGGCACACGATGCAAGCTGCAGCCCACCCTTTCATGTCCTTGCGCAAGCATGGCCAGACGAATTTTGCCCCCACTAGCTTCACCGAAGAGTGCACTCCCGGATGTGAAAGGGAGTGGACTGACTCGAAAACGCGACAGCACCAACAGCTCGTGGCCGGTGGAGACGTCGCAGAGCAAGGGAGGGCACCCTTCTAGCACCACCCTGCTCTCTAGCCTTAACCCCTTTGGCGCAGACTGGAGCACGCAAATGTCTGTGACCCCAGCTTGCTCCGTGGCCATGGCGGGGAAATCTATTCCCATGTAGTCTGTGGCGATTAACGCACGTGACAGGCAATCGGCCACAACGTTGAGCTTACTGGTGACGTGTTGAATGTCAGTAGTAAACTCCAAAATTGCAGCCAACTGCCATTGCTGCTGGACCGACCATGGTTCCAAGACCTTGGCCATTGCGTATGTCAGCGGCTTATGGTCCACAAATGCGGTGAAGTCGCGCCTCTCCAGCCAGAAGTGGAAATGACGTGTTGCCAGGTGAAGAGCCAGCAATTCTCTATCAAACTTGCTGTACATGCGTTCGTTGTCACGCAAAGTGCAGCTGAAAAATGCGAGCAGCTGCCACAAACCTGAGACTCACTGTTCCATTACTGCCCCTATGGCAACGTCAGACACATCTGTAGTGAGCGCTATCCGTGCAGACATGTCCGGGTGGGCTAACAACGTGGCATCCACAAGCACTGTTTTGGCATTAGTAAAAGTCTGGACTCGCTCAGGAGTCCAGTCGATGGCTGCTGCGGTCTTCTTTTTTTTAAAATGCAGCATACAATGGCTGCATTAGCTGGGCTGCCCAGAAAAGGAAGCAGGGATAAAAATTAACCATTCCCAAAAACTCCTGTAGTGCCCTCACGGTCTGAGGGTGCGGAAAGTCCGACACAGCGCACACTTTGTCCAGTAACGGGATCGCGCCCTCTGGCAAAATGCAGTGACCCAAAAAGTCAATCACTGGCACACTGAACTGGCACTTCGCTGGGTTAACTATCAACCCGTGCACTTCCAACCTCTGCAAAACTGTCCTGAGATGGGTGATGTGCTCCTCCTCGGATGCGCTGGCTACCAGAATGTTGTCTAAGTAGACAAAAACGAAGGATAAGTCGCAAAGCACTGCATCCATCATCCTCTGGAAGGTCTGCACCGTGCCTTTTAATCCAAACAGCATGCGTAAAAGCTTGAACAGGCCAAAAGGAGTTATTACCGCTATTTTTGGAATGTCTTCCGCACGCACCAGGACCTGGTGGTAACTGTGGACCTGATCCACTTTGGAAAAAACACATGCCCCAGCCAGGTGTATGGAAAAATCCTGGATGTGTTGAATAGGATAGCGATTGTGTTTTGTCGTGTTGTTCAAGCACCTGAAATTGCTGCACAGTTGCCACAACCCGTTGGCTTTAGGAACCATGTGTAGCGGGGATGCCCACAGGCTGTTGGGAGTGCCTGATGATACCCAGCTGCTCTAAGGTGGCAAACTCCTCTCACGCGCTGGCCAGTTTAGCTGCATCCAAATGGCGAGGACAGGCAAACACCGGTGGGCCTTTCGGCATTATAAAGTGCTTGACCCCATGTTTCGTTATCGTAGCTGAAAAAATTTGGACCGTAAGTGCTGGGAAAGGTGCGAGAAAATGTTGGTACTTACCCCCTGGAGCTATAACGTTAGTCAGTGTTGTCAACCCTGCTCCCCGAGCTGTGCAGGGCAGTGAGGTAAAAGCGACAGCATCCACTAATGTCCTATTAGCAACATCGACTAACAATCCATAAGCGCATAGAAAACCTTCTCCTAAAATGGGGCCAGAACATGCAGTTATCATGAAGTCCCATTGAAAGTTGCATCTGTGTAAGCATATCGTCAGTGTTTGCTCGCCAAATGTCCTGATGGTGGATCCATTAGCGGCCATAAGCTCGGGACCGCTGCGTACCCTGTCTGCATTGACCGGCAAAATGAGGCTCTTCTGGGAGCCAGAGTCCACCAAAAACCGTCTTCTCCAATGTGTGTCCCTGACATAAAACAGTCTGTTCCTGTCGGCATTGGTTGCAGCTGCCACTGAATTCTGAAAGTGCCATCTTCCTGGCTTCTTGAATTGGCATGGCGCCAGGCAGCGATGGGCATTTGAGCTGAAACGGCAACGATAAAAACAGATCGCCCCATTCCTTTGTCTTCTGGTGTCCATCCCGGCTACCACCAATGGCTCCTTGACCTCGTTGGAGACCCTCATGGATGCTGGTGCCACTGTCTGCATGCTGAGAGTTCTGGTCGCTGAAAAATGCGGTCCACTTCCTGTGCCAGGGCACGGTAGTCCTTAGCAACCAGCCAGGGCAAGTTGGCCAGGATCGCCCTCACTGTAGCTGGTAGGTTCCTGAGGAACAAGTGGGCGAACAGGAAAGATTCGTCGTTTTTCTCTCTCAACACCAACATGCTCTCCATCAGCTCCACTGCTAATTTGTCCCCTAACTCCGAACACGTTAGCAGCCTTTCAGCCCTGTCACTGTCAGAAAGGGTATAGCACTGGAGAAGCATCCTCTTGAGCGCCTCATATTTTCCTTGGGCCGGCGGCTCCTGGAGCAGGGTCATCATCTGTTGCGTGGCACGCGCATCCAGCGCAGCGACCACATAGTAATACCTGGTATCGTCCGTTGTTATCCCACAGAGTACAAACTGGGTTTCTATGTGCAAAAACCACATGGTTGGGCTGTGAAGCCAGAAGCCTGTGAGCTCGATTGGGACCATGCACGTGGCACTGGTGCTCTCCCTCCAGGCAGTCTCCGGGGCGGTGCTCGACTCGCTTTCCATGGCACATCTTGGGGTCACCAGTGTGGGGAAAGGAGGCAGGCGAGACGATGACACAGTTACTTTTTTCTTCCTCCAACATATTTTACAACAAAATAGACTGTCGGATCTCTGTGCATTCCTCTTTTATGCCTTTATTCCCATGCATCGAGACCCGACACTTCCGACCATAACCATTGTTGTTTGAACAAAGAATTGTGTGGCACATTAACATGACATAACGCCGGCTCCGCTCCAACACACGTCTTCTCTCCAGCATTTACTCCTCTCCCTGGGGGTGCATAATCCTTACTGTCCCATCTGATACTCCCCGGTGATACATCCTCCTTATTAATTATTCCTTAGTTATTTCATTTGACTTATATTTGACTTTTGCAATATAATTGTATTCCCTAGCTCACAGTTGATCACCACCTGGTGGTGAGTTGGATCCGATGGCAGGGGAGGAAGCCATTCAGACCTGGTAGACCCAAACGTATAGTGAGGGTGTGCTGGGAACATCTGGCTGAGGCCCCTGTCCAGGAGGTCTTCACCACACCTTACGTTTAAGGAGTGATTTTGTGTCTTTTATCCCCACTTTTGTTCTGCTGTTATTTGATCCATACTGCTGGTTGACCTCCCATAATGTACTTGGCACCTTACTGTTATGTTTTTATGTCTGCCCTCTCCATCCTCCCTATCCCCTCACCCCCAGCCAGTCGCAGCAGATGACTGCCCCTCCCTGAGCCTGGTTCTGCTAGAGGTTTCTTCCTGCCAAATGGGAGTTTTTCCTCTCCACTGCCGCTTAGTGCTTACTCATAGGGGATCATCTGATTGCTGTGTTTTTCTGAGACTGTGGGGTTTTTCTCTGCACTCTGGCGCCATGAGACGGCCTCTGTTGTGATATGGCGCAGTATAAATAAAACTGAATTGAATTAAATTGAATTGAACAGTTTATTCCTCCTAATGGGAGCCAGTTGCTCCTTTACATTGACAATATTTTGCTGGCATCACCTGATGAAGAAATATACAGAACAGACACCATTGCCTTGCTGAAATTTTTAGCAGAGCAAGGTCACAGCATCAACAAGGAAAAATATTGCCTTGCTGAAATTTTTAGTAGAACAAGGTCACAAAGTCAACAAGGAAAAAAATTACAGTTGTGGGGAAAAAAAGTAAAAAATTTAGGCCACATTTTGTCAGCAGAAGGCAGACATGTTGACCCAGCTCACAAACAAGCTATTTTGTCAGCACCAAAACCCATCACAAATAGAGACATGATGTCATTTTTGGGTACTCTAAATTATTGTCGCTATTGGATCACAAATTATTCATTTGAAGTGCAACCCTTGTCTGATCTCATCTACAAAAGACCCATGGCTCAGGTGGACAGAATTGAGTTGACACCTGAGGCAGAAGATGCATTTGTTAAAATGAAAAAAACTTTTGGTCAGCACTGATGTCCTGGCACTCCCCAATTACAAGAAGCCATTTGTACAAATGGCTGATTGTAGAGAGGGACACATGACGTCAGTGCTCCATCAGCCAAGCGGCACAAAAATGCGTCCGGTAGCATATTACTCCACAAGACTTGACCCTGTCACGAGGGCACTGCCGCCATATGTGCAGGCTGTCATAGCCACCTCCATGGCAGTGCAGGCCTCAGCAGGGCTCGTTCTTTTTCATCCCTTGACCCTGAAAGTCACACGTGCAGTATCAGTTATCTTGTCACAAAGCAAAATATCAGTCCTCTCACCATCCAGACACCTTGCATGCATGACAGTGCTATTATCACAGCCTCATTTAAGATAAGATGAGCCTTTATTAGTCCCACAACGGGGAAATTCCAGGATTGCAACAGCACAGGGATAGCAACACTCAGAGCAACAATCAGAAGGCAAGAAAAAAACAAGCAAGCAAGAGCAGCTAATATACATATGTACGTATTACTATAAAATATATATATATACACACACACACAGACACACAGTGCAGAGCATTGTAGCTGGATGGAATAAATATGTAAATATATAAACACCCACAGTACGGAGCATTGCAGCTAGGTGGAATAAATATGCAAGTATATAAACACACACAGTGCGGAGCAATGTAGCTAGATGGAATAATATGTAGATATATAAATATATAAACACACCCAGTGCTGAGCATTGTAGCTAGATGGAATAAATATGTAAATATATAAACACACACAGTGCAGAGCATTGTTGCTAGATGGAATGAAACAGCATAACCGTCTACTTAGTTATCCTACATGGTATGATTATGTGCCCATACATATTCTCACCCTCCATAGCGACCGGTATGTTCCTAGTTGTATGCCGGAGGGGACCATTGTGTAAGTCTATTGCATCTTTTGCATTCAAAAAACTATTAGTTTGTTACGTCTTTTTGCTATCTCTGCGAGCAGCCCTGCTTAGGTTGTACAGTCTGACAGCCGTTGGTAGGAAGGACCTACGAAACCTCTCGGTTGTGCACCTGGGATGATGTAGTCTGCTGCTAAATGAGCTCCTCAGTGCATTCAGTATGTCCTGCATAGGGTGGAACTCGGACTCCAGCAGAGATGACAGTTTAGCCACCGTCCTTCTCTCTCCTATCTCCTCCATCGGATCAAGGCGCTGCCCCAGGACAGAGCTAGCTTTCTTAATCAGTTTGTTCAGTCTCTTCCTATCGGCTGCAGTAATGCCACTGCCCCAGCAGACCACTCCAAAAGTGATGGCTGATGCCACCACCGTGTCATAGAATGACTTCAGCAGCGCCCCTTGTACACCAAAAGACCTGAGTCTCCTCAGCAGGAACAGCCTGCGCTGTCCCTTCTTGTAGAGTGCATCAGTATTGTGTGACCAGTCTAGTTTATTGTTCAGATGAATACCCAGGTACTTATAGGATGTCACCATCTCGATGTCTGTTCCCTGTATATTTACTGGTACTGTGAGGGGCTGCCCATGCCTGCGGCAGTCCACCACCAGCTCCTTAGTTTTCCTCGCGTTGATCTGGAGGCAGTTCCGATGGCACCAGTCCACGAAGTCCTGGATAAGCCCTCTGTACTCAGCTTCATCTCCATTGGAGATGAGGCCAACGATCGCAGAGTCATCAGAGAACTTCTGTAGATGGCAGTGTGTTGTGTTGTGTGAGAAGTCCGCAGTATAAAGAGTGAACAGGAAGGGAGCCAGCACCGTTCCCTGGGGGGCCCCAGGGAACTGTGCAACCGTTAACCACTGAACGTTGCACAGTAACAAATCCAGCAAGCTTTTTGCCAATCTCAACAGAAGGTGAACCTCATCATTGTCTGGCAGAAATTGAGAGTGAAACATTACCTTGCCCTGATTTACAGGACACACCTTTGGAGAAGTGTGATCTCACACTGTTTGTTGACGGCTCCTCCAAACATGACTGTACTTCTGTAAGCTTATCCCATTTTGCAGTTGTCTCTCACGACACTGTTTTAAGAGCACAAAAACTACCATCACATTATTCTGCAGAGGCAGCTAAATTAGTTGCTCTAACTTCAGCTTGTAAATTAGGCCAAGGGAAAGCACTGACGGTGTACAGTGACAGTCAGTATGCATTCTCTGCCATCCATCACTTTGCACAACAGTGGAAGAAAAGAGGCATGATTACATCAACAGGGAAACCAATCCAACACAGAGACCTCATTTTAAAGCTGCTAGACAGTGTAAAACTTCCATCTAAATTAGCCATATGCAAATGTGCAGCACATACCAATGGCACAGATCTAGTTTCTAAGGGTAATAGCTCTGCAGATCAAACAGCTAAGGCCGCTGCACTTGGCCTTACTGGAAAAGACACAACACCAGGCTTTCTTTTGACACTGACAAAAGATTTATCACATGACATCCTCACTGAGGCTCAGAAAACAGCACCACAAGCAGAAATTTACAGATGGCTCCAAAAGGGAGTGAGTTTTGACAACACCTCCAATCTTTACAAATGCCGCAAAAACAAACCCATTTTACCACGCAAAGTGTTCCACCAGGCCTCCACTTTGCTACATGGGGTTTCCCATTTATCAAAGGGGGGTATGATCTCTATGCTAAACAAATCTTTTACTGCTTATGGCTTCAGCAAATTTGCTACTCAGTTTTGTAAGAAATGCCTAATTTGTGCAGAAAACAATGCTCAAGGGAACTTAAGGCCTGAAAAAGGCACCTTCCCTGCATCAACTTATCCATTTCAAAACCTTTGCATGGGTTTCATTGAGTTAAATAAACGTGAAGACAAAAAATATTGTTTGGTTATTTGTGACATGTTTACTAAATGGACAGAAGCCTTCCCTTGCACTCACCCAAATGCTGCTACAATAGCAAAGAAACTATTAGCAGAAATTGTGTCCAGATTTGGAATACCTTAGAACACAGGTGTCAAACTCATTCCATGGAGGGCCAAGACCCTGCAGTTTTTACCTCCACCCAGTGGCTTCAACAGGTGTTTTCTCTGAATTTCTTCCCACTGATTGCTGATCAGTGAAAACACCTGCTGAAGAGACTGGGTGGAAGTAAAACCTGCAGGGTCTTGGCCCTCCATGGAATGAGTTTGACACCCCTGCCTTAGAAGATTTACTCAAATAATGGAACACATTCTGTAAATCAGATTACATCACACTTAGGCACAGCACTGAACATTAACCTAAAAAAAACCACTCAGCTTACCATGCACAATCTGCAGGATTGGTGGAATGAATAGAACCATGAAAAAAGGCTTAGAAAGCAATGGCAGAAACAGGACAAAATTGGATATATTGCCTACCCCTAGTTTTGTTTTACATGAGAATAGTTCCCGCCAAAGGGGGGGTTATCCCCATTTGAAATAATGTATGGCAAACCCTACCTACTCCCACCATTAAGGCCATTTAATCCAGGTGATGAGGAAGTGTGCCTAGCTGATTACTTGCGAAGAATGTTGACTGACAGAGATATTGTTCATGCTGCTCTTCCCAGGAGGGACTATGGGGAAGCACCCATCTTGGCCAAACCGGGGGATCTGGTCCTTATCAAAGTCATCAAAAAGAAAAACTGAGCCGATACTCCCTGGCAAGGACCACACAAAGTCATCCTGGCAACACCAACAGCCGTGAAAGTCGAAGGATGTGACGCCTGGGTGCATTTGACACATTGCAAACTTTACCCCATAAAAAACCCCAGCAAGAAACTATTTAATCCCCATTCCCTCAGCAAGAGACTGTTTCTATTTTAATCCCCATTGCAAACTACATCTGAAAAAAGAGGGATCCTCAACAAGTCACTGTTTAAGGGTCCATATTCAGGTCCATATTCGGGTCCATATTCAGGAGGACATGACATGGGGGGTGAACACAACTGAGCTGCTGAAAAAAGCCCAGCAGAGACTACATTTCCTCAGGGTGTTGAGAGGAAACAACATCTGTCAGAGACTGCTGTTGTCTTTTTATCGTTGCTCTATTGAGAGCATTTTAACTTATTGTATTTGTATTTGGTTCAGCAGCTGCATGGTAGCTCAGAAGAAAGCTCTTCAGACTGTCATCAACACAGCCCAAAAAATTGTTGGTTGCCCTCTCCTCAGCCTTGAAGATCTGCACCACGCCCGTTGCCTTAAAAAGGCCCAAAAAATCTCGAAGGACCCCTTTCATCCCGGTCACGCTCTCTTCCAACTACTACCATCAGGAAGGCGGTTTAGAGCAATTAAAACAAGGACAAACAGATTCAAAAACAGTTTTTATCCGACCACAATTACCTCCCTGAACTCTAGCAGAACATGAGGTTTGAAACTGTGAAACTGAGTGCGTGTGATATTTAAAATTAGTAATGCATATAATCTTTTTAAGCTTCTTTTTACTTTTAATTCACTGACTGTTTGCATTTTAATTTTGTTGTACTTGTTATAATGACAAATAAAGTCTATTCTATTCTATTCTAACTGTTTCTCTATATCGGTGTCGGCTGACAGTTTCTCCCAGTAATGACTTGTATAGCGAAACAATTGTTGTTTGTCATGGAGAGACAAAATGCCAGCGAGAGAAGGTTGACAACTGAAAGATGCAAATGGTACACCTGTTTTTTCATCATCATCCTTGTGGTGACACTACACTACTATGCAGCGCACGGAGGAAGAAATGAAAAACCCAATTGCGGGAGTAGAACGTGCACTTTATTGAACATAAACACCAAAATAACCAGTCCAGCTTACAGTCACGATTACTAACAGAGGGTTGCAATGATGATGATAATGAGGGCACCAGACATACAGGGATGCCACCAGGATGTTCCACAGCCTGAGGGAGAGAATGCCTAGTGCCGCTGTAGGTTGACGGCATGAAGAGAAAGGCAAATGTGAACTTATGGCTGGAACGATCCGGGGCTGTCCATGTAGGCCGGTGGATGAGGGTGAGGCAGGGTCAGTCGCTAACACCAAGGAAATAAACCATCTTGAAATGTTAAAGAAGATGGCAACGTCAGGCTGAATGACCACGTAGATAGTTGAAACAAACATACATGGAGGAACACGCTGCCATTTATGAAGCTGAATGCTCCGACGGTCTCTTCCTACTAACGCAGTGTTTATGTAATAATGATACTAACGTGGGAAGAGACTGCCGGTGTGAGGATGCATGGGCTGAACATAATAAATCCCAGGTGTGCATGAGTGAGTGTCTGAGTGTGTGAATGGGAATGAATGGAGTGTGTGTGTAAACACTCAAGACACAGCTGATGGCACTGACAGGAGGAGGGGGCGTGCCTGAGCTGTTAGGGAGCGAAGGACCCAAATAGCTCCCTGAAGCGCCTGATGGAAAATAGGGCAAAACCAACCATGGGTCAGAACTGGGTTTGGAACCACCAAACCCAGGTTCATGACAGAAAAACATCCCCACACATGATGCTGCTACCACCATTGGCATGGTTATGAGTGGTGCCTGGTTTCCTCCAAACATGACGCCTGGCACGTCAAATAGGTTCATTTTGTCTTCTTTTAATTATTTATCTTTTGTTCATATAAAAGACAAAAAATAAACGAAGACTGCAGTGCAGTTGAAACATGTAAAGAAGGTAAAGACATCTTTCTATTTTATTTTTTGTCTTTTATATGAACAAAAGATAAATAAATGATGCCTGGCATTCACACCAAATAGTTCAATCCTTGTCTCATCAAACCAGAGAATTTTGTTTCTCATGGTCTGAGAGTCCTTGCCATATGCCTTTTACTAAGGAGTGGCTTTTGTCTGGCCACTCTACCATACAGGCCTGATTGGTGGATTGCTGCAGAGATGGTTGTCCTTCTGGAAGGTTCTCCTCTCTCCGCAGAGGAATGCTGGAGCTCTGACAGAGTGACCATTGGGTTCTTGGTCACCTACCTGACTAAGGCATTTCTCCTCCGATCACTCAGTTTAGACAGCCGGTGTCATGGCATGCGGTAAGCAAGCACACACACACATGATTAATCATCTGTCTGCTTCAGCCATGCAGCTACTGGACTCCACCCTATTTAACAGTACTGCAGAAGTGAAGTCAAAGAATGTCAAAATCAAACTGGTTGTTCAAGCGGCTGTAAATCATTTGGGATTAGCAGGACTGACATGGGAAGAAGAGAGAGAGAATTTCACTAATCAGTCAAGTCATCAAACATCATGTATGGGGTCATATTCATCATGGTGTTATTTTTACAGTGGAATGCTAGGAACTTACTGGCTAATGGGCAGAAGTTCAAGCATTTCATTAAAGAATTGGTTGTAAAGCCCCCCCTCATGGATCGTCACCTTATCGTGGTGGGGGGGGTTTGCGTGCCCCAGTGATCCCAGGAGCTATGTTGTCCGGGGCAATTTGCCTCTGATAGGGTCTCCCAAGACAAACTGGTCCTGGGTGAAGGGCCAGACTAAGAACGATCCAACAGACTCTCATGATAAATTGTATATCAAGGATTCAGTGTACCCCGCCCGGTATGGGGTTACCGGGGCCCCACCCTGGAGCCAGGCCTGGGGGAGGGGCTCGAAGGCTAGCGTCTGGTGGCCAGGTTTCCACCCATGGGACCCGGCCGGGCTCAGCCCGAAGGAGTTACATGGGTCCGCCCTCCAGTAGGTTCACCACCTGCAGGAGGGATCATGGAAGTCCGGTGCTATGTGGATTAGGTAGCAGTCAAAGGCGGAGACCTTGGCGGACTGATCCCAAGCTTTCTAAACTGGCTTTTGGTACGTGGAATGTCACCTCTCTGGTGGGGAAGGAGCCTGAGCTGGTGTACGAGATTGAGCGATACCGGCTAGATATAGTCGGCCTCACCTCAACACACAGTTCCGGTTCCGGAACCAGTCTCCTGGAGAGGGGCTGGAGCTTGGCCTTTTCTGGAGTTGCCCCGGGCGAGAGGCGACGAGCAGGGGTAGGTATTCTTGTATCGCCCCACCTTGCTGCCTCTATATTGGAGTTTTCCCCGGTGGACGAAAGGGTTGCTTCCCTGCGCCTTCGGGTTGGGAAACGGGTCCTGACCATCATTTGTGCCTATGCACCAAATGATGTTTCAGAGTACCCACCCTTTTTGGAGTCTGTGACTGGGGTGCTGGAGGGTGCTCCTCCTGGAGACTCCATTGTCCTACTGGGGGACTTCAATGCGCACGTGGGCAACGACAGTGAAACCTGGAGGGGGGTGATTGGGAGGAACGGCCTGCCCGATCTGAACCCGAGTGGTGTTCAGTTATTGGACTTCTGTGCTAACCACAGTCTGTCCATAACGAACACCATGTTCAAGCATAAGGGTGTCCATATGTGCACCTGGCACCAGGACACCCTAGGCCGCAGGTCGATGATCGATTTTGTTATCGTATCATCAGACCTGCGACCGTATGTCTTGGACACCCGAGTAAAGAGAGGTGCAGAGCTGTCAACTGATCACCACCTGGTGGTGAGTTGGATCCGATGGCAGGGGAGGAAGCCATTCAGACCTGGTAGACCCAAACGTATAGTGAGGGTGTGCTGGGAGCGTCTGGCTGAGGCCCCTGTCCGGGAGGTCTTCAACTCCCACCTCCAGAAGAACTTCAACCACATTCCGAGGGAGTCTGGAGACATGGAGTCTGAATGGGCCATGTTCTCCACCTCTGTTGTTGAAGCGGCGGCCCAGAGCTGCGGCCGCAAGGTGGTCGGTGCATCTCGTGGTGGCAACCCCCGAACCAAGTGGTGGACACCAGTGGTGAGGGGGGCCATTAAGCTGAAGAAGGAGTCCTATCAAGCTTGGTTGGCTTGTGGGACTCCCGAAGCAGCTGAGGTGTACCGGCAGGCCAAGCGGAGTGCAGCTCGGGTGGTTGCTGAAGCAAAAACCCGGGTATGGGAGGAGTTCGGTGAGGCCATGGAACAAGACTTTCGGTCGGCTTCAAAGAGATTCTGGCAAACTGTTCGGCGGCTCAGGAGGGGAAAGCAGCTCCCCGTCCACACTGTGTATGGTGCGGATGGGACACTGTTGACTTCAACTGGGGATATCGTCGGGCGGTGGAAGGAATACTTCGAGGATCTCCTCAATCCCACTGATACGCCTTCCACAGAGGAAGCAGGGTTTGGGGACAAGGGGGATGACTCGCCTATCACAGGGGCTGAGGTCGCCAAGGTGGTTAAAAATCTCCTTGGTGGCCGGGCCCCGGGGGTGGACGAGATTCGCCCCGAGTACCTCAAGGCCCTGGATGTTGTTGGGCTGTCATGGTTGACACGCCTCTGCAACATTGCGTGGAGGTCGGGGGCAGTGCCTTTGGCATGGCAAACCGGGGTGGTGGTTCCTCTCTTCAAAAAAGGGGACCGGAGGGTGTGCTCCAACTTTAGAGGGATCACACTCCTCAGCCTCCCTGGGAAGGTCTATGCCAAGGTACTGGAGAGGAGAGTCCGGCCGTTGGTCGAACCTCGGATTCAGGAGGAGCAATGTGGTTTTCGTCCTGGCCGTGGCACATCGGACCAGCTCTTTACCCTCTCGAGAATTCTTGAGGGTTCGTGGGAGTTTGCCCAACCAGTTTACATGTGTTTTGTGGACTTGGAGAAGGCATTTGACCGCGTCCCTCGTGGATTTTTGTGGGGGGTGCTTCGGGAGTATGGGGTATCGGGCTTGTTGTTACGAGCTATTCGGTCTCTGTACGACCGTTGTGAGAGTTTGGTTCGTATTGCCAACACTCGGTCGGAGTCATTCCCAGTGAGAGTTGGACTCCGCCAGGGCTGCCCTTTGTCACCGGTCCTGTTCATAATTTTTATGGACAGGATTTCTAGGCGCAGCCAGGGAATGGAGGGTGTCATACTTGGTGACCACAGGATCTCATCTCTGTTGTTTGCAGATGATGTTGTCCTGTTGGCTTCATCCAGCAATGACCTACAGCTCTTGCTGGGATGGTTTGCCGCTGAGTGTGAAGCGGCTGGGATGAGAATCAGCACCTCCAAGTCCGAGTCCATGGTCCTCAGCCGGAAAAAGGTGGATTGTCCTCTCCGGGTTGGGGACAGGCTCCTGCCCCAAGTGGAGGAGTTTAAGTATCTTGGGGTCTTGTTCACGAGTGAGGGGAAAATGGAGCGAGAGATCGACAGACGGATTGGAGCAGCATCTGCAGTGATGCGGACGTTGTACCGGTCTGTTGTGGTGAAGAGGGAGCTTAGTTCTAAGGCAAAGCTGTCGATTTACCAGTCAATCTACGTTCCTACTCTCACCTATGGTCACGAGCTTTGGGTAATGACCGAAAGAACGAGATCGCGGATACAAGCGGCTGAAATGAGCTTTCTCCGTAGGATTGCTGGACTCACCCTCAGAGATAGGGTGAGGAGCTCAGTCATCCGGGAGAGGCTCAGAGTAGAACCGCTGCTCCTCCACATTGAAAGGAGTCAGTTGAGGTGGTATGGGCATCTGATTAGGATGCCTCCTGGACGTCTCCCACTTGAGGTGTTTCAGGCACGTCCCACTGGGAGGAGACCCCGGGGCAGACCCAGGACTCGGTGGAGAGACTATGTCTCCCAGCTAGTCTGGGAACGCCTTGGTATCCCCTCTGAAGAGCTGGAGCAGGTGGCTGGGGAGAGGGAAGTCTGGGCTTCTCTGCTTGAACTGCTGCCTCCGCGACCCGGACCTCCGGAAAAGCGGTAGAAGATGGATGGATGGATGGATGTAAAGCCAGATGTGGTTTGTGTGCAAGAAAAGTGGTTGAAACTAAATTTGGATTTTATGATAAATGAATATACAGCACTGAGAAGAGAGAGAACCACATGGGGAGGGGGAGGATGTGCTACTTTCATCAGACAAGGAATACCATTCAGAGTACTGGAGAGAGGAGACGAGCAGGAATATATAGTAGTGGAACTGTGCGAGAAAGGACAGGCAATGGTCATAATCAGTTACTATAATCCATGTAAAAGGCTGGATTTGAACAGTTTACTGAGGATACCAGGACAAAACAGACACAGGGTGGTATGGTGTGCAGATTTCAATGCTCACAGTTCAGTGTGGGGGGATCAAGTACTGATGCAAATGGAAAAATATTAGAAGACTTGATGAACATTAGTGTCATGTTCTGGTGAGCGCACTCTTCCCCCGTCTGTTCGACTCAACTTTCACCTACTCCGAAGGCAATCATCTCCACCTGCATGATGGGATGCATCTGCAACTCTGACTCGCCAGCACTTAAATAGATCTTCTCTTCAACGCTCGGGCGCTGGCTCGTTGGGTAAACTACCTGCTGCAGCAGGTTGCTACCTCCTCTGTGGTGTGTCTCTCGGGGCAGTTGTGCGCTCACCTGCCTCATCATCACCATCACATCAGTGACCGTCTTCACCTGGGCAGACTCCTCACCCAGCTCTACTCCTGCCATCCTGCTTCGCCACAGGTTTGCCGAAAGTGCTGGGTTCTTCTGCTGGGTTCTCTTTTCTCTCCCACGTGAGTGTAGTCTCATTGTCCAATTATTTTCTCCCTCCTAATCCTCTGCTCTCGTCTCTTTTTCAGGCTGTGTTTTCACCTGGCGAGTGGCGTTTTTCCTTCGTGGAGGGATTCTTTTGCATTAATAAAATTAATTCAGATTTGCTCTCTGTATCACTGTGTTCCTCTGTTGCTATTCCCTGCACCTGAGCTGTCAATTAATTCCAATCATGGCAATTAGTGGTTTGGTCTGTATGAATGATGGTTGAGGAACTAGAATTAATGTATATACAGGGACTGAATCTGCCTTGGAAATTACATTAGTTTCTAAGTCACTGGCAGGTATAACAGGGTGGGAAGTTTGTACAAGGACAACTATGGATAGTATCACTATCCAGTGACTTGCTCAGTGGGTGAGAGAGTGGAAAGGAGGCCAGGAGGTGGAGTCCCAAGCTGGATATTTGGAAAAGCAGATTGGGGTAGATTTCAGGAACTGAGTGAGGAAAAGATGACAAAAATGCATAGACTGGGAGACGTAGATGAATTGAAACAGCAGTTTACTTCAGCACTGGTTATGGTAGCAAATGAAACTTTTCCCAGAAGTAATAGAAGGGGTAAGAGAAAAATGGTTCCATAGTGGACAGAGGAATGTCATCAGGCCATAAAAGACAGGAATAGGGCTTTCAGGTTACTTAAAAGAACACATAACATGCAGCACTTGATCCAGTATAAGAAAGCACAGGCAGTAGTAAAGAGAACAGTATTTCAGGCTGAGGGAAAGTTGGAGGCATTTCTGCAGCAAAATTGGAAGAACAACACCAGGGGGAGAAGTATGGGGAATGATAAGAGAATGGGAGGAGACAGAAGAGAAGGGGAATGTCCAGTAATAACCAATGGCGAGGAGACTGCAGTGTCTGATAAGGAGAAAGCAGAGGTTATGGCAACAGCATTTGCAAATATACACAGTACAGAAAATCTGTCAGAGGAACGGAGAAGGAAGAGAACAATAACTTTGCAACCAGGTGCACTAAATAGAAGGAAAGAATATTAAAAAATTGAAACCAACATCTCCAGGGAAAGATCAGATTTCTTGTGTTATGTTGAAACATTTAGGGGAAGGTGCACTCTTGAAGCTGCTATACCTTTACAACAGGGTGTGGGAGGAGGGCCGGTTACCAAGTGCTTGGAAGGAAGCAGTCATGATTCCAATCCAAAAGCCAGGCAAGGATCCCAGTAAGCCCACAAGTTACAGACCCACAGCACTGACGTCAAATATATGCAAGATAATGGAAAGGATGATAATGGAAAGGCTAACATATAAACCTGAGAAGGCAGGAATGCTGACAGACTACCAAAGAGGGTTTAGAAAAGGAAGAACCACCATGGATGCAATAATAAGGTTTGAAACAGAAATGTCTCTGTTTGGGATGAAAATGAGTCTGACAATTACATATCCGGCGGTAGTTCCTTGGTTGTTAGTATGGCCTGATATAGACTGGCACCTGCTAGAGATGAAAATTGAAGGAAAGGGCATATCTGATTTGGTAAATGAGTTTTATGACCACATCATGATGGAATATTGTAACTATACACTGATATACACAGATGGTGCTTAACAATCTGAAACTGGGGAGACAGGATTTGGGGTGGTAGTACCAGGGAAATGTATAGGAATAAACAGACGAACAACTGATAAATTAGGGGTTTACATGGTGGAGATGGTGGCAGTTATGGTAGCATTACGGTGTGTGGAAACAAGTAAGCAGAGCAAGGTGTTAATTTGCTCAGATTCCTCATCCATTCTTACAAGCATTAGGCCAGTCCATTCAAGCATCAGACAGGACATTTTCTATGGAGTACTTCAGTCACTCTCCAGAATAATAAATGCAGGAAATTAGGTAAAATTTGTGTGGGTCCCAGCTCATATAGGCATCAAGGGAAACAAGGACGCTGACAAGTTGGCAAAGAGTGTATTACAAAAAGACACTATAGAAATGCACATTAGTGTTAGTAAGGTAGAGGTGAAAGCTATAATTACCTCCGCCAAGGAGGTTATGTTTTCATCGGCATTGGTTTGTCTGTCTGTCTGTTTGTTTGTTAGCAAGATAACTCAAAAAATTATGGACAGATTTTCATGAAATTTTCAGGGATTGTCAGAAATGGGGTATCCTACAGATGATTAGATTTTGGTGGTGATCCGGATCACCGTCCACAAGAAAACCGCCATTACGGAAAATGCGATTTTCGTGAATAACTTGTTACACCCAGGAGGGCGAAGGGGGGAAGGATGAAGAAGCCCAAGCTGTCAGACTTTGCAGCGGCTTTTGTTGACTTTACCAGCACACACGACACGGCACACAATTACACAGCACATCGCTATACACCATGTTCTTTACACTCTTTCTCTGGAACATTCGCTACTCTTCTTCTCTCGTTCTCTAACACTATACAGTATCTTATCGCTACTGAGCGCCACCTCTGGCGTAGAAACGCTACTGCTTTCACTGACAGTTTACATCTAACAGTTCATATTCATTCCTTTAGTCACATTCCCCATAAATGCTCCTATTTACCATTAATAATTAAATCACAGTCTATTAGGTACATTTATTAGGAATACAGTGATCCCTCAATTATCGCATTTAATGGGGACCAGAACCGACCGCGAAAAGTGAAAAAACGCGAAGTAGCGTCACCCCCCCCCCCCCCCCCCAAGGGCGTCACAAGCACTATTTTGCACAAAAAGGCACAAGAGAACAGCGAAAAGTGCCACTAAGCAACACGAGCGATAAAGAACAATGAATGCGGTCTTCCTTCGCTGGGTATGGGCGCTCGACAGGGAGAGAAGCTGGGTAAAACGTCTCGGCCAATCAGCTTGCGAGGTAAAACGTCTTGGCCAATCAGCTTGCGAGATTCCCGAGCGGTGAAGAGGTGGGCGGAGAGGAGTGGAGCGGTGGTCAGAGAGGTGGATTTTGAGTTGTGCGGGCTCTCCGTGTTGATACCTGATGTTCTAATGTAGTCTCCCTGCCTTCTGCTAGCGCCCGGGCAACTTTCGTGCCATTTTTTCTCAATTTTGAATTTTTGATGAATATTTTTGAAAAATCCGCGATGCACTGAGGGCGCGAAAGGTGAAACGCGAAGTAGCGAGGGATCACTGTATTCATATTAACCATTAGCATCTAATCAACACTGTTTTCTGGGGGTTTACTAGAGGTTGTCCAAAATTGACTTTTTCCTACACTCGCCCCTCAAAAATTTAATGTCATCCCGACATTACACCTTTTTCAAAACTACTGTTTTTTCTCTTTCACAGTCCACGTTTGGTAACCATGTATCTCATGTAAGTAGGGTATTACTAAACAGGAGTCAAAGTTCATTAAAGTCCATAAAGATGCAAACTGGTAATTGTCCATAGTACAGCATGTATCTCCTATTCCATGCAATACATTTGCAGAAGAGGTCTTTGTGCACGATAACCATCAACCGCTCCATCCATCATGGTGGGTATCTGCATCTTTCCTGAGAGTAAGGGTACTCAATCTAGTCATAGCCTACCAAATAAACCTTTGTGTAATGGCTGTGCCTTAGTAACACACTGAAAATCTTTTTTTCTTTTTTTAAATTTTTTTTCTTTTTTCTTTTTTTATCAGCCATCACAATAACTACCAAGTTATTTTTCAAAACAATCATGTCTGAACAATGGTTATCTTTAGCTTCTACACATTTGTTCTAGACAGATGAAGTGCAATGAAGTGCAAGGCTGGCCTAACTTATCATAAGTAAACCTCAATGGCTGTTTTCTTATTCTTGAAGGATACGTTTTAGCAGGAATCTCGTCAGGTCCCTCCTGGTCACTGGAACTGGACTCCGACACCTCATCACCCTGGTCCTGGTCTGCCTCAGCTGGATCTGGGACCACCGGATTGTTGACCTCTGGTGCCAGCTGCACCTGCGTGACGTCATCTGGGTCCTGGTCCTCATCCTCCGGAGTAGTGTCACTGTGCGGGTAGAACTCCGGTGCATCGGCTCTCAGTGGACGGTGATTTTGATCCTTCCCAGCTCGTAATCCGATTATGGCATTCCAACCCTCGTCATCTTCATCATCCGTGTTGTTTTGTCTGTCCACATGCCTTTGTCTTTTAGAGTCTCTTTCTCTTGTTTGCTTAGAGGCATGCTCCACTGTTTCCATGGACAGAAAGTCACAGGGTAGCAAAAGGTTTCTGTGCATGACCCGAGTGCGTCCCTTGCCATTTTCAGGTCTGATTTCATATACTGGACTGTCTGGGTACTTTATTTGGGTCACGACACACACCTTGTCTTCCCAGTATGATCTTAATTTTCCTGGCCCACCTTTTTCAGTCAAGTTTCGAACCAATACTCTGGATCTAGGGAGTAACTCAGCAACGTGAACCTTTTTACCATAAAGTGCTTTACTTCTCATCCCTTCTTTGTTTGCTGTTTTAGAGGCGAGTTTGTAAGCTTCAGTCATTGTAGCTCTCCACTTTTCAGCATAGTCCTGCTGAGGAACACTCTGCTCTCTTGTTGTAAGGCCAAACATTAGATCAATAGGCAACTTTGGACTATGGCCAAACAACAGAAAATATGGTGTGTACCCCATAGCCTCACTACGCGTACAATTATACGCATGAACCACTTTTGCCAGAGAGGACTTCCAGTCTTCCTTGGCTGCTTCGGGCAAATTTCTGAGCATTGCCAACAGTGTACGATTGAATCGTTCCACCTGCCCATTCCCTTGGGGATGGTAGGGTGTTGTTCGGGACCCCTGCACACCACTGTACTCTTGGAGTTTTGCAAAAAGTTTATTTTGGAACTCTCTACCCTGATCATGATGGAGTCGTGTGGGGAAGCCAAACTTGAGGGCAAAATCTCCAAAGATCTTCTCAGCAGCGGTGTGAGCAGCTTTGTTACGACATGGGTAAGCCTGGGCAAAACGAGTGAAGTGGTCCATTAAAACCAGGATATACTCATATGCTCCTTTGCACTTCTCCAAATGCAGGAAATCCACTGACACTAATTCGAATGGGTACGTGGTGACAATGTTAGTCAGTGGTGCCCTTGTTATCTTATTGGGACGTTTGTTCGTCAAACAACTGCAAACTTTAGTGATGTAGTGCTCCACATCTCTTTGCATGTGGGCCCAATAAAAACGCTCTCTTATCAAGTTCATCACTCTCTCTACCCCTAAATGGCCCATGTTTTCGTGGAGCTCTTTGAACACGAGTTTGTGAAACTTCTGGGGTAGGAGTAGCTGGTCATGTGTTGCCGTTCTCCTGTAAAGCAGTCCATCATCTTCCAAGTACAGCTTGTGTTTTTGCCTGACTAGAGCTGCAATTTTACTGTTGTGCTGTTTTACACTTCTTGGCCACTGTTTTGACAACACATAGCGCAACACCTCTCCAATCACGGAGTCTTCTTCTTGAGCTCTTTTTAGAACAGTCTTTGATATTTCAGCTACAGAGCTGGCTTCTTGATCTGCTTCACTAATGAGAGTAGAAATGGTGACTGGGCAAAGCCATGGTTCATTTTCTTGTGACTTTACCTTGACTGCCTGTGTCACACAATTCACCACATCAGGATCAACATTCTGTGTACATTTGTTCATATACTGCTCCATATCTAGAGGCATACGTGAAAGTCCGTCTGCATCTCGGTTTGCTTTCCCAGGGCGATACTTAATCACAAACTGGAAATCAGCTAGTTCTGCTACCCACCTCTGTGTGGTTGCATTTAACTTTGTGGTGGTGAGCACATACGTTAGGGGATTATTGTCCATGTAGACAGTGAATGGTGGAGAATAATACAGATAATCCCGAAATCTCTCACAGATGGTCCACTTCATGGCAAGAAACTCCAGCTTCCCTGAATGAAGGTGGTAGTTCTTCTCTGGATTTGACAGTGTCCTGGAGCCATACGCTATCACCACCAGTTTGTCTTGTTGTCGCTGGTATAACATCGCTCCAAGCCCCTCCTGTGAAGCGTCACAGTGCAAAATGAAGGGTTCCTCAAAGTTCGGGTAACCTAACACTGGGGGTTAGGTGAGAAAGTCAACAAGCTGACAAACTACTGCTTGATGCTCTGGGCGCCACCTGATCACATGAGATGAGGGCAAGTGGCCACCATCGTTCTTTTTGACATGTTTCTTTGAGTTTTTCTTTGCTTTATCTGTGTGATCGTTAGCCAGAAGGTCGTAAAGAGGCTTTGCTATACGGGAGAAGTTTGGGATATAGCTACGGTAATATGAAATGAAACCTAGCAATTTCCTTAGCTCTCCGACAGTGGAAGGTTGCTGCTGTTTGAGTGTCTGCACCGGGGCAATGTCCGCAGGGTCCATGGTGTAGCCCTGTCCTGTTACCATTTTACCAAGGAAACGTACCTGCTGCTTGAATAACTCACATTTCCGGGGAGTCAGCTTCACCCCATGGCTTTGATAGCGGTGCAGGACGCTTCTCAGGTCTCGCAAGTGATCTTCAGGTTATCATCGAGGTAAGGCAGACAAATATCATCGCTCAACCCCCACAAGCACTCCTCCATAGATCTTTGGAATGCTGCTGGTGCTGAGGACAAACCAAATGGAATTCTTACCCACTCGAACAAACCCCAGGGAGTGATAAATGCAGTAAGGGGCCTACTTGACTCTTCCAGGAAACCCTGGTGATACGCCTTCCCTTGGTCGAGGACTGAAAACCACACACTCCCACTTAGACTGTTTAGCATATCTTGTATGCGGGGAATCGGGTCTCTGTCAGGGATAGACTTCTTGTTCAACTCTCTGTAGTCACAACACAAACGCAGACCTCCATCTTTCTTTCGCACACAGACGACTGGACTGGAATACGATGACTTGGATTTGGTGATCCAGCCCCTGTTAAGCAGGTCTTCTAAATACTCCTTTACTTCTTTATGAAGTGGTTTGGGAACAGAAACATAAGTTCTTTTGACAGGATCGTGATCCTTGAGTTGGATCTTCAACTGTAAAGAGGGAATTGTCCCTACATCATACTCATCACGGGAAAACACTTGCCGTTCCTCCCGTAGGAGCTGTTTTACTTGCTCTTGCTGTATGGGCGAGAGATGATCAAGGGGAACTGGAGGGTCCCACATGTCCATAGTCTCTTTGACAGCACAGTTCATCTCGGTCTCTTTATTTCTTCCTGTTTCACTCGTCGTCGGGTCGACTGTCGCTTGGTTTACAGCAGGGGGTCTAATGTCTGCCGGGTAAGCAGTTTTAACTCTCTGCGTTTCCCCCAAAATGGTCTTAGCGGGCAGCTGGATATCACGGGACGTACTGTTTGTTATAGGTATTTTGAACATTGATCGCTTCCCTTTCCATAACTGCACCAACCCACTTTGCATCTGCAAACCCTCTGGTAATTGGGTGTACTGACTCGGCTCAAATAAGACGTCTTGTGTGTCTGGAAGTGAGCCTGCTCTGACACAACCTTTGACTGCTTTGATGCGGCCAGCAGGGATGGTAACCAACTCACTGCCAACTTTTACCATTCCTTCTCCCAACTTATCCTCCTCACTTTGCATCACTTTCAGAAATACTTCTGTTTTCTTACAATCAAATGAGAAGGCTGCACTGACGGCTTCACTGATGGCACAAGGCGGTTTAATGCCCATCTTCAGGACATGGTCAATCACATTGAACCTAATGATAGGCGGCTCTGCCACTCCGTCCTCCTTCACCACTAGCACAGGAACTAAGAGTTCCACTGGTGGGCGACTAACTGTCGGCAGCTTAAATGTGACTTCGACCCACCCTGAGAATGGAATCGGTGTCTGGTTCACTGCCCTCCCCTTCAGAATGGGGAGGGCTGCACGGTGGCGCAGTGGTTTAGCACTGTAGCAGCACAGTTTTACCCTCGGCCGGGGGATCGCGGGGATCATGAGATCGTGGGTTCGATCCCAGCCCCCGACCAACAGTGAGCTGTGTGGAGTTTGCATGTTCTCCCCGTGTTGCATGGGTTTACTCCGGGATTTCTCCGGTTTCCTCCCGCATACCAAAAACATGTAGGTTTAGGGCGCTCGCGCATGCAGCGACCGGCAGCCGGTGGCTTGTCACCAGACTGCAAACCAAATCTACCTACGGGTACAAATAAGTAACAAAAAAAAAAAAAAACAAAAAAAAAAGAATACTTGGACCCACAAACTCGGCTAAGTCTCTGACGGTGGTGTGTGGCAGGTGCTCCTGTCTCCAGGTGTCATTCATTAAACAGACCTGTGACCCTGTGTCCCACAATGCTTGTGTCTCCTCGTCATCGAGGAAGCAGGTGATGACATATTTTTTTCCAACCAAATTGAGTAACTGTAATTGGCGATTAGGGGACAGTAGATTAACACGGACCGTTTCTTCAGGAGGTGCCTCGGTCTTAGCTACCAGCCTCGCTTCTAACCTCCGAATACTGTCAGTAACTAGCTCATACAGTTCTTGTGTGTTAGCTTGTTCGGATGTGGTTGCGACAGTATTGGCCGCCGTGTCTACTTGCCCTGTCCTTCTTCCAAGTCTCCTTCCTATCCGACATTCCCTTGACATGTGGCCGCTGATTCCACATCTGAAGCAGTGGTCGCACTGATCGCCATTGCTGGTGGACTGACATCTCTTGCAGCCACGTGTCCTCCTGGCTCTTTGAGCATGAGGTGCTCGGGGAGACTCACGTATGGCCTTTTTGATCTCCTCCATGTCACTCTTCAGCTGCGTGACTATGTCCAGGAGCTCAGATTCCGTACGGGTCACTGTGCTTTGGGATTTAAGGCTTTTACCTTTTGTCGATGGTAGGGGGCGCTCTTGGCCATCCACTCCTTCCTCTGTTGCATACTGACCCATTTGGTTTTCCACTCGGCATTCTCGAACCTTTGGTTCTTTAATGTGCCTTTTAAATTTCTGGTGCCGTTCCCATTCAAGACTGGCTGCTGCATTCATCTTTGAAATCAGTAGCTCGTCGGTGACGGCAGGATCCTCCAAATGACGCTTCAGTTGATATTTCACATCAACACTGATCAGTCCTGTTTCCACCGCCCTCAGAAACTTCCTCTGAATAAGATCAGAACTAAACTGCTCTTCAGTGCCAGGCTCTCTGGATGCTGCTAAAAGTCTTTCCTTTAGCTCAATGGCACGAAACAGGAAGTTCTGAGGTGACTCATTACTGCCTTGTGTGAGGATTATCAGACGATGATACAAGTCAGTAGAACTATCCTCTTTATAATGTCCTCGCAGGATTATGCGCAGCTGTGGCAGTGTGAGATCTGACTTAATCTCCAGCATAGCGCGCAAACTCAATCCAGGACTCACTGCTCTGACAACAGCCTCAATTATCTCAGCCTCACTGTGCTTTTTCTTTAAGCCCATATCGATCTGGTGAGTGAGACTGGAATAAGACAACTTGTCTTTTTGGCCCCTCTCCCCTATCTGCCCATTTATCTTAAACTCCCGTTTAATGATCACTTCTGGCGGTAGGGCGCTGCGGGGATCGCGGGCTGTGGCACAAAATGGCGGCTCTGTGGCTGCGCGGCCTCGAGCTGTGTCACAAAATGGCGGCCCGGAGGCGGCGCAGCCTCATCATCCGTCAGCCTTATTATTTCCTCTTCAACCCTTTTAGCTGAATCAAGGATACTTTCATGCAGAGCGGCATACTGGCTCTGTAAACTGGCGAGTGCCTCTGCCTCCCGGCTCGTGCCGGTCGCTGTCGCTGCCTGCGTCAATGGTTCGCTTAGCTTAGCTTCGTTAGCACATGCTATGAGCTTTAGCACAAACTCGCGGGCTACATCCTCCTCTTTGCGTTCAATGGTTTTCTCCACCTCCTCGATTAACAGTCGTATCAGTGTGTACTTCTTAGACGGCTTGGCTGGGCTTATCTTTGCAAATAAACAGACCTCGTTTAGCTGTTCGGCCCGTAACGGCACCAAGGCCTCGCTTAGCTTATCTTGTAGCTGCTCCAGCTCCATTGTTACGGCCTTTCTTTTTTTTTTTTTTTTTTATTTGCACACTCACCGTCTCAGACACGACTGAACCATCCTCTGCTACCAAGTTTTGTTACACCCAGGAGGGCGAAGGGGGGAAGGATGAGGAAGCCCAAGCTGTCAGACTTTGCAGCGGCTTTTATTGACTTTACCAGCACACACGGCACGGCACACAATTACACAGCACATCGCTACACACCATGTTCTTTACACTCTTTCTCTGGAACATTCGCTACTCTTCTTCTCTTGTTCTCTAACACTATACAGTATCTTATCACTACTGAGTGCCACCTCTGGCGTAGAAACGCTACTGCTTTCACTGACAGTTTACATCTAACAGTTCATATTCATTCCTTTAGTCACATTCCCCATAAATGCTCCTATTTACCATTAATAATTAAATCACAGTCTATTAGGTACATTTATTAGGAATATTTATGTTAGCCATTAGCATCTAATCAACACTGTTTTCTGGGGGTTTACTAGAGGTTGTTCAAAATTGACTTTTTCCTACAAACTACTGAACCACTAATCCTATCATTGTGAATCCAATTGCTAGTTATGTAACGGCAGCAGCTGTGTTTGTTTGATCCATGTGAGAAACATGGCAATTCTTGTGACTGTTGCAATTTCCCCACTATATAGGTCAACAGTGACATCCTTTCTAGTATTTGACCTTTGGTTGTACAGCAATGCCTCCCAAAGATTTGTTTTGGCAGGTATATATATTCACAGCCTGGGTCTGTGTGCCAGGCAAAAGTTGTTTACTTTGTGTCTGGGGGAACCCCCAACCCGGAAATGACCTTTGACCTCTGGGGAATCCCTTGGGAACTCCCTGCCTTTTATTTATTTATTCCCTCCATATTTTCTTTTAAAACCTAGGTTTGGAAATTTATCCTTTGAGATTTAAGAATTATTGAAATAATTTGCCATCAAAAATGCATGAAGTGTAAGTATTATTCACAACAGGAAGTAGACGATTTGAGACTTCCTGTCCAGCAGCATATGGCAACGGACACATTGAGCATGGCTGGCTAAGAACAAAATCCAAGCCATCCAGCGTTTTACCTCAGCCCAGGTAGGGTGAAACTGTCATAATGATGAAATAATCCCTCATAGCCAATTATGTACCCGATATTTTGTGGATTGTTTGAGAGATGATGATATTTTTGAAGTTTGTTGAAGTGTGACTAGACCATGTGACTGTCAGGGGTAATCCATTGCCTATGTAACTTTTCACCTAGTCTCCATGCATGTGCAAAAAAAAACTGTAATAGTTGTGAAAAAGTAATTTTTGAAGCTTCATTTTGTGAATAGGGATGTATTTTTGACTTGAAGTAAATGCAGTATTATTCTGGTCGATCACTGCTGCAATTCCCGGCCTGCATGGCCTTTGGTAGTTTAGAAGTGCAAATCTGGCAATCCATTATTTACTGGATGCCTAGTTCTAATCAATTTTATTGTTATGTTTTTGAATTGACATCTTGACTTTAAATTAGCTGAAATACCAATTTACAAGGTATTTATTCCGGGCTATTAATTGCAGACAAATGTGAGAGCCTGCAAGGAATTTCTGCCCTCGGAAGGCTGCAACCCGGCAAAGTGGTTAGTGAAATGTTTAACTCTGTTGAAGTTTAATGATGGTTGTTTGAATATGCACATGTTCAAAGAATAGAAACTTTTTGTGTGTGTTTCTAATATGAAAATCTGATGTGCACAAACCATACAATTTTAAATGTGGATTTGATAATCTGTTGTATTTGTTTACAGTAAATGCTGCATAATTTTTGCTGGTAGCTTTCTTGCAACAACTCAGTAAACCTAAAAAATCTACCAATTGAGATCATAAATGTTTACATTTGTGTGTATGCAGTATGATTTAATTTCTGTAATACTAGAATTTTGTGTCCACAGCTAAAATAATGTTTCTTGTGTTTGATATGTTTCAGTCTTTACGGTGTTTGATGCAATTAAAGTCAAAAGCAAGGACATTAAAGATGTGTCAAACATCAGTTATTGCACACCAAAATGCAGCTCATAATCCGGGGCCGGAACAAGTTATATGTTTTCATGGTCAAGGAATCTGAAAACGTACACACAAACACTGTATGGGGGAACTGTGGTGAAAACCGCCATTACGGAAAATGCGATTTTCGTGAATAACTACTGAACCACTAATCCTATCATTGTGAATCCAATTGCTAGTCATATCTTTTCATGGTCAAGGAATCTGAAAACGTACACACAAACACTGTATGGGGGGAACTGTGGCACTTGGCGGAGGTCTGCGCTCTCCGAGTGCTTTTCTAGTTTGGGAAAAAGTCACACAGCTTTGGCAAGAGAGGTGAGATAGTGAGGGGAGAGGTATGCACCTATTTCAAATTCAGAAAAGTGTTAAATGTGAGAGTGGGATGTGGTGACAGGAGAAAGGAAATTTTGATGACAAGGTTGAGGTTGGGGCACTGTGGGTTAAACAAAACACTGAGACTACTAAGGAAACATCAGACAGGTTTGTGTGAAAGGTACTTTGAAGAGGATTCAGTGGAACATGTTCTTTTAAGGTGCAAAGGGTATGACGCACAGAGGGCAGGACGACAGACTAGCTGGGGGTGCAGGAACTTACACTGAGTGGACTATTGAATGTGGTTGAGCAGGCACAGGTTAGGGTTTTGGTGGAATTTTTAAATCACATAGGGGTTTATAATAGAATATAAGGAGTTGGTAAAAGTAGAGAAAGTTGGTTAAGACGGGGTGAAAGGTAGAAATGTTTTTTGTTGTTGTTTTTCTTGGATATTAGTCTGTGAACCTGCCTCTGGCCCACATTCCGGAGCAGTAGGGGGCGGTATGCACAAGTAAGCTGGCTGCCAACTGCCGTAAAACAAAAAGAAGCAGCTGCTAGCCGCAATATGGTGGTGAACGTGTGTTTTCATCATGGTGAATCCCTCCACATGTATGAAAGTGATGCCGGATTATTCAGACTGTCTCTCTGACTTCTTCACATCATGATTCCGTGTGGCTGTTATTGAGATTCAAAGCGGTAACCGAAGAGAACCGTAAACCGTCTGATTCTTCAGTGGACTTTAATACAGTAGCATGTTAGCCTGTTAGCTCTGGCTGCTCCCTCCATGGAAGAAGGCTGCGGTTTTCCTCCTGAATTTGTCTCTTCGTGGTCTTTGCGGGAGAAAATCAGCACAGACGGACCTATCTAGCTTCCATGTGGTCGGTGTGGGTGGTTCTGCTGCTGTTCTGCTCCTCATGGATGAATAGCTGATGTAGCTCCGTGGAGACCTGCCATTGATGGTCTGTGCTGAGTGCTGGAGAACAAAGCACCGACGTGGAAGTGTGAGGACGAAGAGAAACCATGACTTCATTTTCCACTATAAAATCACACAGACTGGGTATGTAGAACTAACGAGGCTTTGACAAGATTGTTGGTTTGTTTACTGCTCAGACAGAATGTGATTTTGACCAACGATAAAACTCACAATTTGTGAGGAAAAAGCTGTTATATTTAAGGTAGGCAGTTTTAAATTTACAAAAAGTCTCAAATTCATAACAGAAAACTTCACCAACTTGACAGCAAAGTTACTAAATTAAGAATTTCAAATATCTTGGGGAAAAAAATCCACTTTAAGTGACAAAATATTAAAATTCAGCAGCAAATGTCTGTAAATTTCCAATAAAAGTCAGATCTACAGGGAAAGATTTCTTGTTGAGAGTAACAAGGCAGTCAGAGACAGCAGACTTGAGCTCCGATATAGTGTTTCCACGGATACAGGTCAAGTGGACACCTGACCAAGTGATCACCCCAAGTGGACCCCATGATCCAATCTGTACACATACAAGTACATTTTTAATCCAGTGTTTTATAAAGTGATTCATAATTTCCTAAAGCCTCATTCACAACATTATAATCCCACATACCTGTTCTGTGGATTTTCATCTAGGGGCAGCCAGCCATGACAAGCAGCAGTGGTAGAGAAAAGTCTTTTGAACATAGAAATGGAACTAAAACCTCCAGGTCTGCTTAGTTGTCATATTTGTATATATGTAGATAGATATTCTTTTACACTTCCTGGTGACTGGGAAAGTCTTTCCAACAGTTTTACACAAATTCTTGTTGTTCTCCGTGTTGGAGAAAGGAAATTGTGAAAGTCGATCTTGTTGTCTTGTTGTTGTTCTCCTTCTTTGCGTTTAATTTTGCTGTTGCAGTGTCAGACTACTGCCACCTGCTGGCTGGAGAATGGCATATTCCATTAATTATTCTTGTGTGTTTGAATGCATGTTTTATTTTATACAGATGAAGCAAAAACTTCCAAATTATATGATGTAGAGTCTTTTACTGAAATTTTAAGCCTTCAATTCACCAGAATAGCCCGCATTATGATTCTACCCCTGGTACTGACGTCAACATTGGGAGAGGATGACGGCCACACCTGCAGTCAATTTAGACATTAAAACCTGAGCCTCAACATACAAACTAGACAGCAGCTTTCCAGGTCTTTTTTTGTATAATCATTTGTGTGTTAGACTGTGTTTGAGTTATTTTGGGGTTTTATCCAGTATCTAAATGTGATTTGGGTGCCAGATCAGTCATTCCCAGGGTCATCCTGCCAGACAGCAGCCTTCTGTGATGGAAGAGCCAGCTTTTTGTGCACTTTGCGGTAAATTGGTCACCAGCCATCAACATGCATTATGCTGTGATATCTACTCTGGATGGCAACACAGACTTTGCAATACAGGCATCAGCTGCCAAGATTATAGAAAGACGGTCCGTGGAGAATGGGAAGTCCCGCAGTGGCACTGTGCACAGTGTCCTGTTATGGAGGTTGAAGTTGAAACGACTCAAGATGGAGAGGCTCTTTCGGAGGTTAAAGTTGAGGAGGCCTCTGATATCTAGTATCAAGCTGACCAGTTTTTCAACATTGAGACAACCTTTGTGGGGGCAAACCACTTTTGCTGGACAACTGTGGATATTCTTATAGTTCATTCATCTTCTTCCGCTTTATCCTTTTCGGGTCGCGGGGGGCTGGAGCCTATCCCAGTATCTTTGGGCGAGAAGCAGGGTACACCCTGGACAGATCGCCAGTCCATCGTAGACTGGACATTCTTATAGTGTGAAAGTAAATCACCTTGCCTAGCCGGAGAAAACCAATTGGCGCTGCACTGTGTGGCACAATAAACAGATGTGCAGAGCAACAGTCACACATACTGGTATGAACTTTATTGCAGGTCTGCATCCTCACTTTCACCCTGCTGAGCCAGGGCAGCAAAAAGCGGTGAAGATTGTGGCTGAGGTGAAGACCAAGGCAAGAGATGACGTGTTCCACCCTGCAGCTGCTATAGTGGAAGAGGTGATGGTCAGGGAGTTTCAGCCATATGACTCGGAGACAAGCTCTCCTTGAATATGCCATTCTCCAGTCAGCAGGTGGCAGTAGTCTGACACTGCAACAGCAAAATTAAGCATGAAGAAGGAGAACAACAACAAGACTGACTTTTAAACACGGAGAACAACAAGAATTTGTGTAAAACTGTTGGAAAGACTTTCCCGGTCACCAAGAAGTGTAAAAGAATATCTATCTACACATATATATATATAAATATGACAGCTAAGCAGACCTGGAGGTTTTGGCTTCGTTTCTGCATTCAAAAGACTTTTCTCGACCGCTGCTGCTCGTCATGGCTGGCTGCCCCCAGATGAAAATCCACAGAACAGGTATGTGGGATTATAATGTGAATGAGGCTTTGGGAAATTATGAATCACTTTATAAATAACTGGATTGAAAATGTACATGTACAGGTTGGATCCTGGGGTCCACGTGGGCTGCTCACTTGGTCAGGTGTTCACTTGACCAGATCCCGTTTCCACTAGAGGAGCAGTGGGTCTCTGCTGCTGAAGACACTTTTATCTCAGAGGCTTCATAGGATGAACTTTCTCTCTTTGTGTCAGAACCATATTCCAACACCTTTCTTGTGTCTCTTTGTCCCTCCAGATGTCCCACAGCAAAATGAATCTAACCAGGAGGAGGTTCTGGATGAACAGCAGCTTCTGAACCATGAGAGAAACTTTATTGTTGTTCAGGTGGGAGCAGATTGTTCCCAGATTAAAGAGGAACAGGAGGACGTCTGCATCAGTCAGGAGGGAGAGCAGTTTGGACTGAAGCAGGAGACCCAAACCTTTGATGAAGGTCGGTGCAGGTCAAGGTTCCACTCAGTGATTGATGAGACAGAAGAAGTGAACTGAAAAATGACACGAGGACAGTCAGCCTGAGGAAAGACAAAGTAGTTGTTGATCAGAAAGTTCTAACGAAAAAGACAAAAAATGATGTGATGAAATAGAATTGAAACTCTGTAGACTTAAAGTAAATTACTTCGATAGTTAAATGCTAAAAATGAATATGTAATAAAGGGTGGATATAAAAAGTCTACACACCCCTGTTCAAATGCCAGGTTTTTATAATGTAAAAAATGAGACCAAGATAAATCATTTCAAAACTTTTTTCACCATTAATGTGACCAATAACCTGTACAACCCAATGGAAAAACAAGCTGAAATCTTTTAAGGGGAAAAATAAAAAACTTAACAATAGGCTGATTGCATAAATATGCACACCCTCTTATAACTGTGGATGTGGCTGTGTACAGAATTCACCAATCACATTCAAACTCATGTTCAGTGGGAGTCAGCACACACCTGCCATCATTGCTTCTGATTAACCCCAAATAAAGTTCAGCTGTTCTAGTAGGCTTTTCCTGACATTTTTGTAGTCACATCTTACAGCTTAAGCCATGGTCCGCAGAGAGCTTCAAAGCATCTGAGGGATCTCATTGTTCAAAGGTATCGGTCAGGAGAAGGGTACAAAAGAATTTCCAAGGCATTAAATCTACCATAGAACACAGTGAAGACGGTCATCATCAAGTGGAGAAAATATGGCACAACAGTGACATTACCAAGAAGATAAGATAAGCCTTTATTAGTCCCACAATGGGGAAATTCCAGGATTGCAACAGCACAGGGATAGCAACACTCAGAGCAACAATCAGAAGGCAAGAAAAAAACAAGAGCAGCTAGTATACATATGTACATATTAATATATATATATATATATACTGTATATATATATAGACACACAGTGCGGAGCATTGTGGTTGGTGGATGTGCAGCAGAAAGTCTAAGCTCTCTCTCCGCGGATGCGGCGGGCCAGCTGGATGTCTTTGGGCATGATGGTGACCCTCTTGGCGTGGATGGCGCACAGGTTGGTGTCCTCGAAGAGACCCACCAGGTAGGCCTCGCTGGCCTCCTGCAGAGCCATGATGGCGGATCTCTGGAAGCGCAGGTCGGTCTTGAAGTCCTGAGCGATCTCCCTCACCAGGCGCTGGAAGGGCAGCTTACGGCTGAGCAGCTCCGTGGATTTCTGGTAGCGACGGATCTCTCTCAGAGCCACGGTACCGGGCCTGTAACGGTGAGGCTTCTTCACTCCGCCGGTGGCCGGAGCGCTTTTCTGAGCAGCCTTGGTGGCCAGCTGCTTCCTGGGGGCTTTTCCTCCAGTAGATTTACGGGCGGTCTGCTTGGTTCTTGCCATCGCTCTTTATTATTCTGTCTTATATTTCTTGCATGCCGCCTAAACTCCAGCCCGGCACCCGCATCGTTTTCGCTTCAGTTCTCCCGGTATGTCGAGTTTCTCCGTTAGCACCGGGTGGCGGTTGAGTGCTAGCTAGCTCTTCCCTGCTGTATTGTCTCCTGCTGTAAACAGTGGCTCCGTCCGCCGACTCGGGAGACCTTTGGGGCGATCTGTGTGTCCGTGATATATATAGAGTAAAAGGTGTAGAAAGAAGGAAGATTAAAAAAAAAAAAAAAAAAAAAAAAAAGGCAGTTGCAAAAGGCAGCCAACTCGTGTGGTGCCGGAACCAGAAGTTTGCAGAACTGGACGTCCCTCCAAAATTGATGAAAAGATGACAAGAAATCTGGCCAGGGAGGCTGCCAAGAGGTTGACAGCAACATTGAAGGAGCTGTAGGAATTTCTGGCAAGTACTGGCTGTTTAGTACATGTAACAACAATCTCCCATCTCGGGTGGCAAGATGGAAGCCTTATCTTATGAAGAAAAACATCCAAGCCCAGCTACATTTTGCAAAAACACATTTGAAATCTCCCAAACACGTGGGAAAATGTGTTGTGGTCAGATGAAACTAAGGTTGAACTTTTTGGCCCAAACACAACACTGCTCATCACCAAAAGAACACCATACCTACAATGAAGCATGGTGGTGGCAGCATCCTGCTTTGGGGCTGTTTTTCTTCAGCTGGAACTGGGACCTTAATCAAGGTGGAGGGAATTATGAAGAGTTCCAAATACCAGTCAGTGTTGGCACAAAACCTTCAGGCTTCTGCTAGAAAGCTAAAGATGAAGAGGAAGTTCATCTTTCAGCACGGCAATGACCCAAAGAACACATCCAGATCAACAAAAGAATGGCTTCACCAGAAGAAGATTAAGGTTTTGGAATGGCACAGCCAAAGCCTAGACCTGAACCTGATGGAACATCTGTGGGGTGATCTGAAGAGGGCTGTGCACAGGAGATGCCCTCACAATCTGACAGATTTGGAGCATTTTTGCAAAGAAGAGTGGGTAAATATTGCCACATCAAGATGTGCCACACCGAAAGTCTCCTACCCAAAAAGACTGAGTGCTGTAATAAAAGCCAAAGGTGCTTCAACAAAGTATTAGTTTAAAGGTTACCTGTATTGAATTTTAATCAAAAGCTATTTCAAAGGATCAAATATGATACTCGTGGTTCCGTCCAGTAATTTTGGTCATGATTCCTTCTCAAATAAACTCGAGTTTCAAGTCACTGCTCTGTCAGTCATGGTCAGCGACATCTTGCCTCCTCCATGGCCAGTTTCAGCACGGTAGTGACGCACAGTCGTTGCTTTGTGCGACTGACTGGGCTGCAGTATAGCAGTCAACAAAGTTTCAACATCAGAATTTTATGTAATTTTTTACAACCATCCATCCATCTTTTTCCGCTTAATCTTTTTCGAGTCGCGGGGGGGCTGGAACCTACACCATGTACAAGCAAATCTACCCCCATATAATTTATTGAAATAAAATTCTAGTATATGAAGATTTATTCAATGTGTTTTGAAGTTACTTGACTGGGAACTTGTCTGTTTGTCAGGTCCCCTTCAGCTGCTGGTCCCTGGAGGTAACTGCGGATCATGCCGTCAATGAAGGGCATTTCCAAGGACAATTTGTGCAGTAGATATCCATGCAGATTTTGCACTGTTTTCAACTTGGATCTCGACCCACTGAGCGTCTGCTGGACGTGTTTACTCGTCCGTGGTAAACACGTTACTCGTCCACGGTAAAGCCTGAAACAATGAGTGTACGTCACTTCCGGCCGGCAATGGCTGCTCCCCATTGGTTTTGACCGAGCAGTTTTCATGGGATAAAATTATTCAGTATACTGACTCTAGGGGGTTATTTTTACTGAATAAACACATTTTTGGTTTACAAGTGACACCTAAAACAGAATTAATGTTGTTATAATGACCAGTACAGGTTTCCTTTAAGGGTGTGCATTTTTATGCAACCAGGTTATTGTAAGTGTTTTATTTTTTGTTTTTCTCTTTAAAAGATTTCACTTTGTTTTTCAATTGGGTTGTACAGGTTCTAGGTCACATTAATGGTGGAAAAAGTTTTGAAATGATTTATCTTGGTCTCATTTTTTTACATCACAAAAACCTGGCATGTGAACGGGGGGGTGTAGACTTTTTATCTCCACTGTAGAAAAATGACCAAATACCTAAATATTCAGTGATATTCCGTAAATCCAGCCTGGGTTGAAGGGCTCAGTATAAAGGAGTCCAACCCACCAGCACAACTTAAACAAGGTTTCTTAGAAAAAAGCTAAAGGTGGTGAACAGCAGTTCTGCAGTCATGGCTTCCATGCTGAGAAGAGACAGAGAGGTGGAACCTAACCAGGCCCTGATCAGCAGCCACAGATCACAGGATCCCACAGGTGTCCCCAGGTTTGCTGAAAAAGTGAAAATGAATAAGATGAAGAGTGAGAATCTCAGCTGGAATCAGTGAAGAAAGTAGAAAAGCAGTCAGAGAGGGCATACCTCCACCAAGGCTCCTTCTGTCCCTCATGGATCACCTCCAAAATGTCATGGGTTTGTGTGTAGGCCTAGAGCCACTTCTGGTGAAAATTGCATCAAAGTCTGTTCAGTAGTTTTAGAGTGTTGTTGCTCACACACTGTGAGAAGATAAGAGCCTTGGCTGAGGTATGCACTCTCAGATCTTCACCAAAATGTAATGGGTTCCTCTGTAGCCCAAGAACCACCTTGGTGAAAATTTCATCCAAATCCATCCAGTAGTTTTTGTGTAATCCTGCTGCACAAATACAAAGCCCTTGGTGGAGGTATGCACTCTCAGATCATCACCAAACTCTAATCATGTGTTCAGTGTGCCATTACACACTGTTCCTGAAAATGTGAATGAAAGGCGCTATATAAATGCAGTCCATTATTCCCTCCACCAAGGGAGGACGGAGGTAATGTTTTTAGTGGCGTTGGTTGGTTGGTTTGTCTGTTAGCAACATAACTCAACTAGAAAAGCACTCGGAGAGCGCAGACCTCCGCCAAGCGCCACAGTTCCCCCCATACAGTGTTTGTGTGTACGTTTTCAGATTCCTTGACCATGAAAACATATGATTAGCAATTGGATTCACAATGATAGGATTAGTGGTTCAGTAGTTATTCACTAAAATCGCATTTTCCGTAATGGCGGTTTTCTTCTGGACGGTGATCCGGATCACCACCAAAATCTAATCATCTGTAGGATACCCCATTTCTGACAATCTCTGAAAATTTCATGAAAATCCGTCCTTAACTTTTTGAGTTATCTTGCTAACAAACAAACAAACAGACAGACAAACCAACGCCGATGAAAACATAACCTCCTTGGCGGAGGTAAAAAGTTCTGAACAGACTTTGATGAAAGTTTCAGGAAAGGTGTGTAGTGGAACGGGGAACAAATGATTAGATTTTGATGGTGATTTGGATCACGATGTGGAAGCAGGAATTTTTTTGAATATTATTTTATACAGTGGTGTGAAAAAGTGTTTGCCCCCTTCCTGATTTCTCATTTTTTTTGTATGTTTGTCACACTTAAATGTTTCAGATCATCAAACAAATTTAAATATTAGACAAAGATAACAGAAATAAACACTAAATGCAGTTTTTAAATGAAGGTGTTCATTATTAAGGGGAAAAGGGAAAAAAATCCAAACCTACATGGCTCTGTGTGAAAAAGTGATTGCCCCCTCCTGTTAAAGCATAAATTAACTTTGGTTCATCACCTTTGGAAAGCTGAGTTCAATTTCTCTTGCCACACCCAGGCCTGATTACTGCCACACCTGTTCTCAATCAAGAAATCACTTAAACAGGACCTGCCTGAGAAAGGCTATGGTCACACTGCAGGTTTTAATGCCCAATTGATGGATTGATTGATTTTATTTATTTGAACATCCAGACAAAAAAATTTTTAAAACAAAAATCAAAACCAAAAAAAGAAAATTGAAAAAGAAAAAATGCCTTGTTCAAAAGGAGTGGGAAGAAGCCAATGCTTATATAGTCCCACCCCTTCTTCATAACCAATAAATTATAATATCATTCTAGTCATTATCCATCCCACAATTACAGTCATTATACAACACCATAATATATAATACACCTTATAATTAAATTATGCAACAGAAATGATACAACAATGATAGTTTATATTGACAATAACACCAACATCTAATAATAAAATAATAAATAAATACTTCTGGTATGTTTAATATAATTATAGACAATATTATCATCATAATAATCACCATATATACCACCATATACCCTCACATGGCTTACAATACCTAGGCGCAATAAGTAACCATATACATAATAATAACCATAATAATAGGTAGCCATATTGTAGTTACAATAACAACAGTAATAATAATAATAATAATACCACTTGGCCTATATAATACTTCAAATAATTCCATCATAACAACAATCATAATACTGTAATACCACTGTAATATTCTAGTCATAATGATATCAATAATAGTACTCAGCATATACATTCAACAATAACAACCTTTCTTCATTGAAGACACATTGTAATATTACTTTCCTTTATTTTTATATTGCTCAAAAAGCATTTCTTTATATGTTGAATTAAATATATGGATGTTTGGATATTGCCTGTGTTTCTCCCCCAACCCATTCCACGATTTTACCCCACACACAGACACACAAAAACCCTTCCTAGTAGATCTTACTAGGTGCATTTTAAATGTTGTGTTCCCCCGTAAATTGTATTTCCCTTCTCTCTCACTGAAAAGATTTTGTATATTGTGTGGAAAAAGTTTTTACTGACTTTAAACATTAACTGTGCTGTATAATAATCAACCAGATCCCGTAATTTCAATAACTTTGAATGTAAAAACAATAAATTAGTATGTTCAAGATACCTGACTTTGTGTATAACATGGACTGCCCTTTTTTGTAATATTAGCAATGAATTAAGTTTACTTTTATAATTGTTACCCCAGACCTCTATACAATAAGTCAAGTATGGAAGTACTAATGAGCAATACAAGATATGAAGCGATTTGTAATCTAGGACTTGCTTAATTTTATTTATAATTGCAATATTTTTTGCGACTTTGTTTTGTATGTATCTGACGTGTGGTTTCCCACTAATTTTATCATCTAGTATAACAACCAAAAACTTGATCTCCTTAATATTTTAAATAATTACATTATCTATATGAATATGTATATCTTCTTTATTTTTACAATTACCAAATATCATTACCTTAGTTTTATCTATATTTTTATTGATAATTTATTGCTATCATCCATTTTTTAAGCTTATTTAATTCATTATTTGGAGTATGGATTAGTTGATTATAATTATTTCCAGAATAAAATATGTTAGTATCATCAGCAAATAATATTATTTTTAATAATTTAGAAACTTGGAATATATCATTTATATATATGTTAAATAATTTGGGGCCCAATCTTACATCCAGACAGATATTCTCCCATCTTCACAAACTGTTGTCTCTCAGATAAATAACTTGTAACCCAATTCAGTGCCATTCCCCTAATACCATACATTTGCAGTTTATCAAGAAGTATTGAATGATTCCAATTTTTTTTGCACAAATGTGACCCATATCTGATTTTTTTTTTTTTTTTTAATGACTGTCTGAACAACACAGATCCAATTTTTTTTCTCACCAGACTCAGGCCACTTTCATATGTGGTCTTAATTCCGAAATGTAGCTGATATTTTCCAAAGCGACCTCAGTCTGAATGGTCATGTCGCATTTCACCCGACTTTGTCCTCACTGAAGTCAGACAGACGCTACAATTCTATGTTGGCAAATGCCGCAGTCATGGGAGACGCAGCTGATTTGTCCTCTGTTTTTAATCAATCTCCTTCCCTTTATCACTGGATTGTAATTTTTGTCGGCTCAAACTGTACAATAACTTCAAAATTGTGTGTGTGTGTGTGTGTGTGGGGGGGGGGTTGGGGCTGAAGCCATAGACATTACATGCGCACAGTAATGGCACATTTATAAAAAAAAAAGTGGTCATCTGGCATCTAGAGGACTGAAGGTGGTCGCATTTATTTTGTGCATAAACATTTCTGAATGTTTTTTTTTAACATTTATTTTGCTGCGCTGCATCAAAGGTGAAGAAGTTCTGTCCCCTCAATCGTTCGGTGCTCATATTTATTTCCTCAAACACAGCGCTGTGTCTGACGTTGTGTTTTCTTCTGTGCTTGCGGGTCACTTCATAGCTGGAGACCGTTCATATTCCAGTCTGATGGGGGTTGCATTTAAATTATAATATGAATGCCCACACAAAAAAATCGGATCTCAGCAAAAAATTGGAATTGAGCATCAAGACCTGCAGTGTGACCATAGCCAAAGTGAAATAGACCACAACATCCTCAAAAGCTAGACATCATGCTGCGATCCAAAGAAATTCAGGAGCAAATGAGAAACAAAGTAATTGAGATCGATCAGTCCGGAAAAAGTTATAAAGCCATTTCTGACGTTTTGGGACTCCATCAAACTACCGTGAGAGCCATTATCCACAAATGGCGAAGACATGGAACATTGGTGAACCTTCCCAGGAGTGGCCGGCTGACCAAAATCACCCCAAGAGCGCAGCGACGACTCATCCAAGATGTCACAAAAGACCCCACAACAACATCCAAAGAACTGCAGGCCTCACTTGCCTCAGTTAAGGTCAGTGTTCATGACTCCACCACAAGAAAGAGACTGGGCAAAAATTACCTGCATGGCAGAGTTCCAAGACAAAAACCATTGCTGAGCAAAAAGAACATAAAGGCTCGTCTCAGTTTTGCCAGACAACATCTTGATGATCCCCAAGAGTTTTGGGAAAATACTCTGTGGACTTACGAGACAAAAGTTGAACTTTGTGGGAGGTGTGTGTCCCATTACATCTGGCGTAAAAGTAACACAGGATTTCAGAAAAGGAACATTATACCAACAGTAAAATATAGTGGTGGTAGTGTGATGGTCTGGGGCTGTCTTGCCGCTTCAGGACCTGGAAGACTTGCTGTGGTAAACGGAACCATGAATTCCACTGTCTACCAAAAAGTCCTGAAGGAGAATGTCCGACCATCTGTTCGTGACCTCAAGCTGAAGCACACTTGGGTTCTGCAGCAGGACAATGACCCAAAACACACCAGCAAGTCCACCTCTGAATGGCTTGAGAAAAACAAAATGAAGACTTTGGAGTGGCCTAGTCAAAGTCCTGACCTGAATCCTACTGAGATGCTGTGGCATGACCTTAAAAAGGTGGTTCATGCGTGAAAACCTCCAATGTGGCTGAATTATAACAATTCTGCAAAGATGAGTGGGCCAAAATCCCTCCACCGTGCTGTAAAAGACTCATTGCCATTATCACAAACGCTTGATTGCAGTTGTTGCTGCTAAGGGTGGCCCAACCAGCTATTAGGTTTAGGGCCCTTTTTCACACAGGGCCATGTAGGCTTGGATTTTTCCCTTAATAATAAACACCTTCATTTAAAAACTGGATTTTGTGTTTACTTGTGTTATCTTTGTCTAATATTTAAATTTGTTTGATATCTGAAACATTTAAGTGTGACAAAAGTTTTATTTATTTATTTGTTTATTTGTCAGGGACAGTGCAATAAACATAGACAAAAAAGAAAATCTGATGTGTTGCAAAGAGAGTGTATAGCATTAAGCTAATTTGCAACTCTTGTCCCTGGATGGGCTTTAGAGAAAAGAAACAGATAAAAAGAGAAAAAGATGAAGAAAAAAACAAAATGAAAACAGTATAAACAATATCCACATACATCAATGCAAACAAAATTATAAATACACAATATAAAAACTTGATTCACATTTGCCTGTTACAGTAAAATGCCTGTTACACATTTGCCTTCCCTTCTTCACTCACACCCTGCAGACAGTCATTTCATACATGGGTACATTCTTGTTTACTTTTCAGCCAGTTTTTAACCTTTGTAGTAAATGTTTTAAAATCCGTTATTTTGATTTCATTTTGGCATTGTGTTCCAGATATGACTGCCCTTTATAGAGAAAGCTGTTTGTCCAAATGTGGTTCTGCGGTGGGATATTATACAGTTATTGTTAACAGAACTCCTGGTGGCTCTGCTGCTGTCCTGTCTTTGGATGAATCCAACAAGTGGCTCTGGCGCTCGCTGATTTATGGAAACATTTGAAAATTAATTTCAGAAAACAGAGGTCAATGAAACTCTCAAAACTCAGTAGATTATATTTTTTTTAGAATATAACAATGATGCCACCTAATGGGCTTTTTATCCAAAATTTTTAGAGTTTGATTATATAACTAGAAAAGCACTCGGAGAGCGCAGACCTCCGCCAAGCGCCACAGTTCCCCCATACAGTGTTTGTGTGTACGTTTTCAGATTCCTTGAGCATAAAAACATATGACTAGCAATTGGATTCACAATGATAGGATTAGTGGTTCAGTAGTTATTCACGAAAATGGCATTTTCCGTAATGGCGGCCACAGTTCCCCCCATACAGTGTTTGTGTGTACGTTTTCAGATTCCTTGACCATGAAAACATATGACTAGCAATTGGATTCACAATGGTAGGATTAGTGGTTCAGTAGTAAAAGCATTACCTCCTTGGCGGAGGTAATAAACTGAAGTGTTGGTGTTGTGTCCATCTCCTTCATGTGCAAAGTCCCAGGCTGCGAGCGTTTTCATAGATCACTGAAAGCAGCACTGAGGGCTTCACTGACGGATGGAAATTGGGTAGACAGGTTGCCGTGGGTTTTATTACCTCCGCCAGGCCGAAAAGGCCAGGAGGAGGTAATGTTTTTGCCGGGGTTTGTCTGTCTGTCTGTCTGTCTGTCTGTCTGTCTGTCTGTCTGTCTGTCTGTCTGTCTGTCTGTTTGTCTGTTGGTTAGCAAGATAACTCAGAAAGTCTTGGACGGATTTCCATGAAACTTTCAGGCGTTGTTGGAAATGGTACAAGGAAGAACTGATTAAATTTTGGGGATGATCCGGATCACCGTCTGGATACAGGAATTTTTTTAAAGCATTCTTTAACACTGTGACATACGGCTGTTTTCAACATGTGCGCAGGCGCAATGGAGGGCGCTGGTCATCGTGTCTGACCAACATAAACTCCGCGTTCTTCAACGTTTTAGGCACAAAAGCACGCGGAAAACACTGGTGGGCTGGGCCCGCCACCGTGCCTGTGTTTGCGCGACACTGCAAAAGCTGAGACGGGCAGCTGTCCGCCGCCGGATTATTTGGCAGAAATTCCCCGGGCAGCCATAGGCGCTGCGCCAAAACGAGCTGCTCGGCAGCGTGCTGTGTGCCTGTGTTTGCGCAACGCTGCAAAAGCTCAGACAGCCAGCTGTCCGCCGCTGGATTATTTGGCAGAAATTCCCCGGTCAGCCATAGTAGCTCCGCAAAAAGAAGCTCTCTGCCGGGGAAGTTTCCAAATCATCTTTGGCCGCGGAGCGCAACCCCAATAAAGATAAAGATTACATGTACCACGAAGGTCGAGTGCAAGCAAGATGTTTGTGTCTGTGAACATTCCGTCTTTTGGTGAGTTGATACGTAACGATGTTTACAGTTTGATGAGAAGGTTGCTGCCATGTAACAATCATCTTATATCAGCAATTGTCAACTCGTCACTCACACTTCAGCATTTGGAAGAGGTGGCGTTCCATTTTATACTGAGTCCAATATTGTATGTTATTGTTGTTACAAGACCGCCGACTGTCTGCTGATCTGTATATACTTTTATTTATTTATTTATTTATTTTCTACTCCTTTTAGTTCTGTATTTAATATGAACCGAAGGTTTTAGAGGTGGTCACAACTGAAATGGAAAAATTAACGCAGTGGTTCAACAAAAATAAATTATCTCTAAATCTAAAAAAAACAAAGATTATGTTGTTTGGAAATTATAAAATAAATCATGAAATAATGATAACGATAGATGATACCAGAATACAAACAGTACAGGAAAATAAGTTTCTGGGGGTGACGCTAGACAGTAAAATCTGCTGGAAACCTCACATCAGTCACATCCGGGCTAAATTAGCAAAATGTATAGGCATACTGGGGAAAACAAGACACATCGTGGACTATAAATCATTGGTCTTATTGTACAATTCACTGTTTTTACCTTATCTTAACTACTGTGTAGAAGTCTGGGGAAACACCTACAAGACCAACCTACAAACAATATGCACATTACAAAAAAGAGCTATAAGGATAATAAACAATGCAGGATATAGAGACCATACCAATTCGTTGTTCTTGAAGTCACATGTCATAAAGTTCATCGATTTAGTTAAATTTAAGACAGCACAAGTAATGTACAGGGCAATTAACAATCAACTCCCAACTAATATACAAAAAATATTCAAAAAAGAGACAATGATCATAATTTGAGAGGAGACTTAAACTTCACAAAACCCAAGATACGTACAACCAAGAAAAGTATGTGCATATCTGTCTGTGGGGTGGATTTGTGGAACAGTCTGGAGCCGGAACTGAAACTATGTACAAACAGAAATCAATTTAAAAAGAGGTATAAGCACCATTTGTTGAAAGGATATATGTTAGAAGGGTAGAATTTATATGTACGATTCATTATGTTCACTCTGGGACATTATGGGACACTATGGAATGGTGGGTGTGACAGCACTGTGTGTGTCTGTGTCGTTTGAGACTGGTTTTGAAATATAGACTTCATTGTATGTTAGAATGGACAGGTGTTAATGTTGATCTGAAAAAAATACAGTAAATTGTTTACTTGGGGTATTAAAGGTAGTAATTTGTATAAAATTCACATGGGTGTGTCGATGGAAAAGAGGAGTTGGAATTAATAAGTGTTCACTTCTTCCTTCTCCCTTTCGAACAGTGTATACTGTAACTTTATTGCATTTGCTATTTGCTTGTTTTTTGTTATATTTTTTGTGTTCGAAATAAACTATCTATCTATCTATCTATCATCTATCATCTATCTATCTATCTATCTATCTATCTATCTATCTATCTATCTATCTATCTATCTATCTATCTATCTATCTAACCAACCCTGAGTTTGAAATAAACGTTTGCATTTTGAATAAAACCCACGCCAACCCGTCTACCTAATTGGCATCCGTCAGAGAAACCCTCAGTGCTGCTTTCAGTGATCTAAAACGCTCACATAACCCATTGGCCTGTGGGTTGTACGCAGTTGTGTCATCACTTCTTTGGTTTTTTCTTTTGAATTCTTGGATGGAACATGGGTGGGCAATATAAGCTGCAGATTCAGCCATCACATATTTCGGATAACTTATGTTGAACTGTATAATCAGAGGAGCTATTGTCTAATTTGACCTTGTTGGATTTTATTACCCCCTTTGTTATATTATTCACTTTCTTTTAACCTGTACTCTTAATCTATTCGAAATAAAGATTCATTCATTCATTCATTCAATTGCAACGCCCCCAGCCTGGGAGTTTGCAGATGCAGGACATGGACACAACACCAACACTTCAGTTTATTACCTCTGCCAAGGAGGTAATGCTTTTACTACTGAACCACTAATCCTACCATTGTGAATCCAATTGCTACTCAGATGTTTTCATGGTCAAGGAATCTGACAACGTACACACAAACACTGTATGGGGGGAACTGTGGCGCTTGGCGGAGGTCTGCGCTCTCCGAGTGCTTTTCTAGTTGGGTTTGCGCTCCGTGGAAAAAAAAAAAGAGTATTTGGAAGCTTCCCCGGCAGAGAGCTGGTTTTTGTGCAGTCCCTATGGCTGGCCGGGGAATTTCTGCCAAATAATCCCGCGCCAGACAGCTGCCCGTCTCAGTTTTTGCAGCATAGTGCAAACACAGGCACGCTGGCGGGACCTGCCTACCACAGTTTTGACGGATGCAAATTGGGTAGACAGGTTGCCGTGGGTTTTATTGGGTTTGCGCTCCGCGGAAAAAAAGAGGATTTGGAAGCTTCCCCTGGAGAGAGCTGGTTTTTGCGCAGCCCCTATGGCTGCCCGGGGGAATTTCTGCCAAATAATCCCGCGCTGGACAGCTGCCCATCTCAGCTTTTGCAGCGTAGCGCAAACGCAGGCACGCTCGCGGGCCCTGCCCACCACAGTTTTCCGCGTGCTTTTGTGCCTAAAACTTTGAAGAACGCAGAGTTTGTGTTTGTCAGACACGACGACCAGCGCCCTCTATTGCCCCTGCACACATGTTGAAAATGGCCGTATCTCACAATGTTAAAGAATCCTTTAAAAAATTCCTGTATCCAGACGGTGATTCGGATCATCCCCAAAACTTAATCAGTTCTTCCTTGTACCATTTCCAACAAGGCCTGAAAGTTTCATCGAAATCCGTCCAAAACTTTTTGAGTTATCTTGCTAACCAACAAACAGACAAACAGACAGACAGACAAATGCTGGCAAAAACATAACCTCCTCCTGGCCTTCGGCCTGGCGGAGGTAATGAACCTATATGTTTTATTGTAGAAGGAGCTGCTTGAGCCCAAACTGTCAGACAGTATGATATATGCGAAAAAACCATAGAATGCATATACAGTACGGCTGGTTGGTGTGGTATGTAATGTCTAATTACCTCCGCCAGGCCGCCAGGCCAGGAGGTTATGGTTTTTTTTTTTTTTTTGTTTTTTTTTTGTTTCTTATTTGTACCCGTAGGTAGACTTGGTTTGCAGTCTGGTGACAAGCCACCAGCTGCTGGTCGCTGCGTGCGCGAGCGCCCTAAACCTACATGTTTTTGGTGTGCGGGAGGAAACCGGAGAAATCCCGGAGTAAACCCGCGCAACACGGGGAGAACATGCAAACTCCACACAGCTCACTGTTGGTCGGGGGCTGGGATCGAACCCACGATCTCATGATCCCCGCGGTCCCCCGGCCGAGGGTAAAACTGTGCTGCCACAGTGCTAAACCACTGCGCCACCATGCAGCCCGGTACATACAGGGCTATGTACCGGGTTGTGTACCGGCTATGTACCCATACAGCCGGGTTTGTCTGTCTGTTTGTTTGTCTGTCTGTCTGTTGGTTAGCAAGATGACTCAAAAAGTTTTGGATGGATTTCGATGAAACTTCCAGGCGTTGTTGGAAATGGTACAAGGAAGAACTGATTAAATTTTGGGGATGATCTGGATCACCGTCTGGATCAAGGAATTTTTTAAAGGATTCTTTAACATTGTGAGATAGGGCCATTTTCAACACAGAGGATGCGGAGAATCACCGTGCTGCAGCGAGAGAAGAAATGCAGCGACTCAGGCAAGGGCTATCCCTAGATGCTATTGAAGCTCGTCGAGCTTAGTTTTATTTATTTATTTATTTTTTTTTTTTTTCTTATTACCTCCGCCAGGAGGTTATGTTTTTTTTTTTTTTTTTTAAAAGAAGATCTGCTCGATATTGCCAGTCATGCCTTGTTCAAAGTCTAAAAGTGTGAAACAGAGAAGGCAACAGAGTGCAGAGTGCATGAGAAAGGGGGAAAAAAAGGCAGGGAGCTAACACAGAGGATGCGGAGAATCACCGTGCTGCAGCGAGAGAAGAAATGCAGCGACTCAGGCAAGGGCTATCCCCACATGCTATTGAAGCTCGTCGAGCTTAGTTTTATTTATTTATTTATTTATTTGGGAATTGTGGGATTGTGACGTATATCTTCAACATGAGCCTGAAACTGGGGAGGGTACCACAGCTGTGGAAAACATCTTGTGTGGTACCTGTACCAAAAACTTCCCACCCCAAAGACCTGAACAGCTACAGACCGGTGGCCTTGACGTCCCACTTGATGAAGACCCTGGAGAGACTGCTCCTTGCTCATCTCCGCCCCCTGGTGGAACCAGCGATGGATCCACTCCAGTTCGCCTACCAGCATGGCATTGGGGTGGAGGATGCGGTGATCTTCCTCCTTCACCGTTCTCTGTCCCACCTGGAGAAGCCCGGGAATATGGTGAGGATCATGTTCTTTGACTTCTCCAGTGCTTTCAACACCATCCAACCGATGATCCTGAAGGACAAGCTGCTGCGCGCAGGGGTGGACCAGCACCTGTCATCATGGATCCTGGACTACCTCACGAACCGGCCTCAGTTTGTGAGAACCCGGGACTGTGTTTCCGACACGATCATCAGTAGCACGGGGGCCCCCCAGGGAACGGTGCTGGCTCCCTTCCTGTTCACTCTTTATACTGTGGACTTCTCACACAACACAACACATTGCCATCTACAGAAGTTCTCTGATGACTCTGCGATCGTTGGTCTCATCTCCAACGGAGATGAAGCTGAGTACAGAGGGCTTATCCAGGACTTTGTGGACTGGTGCCATCGGAACTGCCTCCAGATCAACGCGAGGAAAACTAAGGAGCTGGTGGTGGACTGCCGCAGGCATGGGCAGCCCCTCACAGCACCAGTAAATATACAGGGAACAGACATCGAGATGGTGACATCCTATAAGTACCTGGGTATTCATCTGAACAATAAACTAGACTGGTCACACAATACTGACGCACTCTACAAGAAGGGACAGCGCAGGCTGTTCCTGCTGAGGAGACTCAGGTCTTTTGGTGTACAAGGGGCGCTGCTGAAGTCATTCTATGACACGGTGGTGGCATCAGCCATCACTTTTGGAGTGGTCTGCTGGGGCAGTGGCATTACTGCAGCCGATAGGAAGAGACTGAACAAACTGATTAAGAAAGCTAGCTCTGTCCTGGGGCAGCGCCTTGATCCGATGGAGGAGATAGGAGAGATAAGGACGGTGGCTAAACTGTTATCTCTGCTGGAGTCCGAGTTCCACCCTATGCAGGACATACTGGATGCACTGAGGAGCTCATTTAGCAGCAGACTACATCATCCCAGGTGCACAACCGAGAGGTTTCGTAGGTCCTTCCTACCAACGGCTGTCAGACTGTACAACCTAAGCAGGGCTGCTCGCAGAGATAGCAAAAAGACGTAACAAACTAATAGTTTTTTTGAATGCAAAAGATGCAATAGACTTACACAATGGTCCTCTCCGGCATACAACTAGGAACATACCGGTCGCTGTGGAGGGTGAGAATATGTATGGGCACATAATCATACCATGTAGGATAACTAAATAGACGGTTATGCTGTTTCATCCCACCTAGCAACAATGCTCTGCACTGTGTGTGTTTATATATTTACATATTTATTCCATCTAGCTACAATGCTCTGCTTATTTATTCCATCTAGCTACAATGCTCCGCACTGTGTTTTTATATATCTACATATTATTCCATCTAGCTACATTGCTCCGCACTGTGTGTGTTTATATACTTGCATATTTATTCCACCTAGCTGCAATGCTCCGTACTGTGGGTGTTTATATATTTACATATTTATTCCATCTAGCTACAATGCTCTGCACTGTGTGTTCATATATTCATATATTTATTCCATCCAGCTACAATGCTCTGCACTGTGTGTCTGTGTGTGTGTGTGTATATATATATTTTATAGTAATATGTACATATGTATATTAGCTGCCCTTGCTTGCTTGTTTTTTTTCTTGCCTTCTGATTGTTGCTCTGAGTGTTGCTATCCCTGTGCTGTTGCAATCCTGGAATTTCCCCGTTGTGGGACTAATAAAGGCTTATCTTATCTTATCTTATCTTATTTTTTTTTTCTTATTACCTCCGCCAGGAGGTTATGTTTTTTTTTTTTTTTTTTTAAAAGAAGATCTGCTCGATATTGCCAGTCATGCCTTGTTCAAAGTCTAAAAGTGTGAAACAGAGAAGGCAACAGAGTGCAGAGTGCATGAGAAAGGGGGGGGAAAAAGGCAGGGAGCTAACACAGAGGATGCGGAGAATCACCGTGCTGCAGCGAGAGAAGAAATGCAGCGACTCAGGCAAGGGCTATCCCCACATGCTATTGAAGCTCGTCAAGCTTAGTTTTATTTTATTGATTTTTACCTCCTCCTGGAGGTTATGTTTTTGCCGGGGTTTGTCTGTCTGTCTGTCTGTCTGTTTGTCAGGTGGTTAGCAAGATAACTCAAAAAGTTTTGGACGCATTTCGATGAAACTTTCAGGCGTTGTTGGAAATGGTACAAGGAAGAACTGATTAAATTTTGGGGATGATCCGGATCACCGTCCACAAGAAAACCGCCATTACGGAAAATGCCATTTTCGTGAATAACTACTCAACCACTAATCCTATCATTGTCAATCCAATTGCTAGTCATATGTTTTCATGGTCAAGGAATCTGAAAACGTACACACAAACACTGTATGGGGGGAACTGTGGCGCTTGGCGGAGGTCTGCGCTCTCCGAGTGCTTTTCTAGTTAATTTAAAGCAATTCAATTTTTTTTTTTACTGTTGTAGAAATCTTCTTTATGTGAAGATTAAATATGAGTTAAGGATCTAGTACAATGCCAAGGTATTTGAATTCTGTAACTGAACTGATATCTTGATCATGTATATTAACTTTAAAATGTTGCAAGTTACATTTTTTGATTGAAAAGCACATTGAAACTGTTTTCTGAAGGTTCAGTAGATGGTTCTGGATGAGCCACTCTTGGACATCAACCATGCTTGAAGACAGGATGTCTGCAGCCTGAGCTGGAGTCTTAGCAGCTGTGTAAATAACTGCATCATCTGCATAAAGTTGACATGTTGCAGCTGAGCAGTGTAATGGCAGGTCATTAATAAAAATGCTGACAAGTAAAGGACCAAGAATGGACCCTTGTGGGATACCCATACAATTATTTAACCCCTTGCACTCTGGTCAATTTCCCTAAAAACGCCAAAAAATAACGTGCCCAAAGTAAATCAAAAGCTGTTCTTCGACCCTTTGCAGCATCTTCATGGGGTTGGTCTCATTTAAAAGAAAACACTTTTAATTTTTTTGGCAAAACAGTCATAATCTCTCTAAGTGCTCCGGCCACTGAGTAACAGTCATCTAAACATACTGAACTTGAAGAAAATAAATTTTGCCTGGGTGTTTTTTTTTTGGATTCAAATGCTTGCAAATAACACACAGCTTCAGATCCGGGCTGGAAAATGCAACAGAAATGTAGAACCAAGTGTTATCCAGCTGAGGTCAAAATTTTGTAACAATACCACAAAAAATGAATATATTACACAGCTTTTTCCTCAGGCTGTTCCCAGGCGTTTTTGAACTGTGCCAAATTGTGCCATATGGCACAGTTTGGAAAAACGTCTAACTTTTGAATGATTCAATATAGAAGCTTCATCTTGGGCTCTAATGAAAGGTGACACTCAGGGCTCTGTGTGTGTGTGTGTGTGTGGGGGGGGGGGGGTTGTCCCCCGCTACAGAGGATGGACATCGCCCGTTGCGCCGCGGTCACGGTGTGCCGCGGTCTACGACGCACAGCTTTAATTTACCGATCGGTCAAAAGTCATTTTTGATTACAATTTTCAGGGATAAAGAATAACTTAGCTTATAACACTTACCTGTTCACAACAGCAGCGTAGCTGGCGAACTTCTCTTCCTCATTGTCAGACGAACGCGACGCTGGTCCACTTGTTACGGACTCGTGGTTCTGGTCTGGCGACCCGGTCAAACCATAATTCCATTATTGCAGTTTTGCGCTTCCATGATTGCGGTTTTGGCGAACGATTTTTCAAAACAAATAACAGTAGTAATAAAAAAAGACTGGCGAACACGTGTGTGTCACTCAGCCTTCGTCGTCGGCCTCCGTCGGTCTATGATGACCATGGAAGAGAATCCTAAACGTCTACTCTGCTGGGACAGCACCGCCTGTGGCTGAACAGGCCGATGCGTGAATGGCAGTCCCTGTCACACAGGTCGCACTTGTGGGTGGTCTCCGTGCTGCTGGGTCTGTGGCGGTTCTTCCTGCGGGTCCTTTTTTCATCTGCTGCAGCAGTCAGTCTCTCTTCACCCAGCCTTACACAAAACAGCTTTCGAACTTCTGTGCTTCAATTGGCTGGCTGCATTCGCAGCCGTTGGTAGGTGGGTCCTTCTTGCTAGTTTTTCAGTCATTGGTTCTTCAAGGTTTCAGAAACCCAATTCAAGGCTCTTATTAGTCGAATGAGAGGTCAATCATATCTAATAGAGGGGTTTCAGTCACGTGACCTGCGCGCCTAGCGACGCCGACTGTGCGCCATATTGGCGGTCAAGCGTATTGCCCGCCAGGCTTGTTTACATGACAAAGAGCTGAGTCCTGCGAGGTTTTCTGGAGTGTGTGATAAGTTAGGTGATAAACTACGATGGCAGAGCCTGACAATGGTCTCAGTGAGCAGACGAGGCATCTCTCTGGAGTCGAGTTGAAGAAGTACAAGGAGAAATTGGCCATTCTAGGGGGTTGTGATCCCTACACTGCACCCGGTGTACTGTTTACTCCTTTGACTGCATCAGATGTGACATTGCCAGACTTTGAATTTAGTGATCTGATGATTTACCTGATTGTCAGTCCTACACCTTACTCATTGGAGAACTTCAGTGCTCACAAGAGCAAGGATGCGTTCAAATTCTTCAGGGCAGGATGGGTGAATGAACCTAAGATCTGGCACCTCAAGGCCAAAGAGCTCCATGTCATCACTGCACGTGTAAGTGTACTAATTACTAGATATACTTTTAAAATATAATATCCTCTGTAGAATCTATGGGACTATAATTATGTGTATACACTGTCTGGTAATTTTCACTAGATTGTGAATTATTATCTTCCATTGCATTGTCACAGGGCTAATATTTCTTATTATCAAATCTAAAATTTTATTAATTGACTAGCAGTATGTACATGATCCTTTTGTCCACGCCTGTTGTAGCAGTGAACTGCACAACACGTGTCCGGCATGATAACGGCGAGAACCACTGCACGGTGGCGCAGTGGTTTAGCACTGCGGCAGCACAGTTTACCCTCGGCCGGGGGATTGCAGGGATCATGAGATCGTGGGTTCGATCCCAGCCCCCGACCAACAGTGAGCTGTGTGGAGTTTGCATGTTCTCCCCGTGTTGCGTGGGTTTACTCCGGGATTTCTCCGGTTTCCTCCTGCATACCAAAAACATGTAGGTTTAGGGCGCTCGCGCACGCAGCGACCGGCAGCCGGTGGCTTGTCACCAGACTGCAAACCAAATCTACCTACGGGTACAAATAAGTAACAAAAAAAAAAACAAAAAAAACAGCGATGACAGGCACCAAAACACGTGTAGAACTGGTTTGTTTACATAGGCACATGCACAGAGACCTCCAGCGCTTGACCGCCAATATGGCGGCGGCCGGCCGTGACTCAGACCTGTGACGTCACGTGAAAACCCCCTATCTGTTCGCGGCTGTGTCTGTAGTGGAACAACGGAAATGCAGCTTTTTTTTTTTTTCAGTGCGCTCTAGGACGCAGCGCCCTCGTGTGCACTAGGACGCAGAGACGTGCCCGCCCGCGGTACACCAGAGTGCAAGAGGTTAAAAGGAAGGATTTATCCTGGTGAACTTTTACACACTGTTCTCTGTTCTGAAGATAAGATGCAAACCATTTTATTGTATTGGGAGAAAAGTTAAAAGATACCATTTTGGATAAAAGCAAGCTGTGGTTTACAGTGTCGAAAGCCTTTTTGAGATCCAGAAAAACAGCTCCCACCACATTACCCCTGTCCAAGGACTGTTTGACATTTTCAATAAGGCAGCAGTTTGCTGTTTCTGTTGAGTATCCTGGTCTAAAACCAAATTGGTGTGGATGAAGAAGTTGACCGTCTTGTAGATAGTTTATCAGCTGTGTAGCTACAACTTTTTCAAGAACCTTAGACAGGACTGGTAAAATAGAGATTGGGCAGTAATTACATATATCGTCTTTACTACCCGATTTAAAAACTGGTATGACGACAGCTTTTTTCCAGCCAGATGGAAATGTACAGGACCTAATGGAGAGATTAATGAGATGAGTCAGTGGTTTGATTAATATTTTGCTGTGCGTTTTGAGAAAGGAAGTGCTCATATTGTAGATACCATTAGTTTTTAAGTTTGACAGTGTTTTAACAATGCAAGCAATTAAATCTTCATTTACCTCATTAATGTGAAAAGAAACTGTTGAAAGAATTGGTTTAGTATTGTTGAGCACATTTGGCAGCACAAAGTTTTTTGTTAATGCTTCCACTGACTCCACAAAATATGAATTAAATTTATTTGCCAATGTAGCATTATCACTGATGGTCTTGCCATTAATTCTAAGTTCCTTTACCCCCTTCTGATCATTTTTTTTATTGGTTAAGTTATTTAAATGCCTCCATAGGGAACTGTTGTTACCCTTTGCATGTTCTATCAATTTATTGTAATAAGATGCTGTTGATTTACGCAGCTCTTGTACCACTTTATTTCTTAAACTTTTGTAAACGAGGTGATCATTTTGTAGTTTAGAGGTTAATGATATTTTCAATGCAGAGTCTCGCCTCTTCATAAGTTTTCTTATTTCATTATTTAACCATGGTAGGTTAATCTTCTGTTGTCTACTTTTAATTTGCTTTGTAAATTTATCTATAGACTTTGTTGTAATTTTATAACTGCAACAATCACAATCATCTACTTCATATATTGACATGAGCTGCTCCCAATTTTGATTCTCTAAGTGATGCTCAAACTCCACAATTTTTGATTTGGGAATAATAAAATTTACTTTGTCAATATCAACTCCCCCAAAATACTGTAGTCGCTTTTTAGTAAGTTTTCTGATAGCAAGAACCATGTTATGATCTGAGAGACCAGTTACAAGATTATAGGTTCTGGTTATTCATTCTGGTTTATTAGCAAATGCCATGTCAATAAGTGTTCTAGATTGTTTGGTTATCCTGGTGGGTCCTTTGATCATTTGTTGGTAATTAAATTTAGTCATGAGGCTTTTCAGTTTCTGTTTGTTCTTTTTATCAGACCAGTTAATATTAAAGTCACCATAAAATATTGTTTCTCTGCACCTCTCAAGTTGTTTAACCAAATCACTTAATTCATTATAGAAAGAAGAATTGTATGACGGTGGGTTGTACAATACTGCAATGTTGAAATTCATTACCGGTGAGAGACATACATTAACAGCTAAACATTCAAGTGAAGTATTCAAATCAAACAGTTGACATTTAAATTTCTCTTTGATGTAAATTAAGACACCTCCTCCCCTCCCTACCTGCCTGTCTTTTCTAAAACACTGATAACCCACAATATCGATCATATTAGTGTCTATGTTCCTCTGTAGCCAGCTTTCTGAAAGACAAAGATAGTCCAGATTTGAGTCCAACAACAACGCCGAAATCTCATCTCTTTTGGGGATTATGCTCCGTATGTTTAAATGTCCGCCGAGGATCCCCTTTGGTTTAGCCTTTGTATCCCAAAGAACTCGTGCATGATTAACAGTTTGGAAGAATAAATGTTTTTGCTTTTGTACAGCTCGGTTTTCGGGTCTCACCTCATTTGCATTTGGTTTGACTGCTCCTGCTTTCAAAAGTTTGGACATAGCACAGCTGTTTACAACAGGATCAGATATGCGAGTCTGTCCAGTGCAATTCGACTCACCCGACTCGCTATGTCCAGCTGTACTGGGGCGAAGACCAGCATTATGCTGCTCCACCAGTTCAGGTGTTAGCCGGACTGTTGACAACTGCAGCCGATCAGCCGGTTCAGATGTTAACCGGGCCGTTGACAGCAGCGGGCAATCAGCCGGTTCAGGTGTTAGCGGGGCCGTTGACAGCAGCAACCGATCAGCCGGCTCAGGTGTTAGCGGGGCCGTTGACAGCTGCAGCCGATCAGCCTGTTCAGATGTTAACTGGGCCGTTGACAGCAACGGGCGATCAGCCGGCTCAGGTGTTAGCGGGGCCGTTGACAGCAGCGGGCGATCAGCTGGTTCAGGTGTTAGCGGGGCCGTTGACAGCTGCAGCCGATCAGCTGGTTCAGGTGTTAGCCGGGCCGTTGACAGCAGCGGGCGATCAGCTGGTTCAGGTGTTAGCGGGGCTGTTGACAGCTGCAGCCAATCAGCTGGCTCAGGTGTTAGCGGGGCCGTTGACAGCTGCAGCCGATCAGCTGGTTCAGGTGTTAGCCAGGCCGTTGACAGCAGCAACCAATCAGCCGGTTCAGATGTTTGTGCTAACCCAGTGGCCTGCTGTTTGATAGTGGCAGGTCCAGGGTTAAGGTGAATATCCCCTGCCAGAAGTAGCAGTACTAACAGTACTTTAACTGTATAGCCTCTGCCATATTGTGTTATTTGCTTAACAGCCATGTTTGCCTTATTCTAAGTACAAAAAAATGAGAAATCAGAAAGGAGGCAAAAACGTTATCACGCCACTGTACACACACAACTTAAGTACATGCACAGCATGGAAGTACAACATGTAAAACCAACTTTTTAACCAGGATTAACACTGGCTGATTTCATCAGATGTTGTTGTCATGCTGACTTTTTGTTTTGCTCTCTGAAGTGAATACTTCAGACACAGCAAGCACAAAATACAATCAGAGCACGGAGTTGTTAGATGGCTACTAGCTAGTTCATTAGCCACATACAGGAGACAGCTGCGTTTGTTCAAAGTGAGCTTGCTGGCCGGTAGGATAAATAACCTAAAAGATGCATAATATCACAAAACACTCACCATCCTCTATCACGGTTTTCAACAATGCCGTGGCCAGGTCGACCCCACTCTCCATGCCATTGCTGGCCGGTCAATGGCTGTAAATTGCATCCATTTGGTTGAACTGCTTCCAGTCCTTTCTGTGCACCCCACTTCAGCCATTGTAGTTCTTGATGGGCTGGTAATCGCTTCTGTTTCTTTAGCTTCTCCCAACATTGTTTTAATATCCAGTTGTATCCACGAGTGGCCATTAGCTCTGAGACGTCTTGGTAGACTTTTTCATTTCAGGTTGCTCTGTCTAGCTCCCTCTGGATTCTCTCATCAGCCACCAAGCACAGAAAAGTCTGCACCTCATTGTTGGACCGTGGTGTTGATTTCTGTTGTAGCCATTTGTCTTGTTGATTACAGTCATGCTTGCTCACTGCTGATGATTTTTGCAAATGGCGGGTTAAGATTCTGGTGAAGACATTGCTTTCATGACTCACCAGTGTCATTATGTCCTGGCCTGCAGTCTGTTGACATCACATTTTCAGCTCGACTCGGGTCACTTGGAACCACACATGAGTAGGTACGAAAAAAAAAGTACCTGGTACTAGGTACTAATGGAAAACCCGTCAAACCGAGTAGAGTCGAGGCGAGTCGGGCTGAGTAGGTGCTAGTGGAAAAGGGGCTTAAATGAGACACTTTTCCTGACTCAAGAGGACAATATAGTGGCTTCACAGTGCGTTGGCTAACACAATTACATATTGTAACAAGGGATACATGGGTTTTTATTCCATGCTGGTTGAAGCTCAAAGGGGGATTATGTTATGGGTCAATCCGACCGTCCGCCTGTCCGGCTTCCTGTCCATCCGTCTGTCCCACATTTGTGAAATCAACTCCTCCTACTGTTTTGTTGCAATTGTTTTGTAACTTGGTACCATGGTTTGATATACTCTGATGTGCATATTGTTATATAGTTATTTATATGGTTCATGATTGGTGCTCTTACTTGTGTGGCACAGGGTGGTGGTTCTGCCTTTCGGTCATGCCACCACCTGTGACTATAAAAGGGCTGCAGGCAGGAAGGACGATCTCTTGGCTATTTCCTCTACCTGGCGGCTGTGTGTGGGTTGCATCTGTGCCTCTAACAAACGTGTTTGGTTCGACACCTGGCCTTGTCCTTGGCTCCATACTCATAACATACCATTTGGCGACGAGAATAAAAGTGGATTAAAACAAGTTATGGAGGTGTGTGAGTCTGAAATTCGGCCATTTTTGGAGCCCCCCCGGTGAACCATCGGTTCCCTGGCCAAGGTGGTGTGCCGTTTTCCAGACGCTCATGGTGGCACTTAACCTTGGGAAGCTGGAGTAGTTGAGGGCACGTGAGTTGTTGGTGCACAATGTTGCAGTGGAGGAACAGTGTGTTCTGAGCACACTGGGTGACTGTGATAGTTTTGTCGAAGTGTGAGCCAATGGCGTGCTATTTTCGTGCCCTGGAAAACGTCATGGTTCGCAAGATTCGGTTTCGACAGTGCCACCAATGGGTGGGCGAGTCTGTTCAGTGGTTCGTGGTGGATTTGGGGCTGTTTGTCAGTGGGTGCTAGCTCGGACCGTTGGAAGAGGAGATGATTCGCTGTCAGTTGGTGGAGTATACCAACAGCACTGCGATTAGGTTGAAGCGACTGACATTTTTGGGCAAACTGACACACCCACAGCTATCGAGTTAACTCAACTGCTGGAAGCTGCGGATAAACTGTCATGGGAGCTGAGCGGGGGCTCGTCACACCAATATCCGGGATCACCGCCGATTGCGCATGCAGTGAACCCGGTCAGCGTGGGAAGTGTGGAGGACAACGCTAGCACTGGGAATGTGAGGTCCACCCCGGGAAAGCCCAAAGGTGAGGGTTGTGGGTCCACGAAGCACCGTTGGAAGGCCAGAGGTTGTTTGGCAAGAGCGGAGTGCTGTGGCAAGTGTGGCCACTTGCTTCATGTCACCAGGGTATGCCACAGATCCAAGCGAGGAAGTTCGGGGCACAAAGAGGACTCTTGCTAACCCTCGGTTGTCCATGCTGTGTCCGCGAGTACCAATGGACACGCATACTGTATGGTGGAGTGGGACGGGGTGGAAGTGCTTTTATGGATCGACACGGGAGTGGTGGGCTCCGTGCTGGATTGGACGACTGTGAGACATTTTTCCCCACACGTCAGGATTGGGAGTGACCCGGCGCCGCTTTGTGGTTGTGGAAGAGGATGGCTGGCCACGGTGGGAACTTGGGAACTGACGGCTCGGTGCAAATCAGGTGAGATGTGGGACCATTCGATCCTGGGAGTGGTAGACGGCACAGTGTGGGATGAGGAACTACCTGGCACCCTAGAGAGTGAGCAAGACCAATATTGCTCAGGGTCATCACAGGGAGGTCCCTGTACCAGAGCTCAAGTCGCCCTGGACAAGGGTACTGGGCAGTACAGCGGGACGCCTGTGACGACGGTCGATGTCAAGAGGCTGGTTTCACCTGTTCCCAGATTTCGGCTAAAGGGATCCGGTGAACAGGGGGCCACAACGGCGATGGCGGCGGCGGAGTTAAGAGGTCGGGGCTGGACCGTCAGCCATGGTAGAATGACGTGCCAAGCAGAGACCCTGCAAGCCGAACAGGATCCCTCTGAGGGTCATGGACTGGATTCAGGAGGAAGCTCATTTCCATCTGCTAGACGGTTCGTGGGGGCACCCGAATGAACTGTAGCGTGCCCGGGAGGGAACTGTAGGTCGTGGGCCTGGACGAGTGGAGCGGCCGGTGGTAATGAAGAGGAGGCACACTGGTGCTGAAGTGACCTGCTGCAGCCCAGGAGGATGGCTGTGTCCAGGGGCGGATTGATGAAAGGACGGTCCAGGGGGTCCACTGGGTCATCTTTTTGTGCTATGTGTATATAGTTTGGGATTATTTTGTGTGTTTTATTCTCGTGTAGGAACACGGCAGTTATTTTTGTTTATAGATGGACTTTTCTTTAGTACAGACATCAGAATAATCTGTCTTGCCGTGTGGGGGTGGGATGGGAGTCCACCTGATCCCCCCCTAGTTTTAGTTGTTTTTAGGTGTGGTTATGTTTGGCTAATTTATGTACATTATTTTACGTTATGTTGGTGCATGATTCGTGTCCTAAATTGGGGTGGGTTTGAACTGTGTGTATGGGTTTGGGACTTTTGTAAGGGGGGAGGGAAATGTTATATAGTGAATTATATGGTTTATATTTGGTGCTCTTATTTGTGTGGCACAGGGTGGTGGCTTCTCCTTCCAGTCATGCCACCACCCGTGACTATAAAAGGGATGCAGGCAGAAAAGACAGTCTCTTGGCCATTTTCTCTGCCTGGTGGCTGTGTGTGTGTTGCACCTGTGCCTCTCTAATAAATGTGTGCTTGGTTTGACACCTGGCCTTGTCCTTGGCTCCATACTCGGACATAATACATATTTGTCAGGAATCTCTGAAAACACTCAGAATGTGATCGTATATTAGTTCGTTACCTCAATAAAGATTCGAGACACAAGAATATTCTTTTAAGAGTTTTTACTTGTATAAGTTGTATACAAGGAGTACGAACCTCAGGTTGCAGGAGGTCAGTAATGAAGACTGGCTTCAGCAAGCAGGCTTATATGTGAGAGACAGTTGCAATACACAAACGGTTTCAGCTGAATACATCAAAGACAGAAAGGGGTGAAACAGGTCTGGCACATTATTAGCAGAGTTCACAGAGTTTGTTAATCCGGAATCGGGTGTATTGACCTTCTTAAAAGAACAAAGGGGGCCCTGCTCCCTTTGTCGCTCCGCAGGGGGCTCTTTGTGTCCTCTTGCTCCACAGGGGGCTTCCTGTACCTTTCCGGCAGAACTGGCTTCCTGCATTCAGTCTTAGTGTTAATCCAGAGGAACACGCTTCTCCGGTACTTTTCCACACTTCTACACTTGTATAAGGCTTAGACAAAAAATGATAACATATGTGTACATTTTTCTGACAATTCCCTCCTGTTTATCATTTTATCATTGTTGTATTCACATGCAAACATCAGTACAATGTATCTTCTCATGATTTTCTACATTGTCATCATTGAGTATCACTTCCAAATCTAAACAGTAGTTCTGTCATCACAATCACCATCACTTCGTTGTCTCAAGGCAGTATATTGTACAGGAACTTCCCTTTGGAGCATAACAGATTGTAACATGAAAGTGTGTTGAGCAAGAGCTCTACTTATCATGGGCCTAATGCAGGGAATGACGCACATGAATAGTACACAAGATAGAATCAATGCAACTGTTACTGGAGTTAACCACTTCAACAGAACTTGCCACCATTGACCAGAAAGGAACCAAGAGGACAGGTCCCAATTTTGTGGCACATCCTTCAAGCCATTCAAGTGTTGTTGCAGTCCTCTCAGCCAATCGATTATTGCTGTGATACTATCAGAGGAATCAGGGATGAAAGTGCAACAATGTTCTCCAATAATAGCACACACGCCTCCTTTCTCTCAGTGAGGTCCTCCAAGGCCCAAAATACATCATTCATTCTACGACTCAAATAGGCCACTCCAAATGAGGGGAATGCTGTCATAGGCTGTCGTCTCCCTCTTGGTTATCAAGTTGGCGTCGGGGGAAGCAATCCATATTACTCCTGCAAATACACCTGTCACACCAGCGGCAAGTAGCAGTGCCTTCATTTTTACTTCCACCTGAGAGAGTACCCCTCCGGGCCTCTGTCTTCACCAGGTTTGAGATGGCCGTGTCCTTAAAAGGACACGCCCCCCTTTGTAACTGGACTTACTCAGGGAAGCAGGTTAGTTCACTTGCAGGCACTTTTAGTCTCGTCACGTGTGAGAGGTGGATCCAGGATGGTCGTTCAGCGACCCTTACTGAGTCCCAATGCTGCTGGTGATGATTTTTCATGAAGATAAAGTCACCAGGCTGCAGTGGGTTGATCACTTCCTCCTGTGGAGTGGAGAGAGCTCTAACAGAATCAATGTATTTGTGTGGTATTAGTCAGTCCATAAGGGCAGTGAAAAGCACAGTCCCGTTTTCTTATCTGGGATGGTATTAATTGTTTAGTTTCTTAAGAGCTTCAGCCCACGTAACGGCCTTACCATGCGTGGTTTTTGCCAGCATTTGTCTGATTGTCTGCATAAATGATCTCTGGTATTCCAAAAGTTGGGAATATACTATTTTGCAAAAACCTTACAGAAAAACTTTTGCATCTGCCTTAGCAGTAGGATGTATTTCTGTCCATTTTGTAAATGTGTCAATGAGAACAAGGCAGTATTGGAGTTGACCTACTTTTGATAATTCTATAAAATCCATGCACCATTGAGAAAAGGGTGCTTTTGGTAGTGGAAAACTCCTCTGTCTAGTTCTCATTGCAGCTTGGACATTATTTTGACTGCAAACTTTTTCATTTCTTTTAGAATTCCTGGACAGAAGAAGTGTTTTTCAGCTATCTTAACCGTATACTTCTTCAGCTATCTTAATCATATCCCTCCTGTTGGCACATCGTGCCATCCAGTGGTGCAGTGAGGGAGGGAGAACAATTTTGTCATTGGCAGTGCAGTAAAGTTTGTTGGCATTTAAGTATGTGTAAATATTTGGTAGCATGGCCGTTGAAATTATTAGTGTTTTATTAGTTAGAAAATTATTTCTGTGTACCGTGTAATTGCATTTTTTAAAAATAATTTATTATTTTTCTTATGTGTAAAGTGTTTTTTATATTATTTGCAAGATCGGCATTCCATAAGTAAACAACATAGTTGCTTTCTTTCATATAATTGCGACTCTAAGGTAAACATTTTTTTTCCTTCTTTTTGAACTGCTGTTATGACCTTTACACTAATTTGTTTGTATTTCTTGCAGAAGGAAAATATATCTTGAACTGTTTCAATAAGTTTGCTTAACAATTAAATATACCAGAAAGACGCTTAATCACATGAACACTGTTGGGGTGGCATAGTCATGTTTTTCTGCTCATACTTAGCATGCAAATTTCCTTGTGGGCCTGAAGTAGTGCGTACAGTGGAGCCGTGTGTTGTGAGAGGTTTGGCAACCACTGGCGACAGTAGTTCAGGGTACCTAATAGTGCCTTTTTTGTTGTAAAGTTGCCACTTTTTCACATGAATTTGCTACTTATTTTCATAAATCTGCAACTTTTTTCTCATAAATTTTATTTTGTCTTGTAAACATGTAACTTTTCTCCTCATAAATTCACACATTTTTTCATCATAAATCTACAACTTTTTGTTGTAAATTTATGACTTTTTTCTTTTAAATTTGCTGATTAAGTTTGCTTTTTTGTCTGTGGCAAAGGTAAGTTTTGAACGGTCTTTATTCTACCTGGTTCCAATGTTTTCCCATCGGCAATAAGCATATGGCCAAGGAATTTAACCTCAGGTTGACAAAACTGCAGTTTTTTCTTGCCACATTTTAGTCCATGTTCTCACAGGAAGTGCAGCAGGGCCAAAGAGTCCTGTCGACATTGTTCCTCAGTGGGGGAGGCAACCAAAATGTCATCCACATATAACATAATTTTTGAACCGGCTGGTGGGCTAAATTTGGCCATTAGAGCAGTCATTTCCTGTGAGAAAATGGTCGGACTTTCACAATAACCTTGAGGTAATTTGGTGTATGCGTTAGGGATGGGCATTCGGTGAAATTTTCTTCACCGATCGTCGGGAGAATTAATGATTAATAATCGGTTAATCATTAACATTTTTAGGTACGTAACAAGGCAGGTAGACTACATTATAACATCAGGTGCACGGAGAGCCCTCTCTCTGTTCTCGTGTTGGCTCGGCTCGGGAATCTCGCAAGCTGATTGGCCGAGACGTTTCACCCCGCAAGCTGATTGGCCGAGACGTTTTACCCACCTTGTCTCCCTGCCGAGCGGCCACCCAACAAACGAAGACCGCATTCATTGCTCTATCGCTCGTGTTACTTAGTCTAGCCGCGCAGAACTTTTTGCTGTTCTCTTGTGCCATTTTGTGCGAAATAGTCTTCCCGTCGAGCTACTACGCCGCCTCCTGCAGCTTCCCTCGACGTGTGTACACCGAATCTTCATGACCTTCTCAATAAAGTTTCTGAAAAAAAAAAAGAATCTTCACGACCGCCATTACTCAGCGCGCAACCACTGTTGGCGGTTTCTTTGCGTAATAAGGGTGTTCCATGGACCCTGTCGATGAGGTATATTTGTTTGCTGCATTGCAGTGATTGCAGTACACCTGGTCATTTTTTAAATTGAAATGGTCCCACGCAACACTTCGCCGTAACCGCTTAATGATTTGGCGATTGCCCTACGGAAGCCCGCGTGTATCAACTGAGGCACGCCAGGGTATGGCGATGGTGTAATGTTGCCCCCTGGTGCCCAAATTTTGCCATTGCATTGTTTGAGGACGGCCGTACACTAGGCCTCGGATTGTTTAAAAAAAAAAAAAACGGTTTGTCGACGAAAATGAACTTCCTCGGTGAAATTCTTAATGATCAATTATCGGTTAATCGGTAAATTATGCCCATCCCTAGTATGCGTATCTTTTTCCCTCAAACGTAAATGCAAACTAAAACTGGCTTTCTTCATGCACAGGGATAGTAAAAAATGCATTACTCAAATCTACCACAGAGAAAATGGATGAATCGTGACCCAAAGGGTCATGACCACTTGTAAAGGTGCCATAAATAGTCCTGTGGATTGTGAGTATTGCACATTTTGCTTAGGAGCTTTCACCCAATCGATTACATGATTTGTCTTCTCAACCATTTATCCACAAGCAGCCCAAAAGTAATTGTCTGGTCCCCATAGGGAGTGGTAACATCTTCGGGCAATTTCACCGACAGTGCAGCTGCTCCTTGCTCATTGAAAATCAAATTGTCCATCTGCACTGTGATGACATCTTTGTCATACAATTTGTCAGCCAAGGCACAATCAAAAAGTTCAAAACATCTGATATATTTCATAGTAACGTGCAGTGGCTATGGACTTCCTAGTCCTTCAAGGATATGACCTGGCAGTACAGCAGCCATGAGGGCGGTGCTTTTTTACACGATGTCGTGACTGCTGCACTGTCTTCTTTTAAGTCATAGCCAAACAATGTGCCTCACCCTTGATCATTGGGTTTGTCATTGTTTGCCAGAAATGTCTGCTCTGTTCTTAAAACGGTATAATCATCTTTTAATTTATATAGAAAATCTTTTAGAAAGGATAAAACAAGTCATTTTCAGTTATTGATAATTTTTATGTATTACCCATTTTTCTGAGTATTGCTAATTATTTGCTAATTAATTCCCCTGATACCCCCTGTTTTGATACATGGAGACACACATGCAGCAAAGTTACAGGGTATTTGCTTGATTCTTCTGCTGAAAGGAAGTGTGCTACTGTGGAGAATGTGGAAATGACGAGGCTGAGTTTATCTCATATCAAAAACAGAAAGAGGGAGAAACCCCTCAGACATTCGTCCCTTTATACCCCAGGACATCAAAGCACACAGTCACATTGTATTTTATCCCAAGTCACAATGCGTCTTCTTCCAGGTCTTCTCACCTCCACCTAAAGTCACCGTCGGCCCGGAAATCCCCCAAGGCCATCTCCTTGCATACAAAAGGCCACGTTTCACATCCTCCCGTTATCTCCTAGGAGACTCAGCCCTTTTGTTCATCTGAGACGTGAAGCATACAGTAGGCATACAGTAATATACATGTGAAGCATATGAAACCCACATATGTGCCCCACATGACCCCCCCCCCCCCAACGTCTAAGATGGAACAACGTAATAACAGTCTGCATGTCATGATAAAATCACACACATCAGTCCACATGCTGCTTAGGCCTCAGTCTTCTCCCGTATCTGCTGTAAGCGGGCTTTACCACTTCCACGGCGCCCTCCTGCTGGGGAGCTGCTGTCTGAGGATGAGAACTGTTAGTCAATCTCTGTGGGAGCTCTGGGGAATGCTCCCTAGGGGGTCTGCTGCGCCGAGGAGCCCTAGCCAACCGCACACTTTCGTCAGCCACCACAAAAGCGGGTTTGAGCCTGTTTATGCCAATCATTTCTTTTCTGCCCCCCAAATCTAGCAAAAAATGCTTATCTCTTGTTTCCAGCACTCTATATGGTCCATCATAAGGTGGTCGCAACGATGGGCGGTGGGCATCGTGTCTGACAAAAACAAACTCCGCATTTTTTAAAGCCTTAGGCACAAAAACGCGCGGAAAACTGTGGTGAACGGGGCCAGGTAGCGTGCTCGATTCCGTGCTCCTCTGCAACCGCTGAGCTGGGGAGCACTCTGGTGCCGGATTATCTGGGAGATATTCCCCGGGCAGCCGAAGTGGCTGTGCGAAAACTAGCTCAGTCGGGGAGGCTTCTAAATCCTCTTTAGGTGCAGAACGCAACCCCAATAAAACCCATGGTAGCTTGTCCACCCAATTTGCATCCGTAAGCAATGCTCTGAGGGCCGCCTTCAATGACCTGTGAAAATGTTCGCATAACCCGTTAGTCTGTGGATCGTACGCGGTCGTGCGGTGGATCGTTGCCCCCAGGCTGTGAGCCATCGCTGACCAAAGTTCGAAAACAAATTGAGGGCTTCTGTCGGATGTAATGTCCGACGGGACTCCAAAACGCGCTACCTATGCCGTTAAAAATGCGCGTGCCACCTCCTCAGCTGTGGTTGACGACAATGGGACCACTTCCGGCCAGCGCGTGGTGCGGTCAACCATTGTCAGAAGATGTGTGCACCCCTGTGAGGGCGGGAGGGGGCCTACGAGGTCCACGTGAACATGATCAAACCTCTTAGCCGGGATGTGAAACGGCTCCAAGGGCGCTCTAGTGTGTCTGTGTACCTTGGCTCGTTGACAAGCCGTGCAGGCTGCCGCCCACTCTCTAACCTGTTTGCGCAGGCTCGGCCATACAAATTTTTCTACCACCATTTTGACCGATGCGCACACTCCTGGGTGCGCCAGAGAATGGATCGAATCAAAAACGCGGCGGCGCCATGCGGCCGGTACCACAGGACGCGGTCGCCCAGTGGAGACATCGCAGATTGGGGGGGCATACCGTCTTGCAGCACCCTGCTCTCCAGCCTTAACCCTGTTGGTCCAGACTGGAGCGCGCGCACGTCCGCGTCGCTAACCTGATCCGCGGCCATGGCTGCATAATCTATCCCTACGCGGACTGGGGCCGCGCACACTTCTGCGTCGCTAACCCGATCCGCGGCCATGGCTGCAAAATCTACCCCTACACGGGCTGGAACTGCCACGGCGCGCGAGAGGCAGTCCGCCACTACATTAAGTTTACCCGCCACATGCTGGATATCGGTAGTGAACTCTGAGATCGCGGCCAGCTGTCTCTGCTGCCGGCCCGACCACGGTTCCGAAACCTTGGCCATCACGAAAGTCAGCGGCTTGTGGTCCACGAACGCGGTGAAACGGCGTCCTTCCAGCCAGAACTGGAAGTGGCGAATGGCCAAGTGGAGAGCTAACAACTCCCTGTCGAATGCGCTGTATTTTCGTTCACTATCGCGCAAGGTCCTGCTGAAAAAGGCGAGTGGTTGCCAAGCTCCGGCTACATACTGCTCCACAGCCACCCCTATGGCCACATCCGACGCGTCAGTAGTGAGCGCCATGCGGGCCGTTGGAACTGGATGTGCTAACAACGCAGCATTTGCCAGGGCTGTTTTAACTTCCGAGAATGCGCGCTCTCGCTCCGGAGACCATTCGATTTTATTCGTGGGTTTTTGTTTTTTTAGTGCAGCATACAATGGTTGCATGAGCTGCGCTGCGTGGGGGAGGAAACGGTTATAAAAATTGGCCATTCCCAAAAACTCCTGTAACGCTTTGACCGTTTGTGGCTGGGGAAAATTTGTTACTGCGCGCACTTTGTCAGGCAGAGGAACTGCTCCTTCTGGAGAGACGCGATGCCCCAAAAAATCAATTTGCGTCACCCCGAACTGACATTTCGCTGGGTTGATTATTAACCCGTGCTCTGCCAACCTCCGGAAAACTGCCGTGAGGCGGTTTTCGTGTTCGTCTTTGGACGCACTGGCTACCAATATGTCGTCCAGGTAGACTAACACGAAGGGGAGATCGTGCAACACCGCGTCCATCATGCGTTGGAACATCTGCGCCGCACCTTTAAGCCCAAACGGCATGCGCAAAAACTCGAATAGTCCGAACAGAGTTATTACCGCTGTTTTGGGTATGTCCTCAGCGCGCACTGGGACCTGGTGGTAACCGCGTACCAAGTCTATCTTAGAAAAAAACGCGCCCCCCCGCCAAATGAACTGAAAAATCTTGGATATGCGGGATTTGGTAGCGGTCGTGAGCTGTAGCGTTGTTCAACCTGCGGAAATCACCGCAAGGTCGCCACGAGCCATCAGCTTTCGGGACCATGTGAAGCGGTGAAGCCCATGGGCTTTTCGAACGCCTGATGATGCCCAACTTTTCCAGGTTGGCGAACTCCTCGCACGCTATGGTCAGTTTAGCTGAATCCAAGCGCCGAGCTTTTGCAAAAACGGGCGGTCCGGTGGTAGTAATAAAATGTTCCACCCCGTGTTTAGCCACGGTCGCCGAAAATGTTGGGACCGTGAGTGCTGGGAACTGAGTGAGCAGTGTGTGGAACTTACCACTTGCAGCTGTGACGTTGGCTTGTGCTGTTGGCGGGGCCACTCAAGCTGTACAGGGAATAGAATAAAAAGAGAGTGCATTAACCAGGCGCCTGTTAGCAAGATCAACCAACAAACCATGTGAGCACAGAAAATCAGCCCCTAACATATTGAAATTGACTGCAGCTATGACGAAAGTCCACTCAAATATACGGCCATGTAGGGACAGAAGCAGAGTCCTCACACCAAAGGTCTTAATCGCCGAGCCGTTCGCTGCTGACACCCCGGGACCACTGGAGGGCGCCAGCCGGTCAGCGGAGGAAGGTGTGACGAAACTCAGTTGGGAGCCTGTGTCCACGAGGAAATGCCTCCCCGAGCGCGCGTCCTTCAAGGAGAGCAGCTTGTTCTCCTCCCCGAGGGCCGCAGCTGCTACCGACCCCCGGTCTTGGCGTTTCCCGAGCGCTTGAAATGGCACGGTGGTATACATTTGCGTGCCCTCTCTGCGAAACAGCGATGGTAGAAACAAAGGACTTCGTCTGTTCCATGTTTCTTGGCCCCTGCCGCCGCCGTCGTCGGTGAGTGTGGTACTGCTGCCTCTGGCTCTCTGCCATCTCCGGACGTAGCGCCGAGCTCTGCTGCCGTGGCTGTGGCCGCGCACCGTTTGGTGGCATTGACAAGTCGTTGTGCCTCCTGGCCCAGCTCGGGGTAGTCTTGTCGGGCCAACAGTGGCGAACTGGCCAGGGTCACTCTCACCGCTGATGGTAGGGTCCTGAGGAAAAGGTGGGCGAAGATGAAGTGATCATCGTCGGCGTCTTTCAACCTCAACAGCTTCTCCATCAGGTCCGCAGGCCTGTCGCTTTCAAATTCAGTCAGCGCCAGGAGCCCCTCTGCTCGCTCCTCCACCGAGGGGGTGAAGTACCGGATGAGTGCAGCCTTCAAAGCGCCGTACTTGTTGCTGTCTGGTGGCTGGTTGATCAGGCTCTCCACATGCTGGGCTGTGTGGTTGTCCAGTTTTGCAACCACATGGTAGAACTTTGTGGCGTCTACCGAAACCCTCCGGAGGTTGAACTGTGCCTCGACTGCGTTAAACCAGGAGCGCGGATTGTTCTGCCAGAAGTCCGGTAGGTGAACTGTGGCTGCATTTGTTTGGCTGGCTCCTGACGAGTCTGGCTCGGGAGAATTTCTTCCACTCATGATACGTCTTAGGGTCACCAGTGTGGAGAATGTGGAAATGACGAGGCTGAGTTTATCTCATGAGTCAGATTTATTAACATTCTCCAACATCATCAAAAACAGAAAGAGGGAGAAACCCCTCAGACATTCGTCCCTTTATACCCCAGGACATCAAAGCACACAGTCACATTGTATTTTATTCCAAGTCATAATGCGTCTTCTTCCAGGTCTTCTCACCTCCACCTAAAGTCATCGTCGGCCCGGAAATCCCCCAACGCCATCTCCTTGCATACAAAAGGCCACATTTCACATCCTTCCGTTATCTCCTAGGAGACTCAGCCCTTTTGTTCATCTGAGACGTGAAGCATACAGTAGGCATACAGTAATATACATGTGAAGCATATGATACCCACATATGTGCCCCACACTACCATTTTTAATTTTAGATAAAATTTGCGGGTAGCCCAGTTCCTTCAAAAATAAGTTTTCAATAATCATAGCTCCCTTTGTGACATCTCTTGAACTCGCTTACAAATTCCATTTAAGAAAAACAAGATAACCATCTGTGCATTTTCGATATGCTTCAGCATTGATAAATAAAATCAGTTTGTCCAGTTGAACACAGACGGGTTGAATTTGAATAAATGAATAAAAGTTGCGTCACACTCTTTCAGTCAACGGAAAGGTGGATGTTTTGCCTAATTAGAATTTGATTCAAATTTTTTCCTTGAATGCTTCATTTTATATATTCCTTGGTAAATTGTGGAGTGAATGTAGTTTACCCTGACCCAGCTTGGCCACCGCCGAATCAGGAAAAACACATTCTTCATTACTGTCATATTCCTGAAATATGACTTTGTCACACCATTATGTGGTGAGTAACATCAAATGCATACCCTCTGTTGGGGAGGAACATACGGTGGGGCAAAAAAGTATTTAGTCAGCCACCAATTGTGCAAGTTCTCCCACTTAAAAGATGAGAGAGGTCTCCAATTTTCATCATAGGTATACCTCAACTATGAGAGACAAAATGAGAAAAAAAAAAAAAATCCAGAAAATCACATTGAAGGATTTTTAATGAATTAATTGGTAAATTCCTTGGTAAAATAAGTATTTGGTCACCTACAAACAAGCAAGATTTCTGGCTCTCACAGACCTGTAACTTCTCCTTTAAGAGGCTCCTCTGTCCTCCACTCGTTACCTGTATTAATGACACCTGTTTGAACTCGTTATCAGTATAAAAGACACCTGTCCACAACCTCAAACAGTCAGACTCCAAACTCCACTATGGCCAAGACCAAAGAGCTGTCAAAGGACACAAGAAACAAAATTGTAGACCTGCACCAGGCTGGGAAGACTGAATCTGCAATAGGTAAGCAGCTTGGTGTGAAGAAATCAACTGTGGGAGCAATTATTAGAAAATGGAAGACATACAAGACCACTGATAATCTCCCTCGATCTGGGGCTCCATGCAAGATCTCACCCCGTGAGGTCAAAATGATCACGAGAACGGTGAGCAAAAATCCCAGAACCACACGGGGGGACCTAGTGAATGACCTGCAGAGAGCTGGGACCAAAGTAACAAAAGGGCCTTTTCCACTAGCACGCTTTAGTGCGACACGGGACGGCTCAGCACGCTTTGTACAGCTTTTCCACAAGCCCCAACACGGTTTAACAGCCGCGATTCTCAGCCCCGCTGAAGGGCAGGGTACAGCAGTGCTGAGCTGTGCCGTGTTGTGACGTTAACAGACTGGTCGCCGCTGATTGGTCAGGTCATAACCGGCGCTGATTGGTCAGGTTGTAACCGCCCCTCTCCTCCTCCTCATCTACCAAATCTTCACGACCTTCTCAATAAAGTTTTTGAAAAAAAAAAAAAAAGAATCTTCACGACCGCCTTTACTCAGCACGCAACCACTGTTGGCAGTTCCTTTTCAGTGTATTGCTGTGCTATTTTCATTTATTCTCTATCAAAAATGGCTTCCTGTAATAAGGGTGTTACATGCATCAATAAGGAGCTGCAGTGTCTGCTGACTGCATTGTCAGACGAACGTAGCGCGAGTTAGACGGAGCCGCCCGGAATGAAAAAATATACCGGGAGGTCTCGACATCGGAGTCCTTTAACGGTGAGTTTTAATTTTTTTTTATTGTGCGTTTTTTCGCAAATCTATTCGGTAAGACGCTCAGTTTATTTATGCAATAAAAAAGCTGTTCATTTGTGGATGGATCGCTGCTTTATTGCAGCACACTGCGGACTAAAGCTTTTATTTTAATTATTCATGTGAACAATATGCTGAAATAAGCTTATGTATTCTTGTTAAAAACTACTGTGCTGTATTTTATTGTGTGCATTTTCCTTGTAGAATCATCCCACGCGTCCGCCGCGACAGCCCGTCTGGATTATTCAACCGAGCCTTCCTGACCCACAGCTGGCAGAGACGCCTTCATTCATCCGAGTCGTGACCCAGTTTGGGAAGCTGGTGTAGACACTCAGTGGTCGGCGTGTATAAAATGTCGATTAACCTTCATGTTGTGTTGCAAAGTTTTTTTTTTTCTTTTAATATTTTGTATATAATAAAATGGAATTGTTTTGGAAAGTGTGGTTTGTCTGTTATAACACTGAATTATAAAACAGTATAATTACATAGAAATTCCATTGCCTAATCTGATCAAAATGATACTGATCTTCCTGTCAGGGTCAACCATTGTAAAGGTAATGTAATTTTTAAATAGACCAAAAAACAAATGTTTTTGTAAGCTTTCTGTTCTTTTTATTGAAATATCGTAAAAAATTAGCCCCACATGATCCAGTTCTAAACTTTGGGTACATTTTTTATGTTAACTTATAAGAAGTTGCACAGTTGGACTTTAAAATGCAGCAGGACAGACTGATCAAGCTTACAAGTCAAAGTATGTAAAAAAGTAAGTGTATGTAAATTGAATGTTCTATTGGCATTCCAAATTCAGAGAATTACAATACTTTAGAAGGAGTGTAGCATCATCTAAACGGAAAATAATAATACTGTTGTTCCAAACGTTGACCTGAAGGTGAAAAACATGAATTTTTTTAATTCAGTACATCCAAAATGCCCTAGGATGTAAAAAATAATAATTTGGTGTAGGCCAGTGTGCCACCGTCTCATTATTTAATACGAATAAAAACAAGTTTCAGCTCATTATTTCTAGGTCATTTGGCAGTTGATTCAAAACAAAAGTGACTTGTGTTGTTGCAGCTTAATTATGAGATAAAATTAATTGTGAGATAAATCCACAGAGCGAGCAAGGCAATAATCCTTGGATCCTTTTTTTGTCTCGTGTAAATAAGGACTCAGTCGGGTGCGTAACGTCACGGGAGTGTGGCCCCGCCTCGCTGAGAATCTGCTGCTGCCCCGCTTCTAAAACCTCTTAACACAAACCATCACAGCACAAGCACAACACCGTGCTAATGGAGACAGAAGCATTCCGAGCCGTACTGAAGTGAATCGAGCCGTACCGAGGTGTGCTGGGCTAGTGGAAAACAGGCTAAAGGCTACATCAGTAACACACTATGCCGCCAGGGACTCAAATCCTGCTGTGCCAGACGTGTCCCCCTGCTTAAGCCAGTACATGTCCAGGCCCGTCTGAAGTTTGCTAGAGAGCATTTGGATGATCCAGAAGAGGATTGGGAGAATGTCATATGGTCTGATGAAACCAAAATAGAACTTTTTGGTAAAAACTCAACTTGTCGTGTTTGGAGGAGAAAGAACACCATAACTACTGTGAAGCATGGGGGTGAAAACATCATACTTTGGGGCTGTTTTTCTGCAGAGGGACCAGGACGACTGATCTGTGTAAAGGAAAGAATGAATGGGGCCATGTATTATGAGATTTTTGAGTGAAAACCTCCTTCCATCAGCAAGGGCATTGAAGATGAAATGTGGCTGGGTCTTTCAGCATGACAATGATTCCAAACACACTGCCCGGGCAATGAAGGAGTGGCTTCGTAAGAAGCATTTCAAGGTCCTGGAGTGGCCTAGCCAGTCTCCAGATCTCAACCCCATAGAAAATCTTTGGAGGGAGTTGAAAGTCCGTGTTGCCCAGCGACAGCCCCAAAACATCACTGCTCTAGAGGAGATCTGCATGGAGGAATGGGCCAAAATACCAGCAACAGTGTGTGAAAACCTTGTGAGGACTTACAGAAAACATTTGACCTCTGTCATTGCCAACAAAGGGTATATAACATAGTATTGAGATAAACTTTTGTTATTGACCAAATACTTATTTTACCGAGGAATTTACCAATTAATTCATTAAAAATCCTTCAGTGTGATTTTCTGGAATTTTTTTTTTCTCATTTTGTCTCTCATAGTTGAGGTATACCTATGATGAAAATTGGAGACCGCTCTCATCTTTTAAGTGGGAGAACTTGCACAATTGGTGGCTGACTAAATACTTTTTTTTCCCCACTGTAACTGGGGTGTTAGATTGACTTTAAATAACTGAGTATATAGTAAGGCTATAATCTTCGCTGTGAGTGTTTGCTCATTACTAAATAAATGTTAATATTCACAATTAAGGAAATGCACTGAAAGAATGGACACCTAATGCCTCATTGCTGCTTTAAGTACTTGGAAACATTTAAGACGGCTGCCTGCATTTGTGCCTTCTTCCTGGCACTCTTAGCCAAAAATTTAACTTATTTATTGTTGGTTTTCTGTTTGTTTGGTTTTTAAAGCTACAGCTTCAAATCTTACGTGGATCCTTATTTTTCTTTGGTTATACATGCTCTGCTTTCATTTCTTTTTCCATTTCCATCTCAACATCAGAAATATTTTCTACACTTGCTAAACCCACCATTCTTCTTCTCTTCCCCTACGTACTTTTTCCATCAGAAACACTCACTCAGTTTGTTTCCATCCACTATCCATCTGTGTACAAGGCTTCACCTTTCCCTGGACTAGCTGATGAAACATCTCACATCTATAATCTCTTTCAGTATTAAAACTTCCTTCATCCATCTGGTCTCCTTTCTCTTCAAGTCCTCGGACGGTGACATTTTTTTATTGAACCAATAAACTGATTGTATGAAAATATTCCATTCTGGCCATTCCCGTGATTTAATATGTGTCACCAGCCTCCATAAATGACTTTATTTGGTAATAGCCCATCTTTCACTTAGTGATGCTGCAGTACCGCCATCTGTCGATAGGGGCAGGCAGCAGTGACGTCAGCTCAGGAAGAAGTGAGGGTGATATTGCCTGCCTGTGCTGTGAGCCTCATCAGAGAAACATTCCCATCAGATCACTACAAGGGATTTTGCCTACCAAGATTAGATTTGTGAAAAATGATATTTAAATAAAGTTTTGTAAAATCATATATTGAGTTTATTAATGTTCATGTCAATTTTATAATTCTAATATTTCAGCATTCATCAAAGTTGCATGTCATATACATTTGAATAATTTTTCTACCATTTTATGGTATAAAATTTGGGTTCAATTCGGCACTCAATGTGGTGGGAACTCTGGCTTGTACATAGTGCCACTGCTCCCATAAGTGGGTTGGATCAACCAAGGTTTTGTTGAACAGAGTATTCATCAGATCATCCACATATTCTGAAAAAAAAATATATTCAATAAAAATTAGACATCCATTTGACTACAGTATGAAATACAAATTTGACCCAAATTAACATAATTTGATAAAAGCTATGAAATGTGAAAGTTGAATGAAGACCAACCCTCCACCCACTGTAAATATCATATACAAGCCTAGAAAATGATACTAATATTTCTTTTTCTCCCCGAAAGTTGGATTAACTTTCTTTGCTTGCAGTGTATATCCACCTTTTTTGGAGGACCCGTGTTTTGTTGATCATATCAACAACTTTTTCACAGCCCTTTGTCCCTGAAATAAATAAATTGTAGGTGTGAGATATGTGACCAAAAATGATGAAAATCAATGGGATAATAATTTTTATATATATATAATACATGCACTGTTGTTTCATTGTGTGAAACTGTTTTTTGTGTTAGGTTGCAGTCTCTCAGGAGCTGCGGGATCGTATGTAGTGCTCGCATCTTTGTATTTGTACTACGCAGGTGTGCGCGCAGCTGAAGCCGCTGATGAGCGGCGAGTCGTGACACAAATTGCATCTTATTCTCGAAATTGCTGTCAACAAAATGTCTACTGCACATGTTGGGTGAGTTACGGACATCATTCCAATTTTTTTCGCGTTTTCTGAACGAATTTCACCCATGCCGTTCTGATTTTCCCAAGGACGGGAAATTCAAAAACACTCACCGCATGCTCCGCTGGTATAACGTCGCACCCGTAGACAACACAACGCCAAACCATAATTAATTCAATTCCTGAAATCCTAATCTTAATAAATAATCTATTTGTAATCCACAAGTACTCCGAGAAATATCCGTATTCGCCGATTTTAAAACGTAAACAACAAACAATGTCCACCGAGCGTGTGCGTGTCTCTCCCTGTGATGATGTCACACAGTCAGTGGCCATCTTAGCCGCTGATCGCTCGGCTGAGTCAGACAGCTCTCAAGGACAGCGTACTTCAAGAGCGCATTGTCACCTTATGCGACATTTGTTGACACCAAAACATGTGCGGTTCAAATTAGCTCGTCTCACACAAAAATTTAAGATATGATTTAGCGATATTGAATTTTCGTCCGGCCGACGCCTTTCAGCCTTCATCAACATTCTGTTACCACCTGGTGAGAAGAGTACAGTAGCACTTTCTAGAAATTCCTTAATTTTCTCACTACCTTCAGGCTCCCCCTTAGCTGTTTGTGGCGGCCCGTTTTTAATCACCATCAGGGGGGCCATTATTGTTGGTGTTGATTGCATAGCCAGGTCCCCCTGTGTGTGTGTGGGGGGGGGGCTGTTTTCACATCCTGCAGACATTCCTCTGTCCTGCATTTGTTTGACCCATCTGGCAAATCTCTTCCTTCCTTTCTTTTGATCTATGACTGGGACCTTTGATAATCCATAGCCTCTGGCAGATCATATGCACAGACACATTAATTATCAATCTCTTTTGAACCTCTGTGCTCTAAATCTCACGTTGTCACACTTCAGTCCTTCCTATAAAGTGCACTGTCATGCTTCAGTCAAAGAAAAGGGTCAGTTACAGCACTTCAAAACCTGCTCCTTCAGCCTCTGAGGCAAAAAGGGGAGAGAGAGAGAGAGAGAGAGAGAGAGAGAGAGAGAGAGAGAGAGAGAGAGAGAGAGAGAGAGAGAGAGAGAGAGAGAGAGAGAGAGAGAGAGAGAGAGAGAGATATGCTCCTTCAGCAGCCCCTCCTTTCACATTTACTGTTCATGCTTCTATTTTTTACAGTGCAAGCCTGTCGCTCGCCTCTCTGATCATTCTGAAATCTTCTTCTACCTCTACTTGGTACCCTGCCTCCAAATCCACCTCTTTGGCCAAACCTGCAATCACGGGCCCAGTGACCAGGTTTGCCACAGTTAAAACAAACATCCCAATTTCCATCATTCACTTGCATTGACCTGCCTGTCTTGGGTCTAACCCCACAGAGTTATTGAAAAAATAAAAACCCAAAACCTTGTAAAAGTACCCATATTTAGACCACTTTCTTCACAGATCAACCACACACACACACACAAACAGAGAGCAGAGGAGTTTTGTTCTCTCTGCACTGCCACTGCCTCTATCTAAGGCTCACACACAAAGAATAGATAAAATAACTATCTCTCATTGTCCATTTTAACGTTATCCGGTTCTGTTGCCATTTAATCCGTCCGTCTTTAAATATTATGGTCTAATTATTATGATTTTATTTACTTCCTCCTTTTCCCAACCTCTTGGGCTTCTTTTAATAATTTGTTGTATGGACCCTCCTTAGGATCGCGGCATTGATAAGTTGGGGGAGGATTATCTTTTTCATTTAATAATGGTTCGATGCTCGGTTGGTTTTGATATTTATCTCTTTTTGTTGTAAGTTTTTCCGTCGACGTCAGACTGTGCATTCATCCACATCCAGTGTGGGTTTAAGGGAATAATCTTTTTCCCCATTTGTTTAAATATTTTTCAGGATCCTTTATCTGATCTTTTTCTTTTAACCGGTTATTGTAATTTTTTTACCGTTCGGCGCGCAGTTTCCGCTTTTTCTTTTGCTTATTTTTCGCTTTGTTTTTCCTGTACAGTTACCCATTTTTTTTTTTGTTTATATAGTCAGGAACGTCGTCGGTCCGCCCACCACGACACTATTACTGCCCAATAGGTGCGCTCACCTTTCGCTGGAACTAGATGCTCATGCAGCTTTTAAAATGCGCTCACCTTTCGCTGGAACTAGATGCTCACGCTTTTTTTTCTTTTTTTAGAATGCGCTCACCTTTCGATGGAACTAGATGCTCACGCTTCTAGGATGCGCTAACCTTTCGATGGACCTAGATGCTCACGCAACCTGTATTAGGACTCCTGTAATTTCTTACAGGATCATTACCTGGTATGATCAGATAGGAAAAATATATAGGACGCCGCCTTATATTACCATTACTAGCTAAAGCTTGACCTATCAGTCAATACACAACACCTTTTACTTTTCTTTTACTTTTTGAAACCTGACTCTTCGGCCGGAAAATAACACAATCAGGACTTTAACCCGGACAAAACCTTTTTTCTTTTTTTTTTAGAATGCGCTCACCTTTCGATGGAACTAGATGCTCACGCTTTTTTTTCTCGTTGCAACTACTCGTCTGCGCACTTCACTCTCTTATCGCGTTAGTCACTCGTGGTTGGATTTAGGAGGATCTTGTAACGTATTTAGGAACGCAACCTATTTTACATTAGTAATATGTTGGAGCGGCCTATTTCACATTAGTAATATTTTTAGGAGCGCGTCCAATTTGACATATTGGTGCGGCCTATTTTATGTTACTCACTCAAGGCTGGATTTGGGAGGATCTTCTAACGCATATAGTGTATACTATATCCTTTTTCTTTAATAATAAAAAGACGTCACTTACTTTATGACCCTACTAGTGAGGATGACCGTCGCTAGACAGAGTCAGGAGCCAGTCTCCTCCCCGGCGTTCCCTGAAGGCGGGTTTCCAAAACTGACCGTTGGTCAGACCATGCATGAATTTGAAGACCGGGGAAGAAGGCTTGGTTGTCCTGGCTCGTCTAGGGTATTGGTCATCCGGGTCACAGCACCACGTATGTCAGGAATCTCTGAAAACACTCAGAATGTGATTGTATATTAGTTTGTTACCTCAATAAAGATTCGAGACACAAGAATATTCTTTTAAGAGTTTTTACTTGTATAAGTTGTATACAAGGAGTACAAACCTCAGGTTGCAGGAGGTCAGTACTGAAGACCGGCTTCAGCGAGCAGGCTTATATGTGAGAGACGGTTGCAATACACAAACGGTTTCAGCTGAATACATCAAAGACAGAAAGGGGTGAAACAGGTCTGGCACATTATTAGCAGAGTTCACAGTTTGTTAATCCGGAATCAGGTGTATTGACCTTCTTAAAAGAACAAAGGGGGCCCTGCTCCCTTTGTCGCTCCGCAGGGGGCTCTTTGTGTCCTCTTGCTCCACAGGGGGCTTCCTGTACCTTTCTGGCAGAACTGGCTTCCTGCATTCAGTCTTAGTGTTAATCCAGAGGATCACGCTTCTCCGGTACTTTTCCACACTTCTACACTTGTATAAGGCTTAGACATAAAAAATGATAACGTGTACATTTTTCTGACAATATTCCAATTTCACTCTCATCAGATGACCTTGAAGTCAGAGGTCAAAAGTCAGCGATCATACACAAACACAATAACTACTGAAAGAAATGGTGTAGGCTTTTCAAATTGATACAGTAGTTGTACCTAAGGCTGCATTCACACCAATATTGTCTGGGGGTCTTGGTTTGATTGGGCGGGGAATGCCAAGATTTTTCACACCTTCATTTGGTTTGCATTCACACTGCACTTTACTATAGTACACCAAACTGCCTGGACAACGTTGCGCAGTCGCAACAACTGCTCGTTTGGGGGTCTGTAACCGAAACCACCACTGACCGTATATGAGAATATACTGTCTGGGCCCATATTTATATTTTGCCAGGTAATTTGACTGTACTGTTGTTGACGGCATCTAGCTGCAATGCTCCTGCACTGTGTATATAACTGTGTACATACACTACTTGCAAAAAGTTAGGGATATTCAGCTTTTGGGTGAAATTTCAGGATGCACCTAAAATGCACTATAACCTTTTCAGGTGAACTTAATTTGACGTTCTCTAATCTTTTGAATACACATGTCCAACTGTTTAGTGTTTCAGTACTTTTTGCTTAACTTGCTGTTCTCTAACAAGGTGCCTAATGGCGAAATTCACAACAGGTGTTTGATCCATGAATCGACCAATAAATTTTGTGGTTCAGTTCGAATTGGTATTTAAACAGTCATTTTCATCATGCTGTTTGCATTTTGACATCATGAGAGCAAGACGACACCTAACAACTGATTGCCATTGCAAGGCTTCAAACAAGATATTCTCAGAGGGAAATGGCCACTGAGCTTAGCGTCACAGAGTGTCATCAGCAGGTTGCAACAGAGATGCAGAGAGACTGGAAGAGTCACAGAAAGGCATAGAAGTGGACATTCTTTGGCCACATCCCACACTGATGACGGTTTCATTGTGAGCAGTGCCCTGTGGAACCGGATGTTGTCCAGGGCAATGTGCCTGTGGTTGGGTCATCCAAGATAAACTTGTCCTAGGTGAAGGGCCAGACTAAGAACAATCCAAAAGACTCATGATGAATGTTAGAACAAGGATTCATTGTACCCCGCCTGGTATGGGGCTACTGGGGCCCCACCCTGGAGCCAGGCCTGGGGGAGAGGCTCGATGGCTATGCACCTTGTGGCCAGGTTTCTGCTCATGGGACCCGGCCGGGCTCCACCCAAAGGAGTTACGTGGGTCCACCTTTCAGTGGGCTCACCACCAGTAGGAGGGACCATGGGGGTCCAGTGCTATGTGGATCAGGTGGTGGTCGAAGACAGAGACCTTGGTGGTCTGATCCCAGGCTTCCAGGATGTGGAATGTTACCTCCCTGGTGAGGAAGGAGCCTGAGCTGGTGCATGAGATCGAGAGATACCAGCTAGATATAGTCTGCCTCACCTCAACACACAGCTCTGGTTCTGGAACCAGTCTCCTGGAGATGGGCTGGAGCTTGGCCTACTGTGGAGCTGCCCCAGGTGAGAGGCGACAAGCAGCAGGTGTGGGTGTTCTTGCCCCCCTCCCCCTGCTGCCTCTATATTGGAGTTTTTCCCAGTGGATGAAAGGGTTGGACAGGGAAACAACTCTGCGCCTTCAGGTTTGGAAATGTGACTGCATTGTGCACGTGGACAACGACAGTGAAACCTGGAGGGGGGTGGTTGGAAGGAACGGCCTGCCTGATCTGAACCCGATTGGTATTAGTTATTGGACTTCTGTGCTAACCACAGTTTGTCCATAACAAACACCATGTTCAAGCATAAGGGTGTCCATATATGCACCTGGCACTAGGACACCCTAGGTCACAGGTCGATGATCAATTTTGTTATTGTGTCATCAGACCTGCGACCTTATGTCTTGGACATTCTGGTAAAGAGAAGTGCAGAACTGTCAACTGATCACCACCTGGTGGTGAGTTGGATCCAATGGCAGGGGAGGATGCCATTCAGACCTGGTAGACCCAAACGTGTAGTGAGGGTGTGCTGGGAACATCTGGCTGATACTTCTGTCCGCGAGGTCTTCAACTCCCACCTCCGGAAGAACTTCGACCACATTCTGAGGGAGTCTGGAGACATAAAGTCTGAATGGGCCATGTTCTCCACCTCCACTGTTGAAGCGACTGCCCAGAGCTGTGGCCGCAAGGTGGTCGGTGCATCTTGTGTTGGCAACCTGTGAACCAAGTGGTGGACATCAGTGGTGAGGGGTGGCATTAAGCTGAAGGAGTCCTATCGAGTTTGGTTGGCTTGTGGGACTCCCGAAGCAGCTGAGGTGTATTGGCAGGCCAAGCGGAGTGCAGCTCAGGTGGTTGCTGAAGCAAAAACTCGGGTGTGGGAGGAGTTTGGTGAGGCCATGGAGCAACACTTTCGGTTGGCCTCGAAGAAATTCTGGAAAACTGTCTGGCAGCTCAGGAGGGGAAAGTCGCTCTCTGTCCACACTGTGTATGGTACGGATGGGGCACTGCTGACTTCAACTGGGGATATCATTGGGCAGTGGAAGGAATACTTGGAGGATCTCCTCAATCAAGATGGTTAAAAAGCTCCTTGGTGGCCAGGCCCCGGGGGTGGACAAGATTCGCCCCGAGTACCTCAAGGCCCTGGATGTTGTTGGGCTGCCATGGTTGACACGCCTCTGCAACATTGCGTGGAGGTCTGGGACAGTGCCTTTGACATGGCAAACCGGGGTGGTGGTTCCTCTCTTCAAGAAAGGGGACCGGAGGGTATGCTCCAACTTTAGAGGGATCACACTCCTCAGCCTCCCTGGGAAGGTCTATGCCAAGGTACTCGAGAGGAGAGTCCAGCCATTGGTCAAACCTCTGATTCAGGAGGAGCATTGTGGTTTTTGTCCTGGCCATGGCACATCAGACCAACTCTTTTCCCTCTTGAGAATCCTCGTGTGTTCATGGGAGTTTGCCCAACCAGTTTATATGTGTTTTGTGGACTTGGATAAGGCATTCGACCGCATCCCTCATGTTTTTTTTTGTGTGTGGGAGGGGGTTGCTTGGGGAGTATGGGGTATCGGGTTTGTTGTTGCAAGCTAGCCGGTCTCTGTACAACCGTTGTGAGAGTTTGGTTCGTATTGCCAACACTTAGTCGGACTCATTCCCAGTGAGAGTTGGACTCCGCCAGAGCTGCCCTTTGTCACTGATCCTGTTCATAATTTTTATGGACAGGATTTCTAGGCGCAGCCAGGGAATGGAGGGTATCATGCTTGGTGGCTACAGGAGCTCATCTCTGTTGTTTGCAGATGATGTTGTCCTGTTGGCTTCTTCCAGCAATGACCTACAGGTCTTACTGGGATAGTTGGTGCTGACAGTTGAGAATGGAGCGAGAGGTTGACAGAGAGATTGGAGCAGCATCTGCAGCGATGCAAACATTGTACCGGTCCATTGTGGTGATGATGGAGCGAAGCTTGAAGGCAAAGCTGTCAATTTAACGGTCAATCTATGTTCCTACCCTCACCTATGGTCACGAGCTTTGGGTAATTACCCAAAGAATGAGATCACAGATACAAGCGGCTGAAATGAGCTTTCTTCGTAGGATTGCTGGACTCACCCTTAGAGATAGGGAGAAGAGCTGAGTCGTCTGGGAGAGGCTCAGAGTAGAACCGCTGCTCCTCCACATTGAAAGGAGCCAGTTGAAGTGATTTGGGCATCTGATCAGGATGCCTGCTAGATGCCTCCCACTTGAGGTGTTTCGGGCACGTCCCACTGGGAGGAAACCCCGGGGCAGACCCAGGACTCGCTGGAGAGACTCTGTCTCCCAGTTGGTGTGGGGACACCTTGGTATCCTCTCTGAAGAGCTGGAGCAGGTGGCTGGGGAGAGGAAAGTCTGGGCTTCTCGACTTGAACTGCTGCCGCCGCGATCCAGACCTCTGGAAAAGCGTTAGAAGATGGATGGATGGATTAACCGCCCACAAAGAGTCAGACTTGGCCCTCACCACTCCTCCACACTGTCAGTAGGCACAGGCTTCCCCCAGGGCTTCCTTCTAAGCCCTCTACTGTACTCCCTGTAGACCTTTGACTGTATTTCAACCCACCTAACCACCGCCATCGTGAAGTACACAAATGATATAACCTTGGTTGGGCTCATCACTGACAACGATAAGAAGGCGTACTGGGCGGAGGCAGAGAATCTGCTGTTGTGGTGCTGAGTAAACAACCTGAAATTGAAGGTCCGCAAAACCAAAGATCTCATAATGGACTTCAGAGAGAACAGACTGGACCATACCCCTCTCCTCAGAAATGGGAGTCTGTGTGGAAACTGTCCCCACCTTCAGGTTCCTGGATACCTACATCTCCCCTGACCTCTGCTGGTCAGTCAACACCAAGGCCCTGGTGAAGAAAGCCCAGCAGCGGCTACACTTCCTCCATGTTCTGAGGAAGAACAACCTGGACGAGAAGCTCTTGCTGGCCTTCTGCTGCTGCTTAGTGGAGAGCGTGCTCACCTACAGGTACATCTCAAAAAATTATAATATCATGAAAAAGTTCAATATTTTTTGTCACTGATTTCAGAAAGTGAAATCCATATATTATATAGATTCATTACACAGAGAGTGATATATTTCAAGTGTTTATTTTAATTTTATCGTTATAGCTTACAGCCCATGAAAACCCCAAATTCAGTTTCTCAAAAAATTAGAATATTACATAAAATTAATTTTAAAAAATAGTTTTTTAATAGAAATGTGGACCAACTGAAAAGTATGTCCATGTACCACTCAATACTTGGTTGGGGCTCCTTTTGGATTAATTGCTGCATCAATGTGGCGTGGCATGGAGGTGATCAGCCTGTGACACTGCTGAGGTGTTATGAAGGTCCAGGTTGCTTTGATAGTGACCTTCAGCTCGTCTGCATTGTTGGGTCTGGTGTCTCTCATCTTCCTCTTGACAATCCTCCATAGATTCTCTATGGGGTTTAGGTCAGGAGAGTTTGCTGGCCAATCAAACACTAGTGATGCCATGGTCATTAAACCAGATTTTGATACTTTTGGCAGTGTGGGGGGGTACCAAGTCTTGCTGGAAAATGAAATCAGCTTCTCCATAAAGCTTGCCAGCACAGGGAAGCATGAAGTGTTCTTAAATTTCCTGGTAGACGACTGCGCTGACTTTTGTCTTGACAAAACACAATGGACAAACACCAGCAGATGGCCTCTGTTCAGATAAAGGTAACTTTTGCTTTTCATTTGTAAATCAAAGTCCCAGAGTCTGGAGAGAGTGGTGAGACACAGAATTTAAGTTGCTTGAGGTTTAGTGTGAAGTTTCCACAGTCAGTGATGATTTGAGGAACCAGGTCATCTGCTGGTGTTTGTCCACTGTGTTTTATCAAGACCAAAGTCAGCGCAGTCGTCTACCAGGAAATTTTAGAGCATTTCAAGCTTCCCTCTGCTGACAAGCCTTAAGGAGAAGCTGATTTCATTTTCCAGCAGGACCTGGTACCCCCACACACTGCCAAAAGTATCAAAACCTGGTTTAATGACCATGGCATCACTGTGTTTGATTGGCCAGCAAACTCTCCTGACCTAAACCCCATAGAGAATCTATGGAGGATTGTCAAGAGGAAGATGAGAGACACCAGACCCAACAATGCAGACGAGCTGAAGGTCACTATCAAAGCAACCTGGACCTTCATAACACCTTAGCAGAACTACAGGCTGATCACCTCCATGCCACGCCACATTGATACAGTGATTAATCCAAAAGGAGCTCCGACCAAGTATTGAGTAGTACATGGACATACTTTTCAGTTGGCCAACATTTCTATTAAAAACTATTTTTTAAAATTAATTTTATGTAATATTCTAATTTTTTGAGAAACTGAATTTGGGGTTTTCATGGACTGTAAGCTATAATCCAAGGTTCCAAGGTTGTCATAGCCAGGAGCAGCACTGGGGTTAAGCTCCCAGTGCTCATAAAATGCTCCTTACGGCGTGCGTCTCAAAAAGCCTCTGACAACTAAGTCCAACTCCTAGCCTGCCCGTGTGGTTTAGTCTCTAAGCCTGGCGGAACTGCTTTTACTAATAGGAGAAGGGGCGAGGGCGGATCTCTGGTGCCTTAAAACCAGATGCTTCGGGTAGATGGTGGCTCGTCAACCTGGGAAGGTAGCCCATCTAGAGGAAGGTAAACCCTGATTTCAAACCTCCGCTGCCTTGCGGCACACCCGGTCACGGGAAAGGCTTCGGGAGTCAACCCTGAGGAAAAATCCGGAGTCGGAGCCCCTAAGGCAGTTCTCTGTTGTGCTCAACATCGTTCTGGCAGCTCCTGCGACGGCGCTGGTGCCAAACTGTAGCAGCCCTGCTGTTCCTTTGGATTCATCAGTGACGTGGAGAGGGGGGACATGCTGCATGGGCAACATCTTGTCCTCCATATCTTCCTGCCCAGGCTTGAATCCTACCAACACCCAACGCTGGAAGGTAGAACACCGGATCACTGGAGAGGACACTCTAGCTTTGCCTTTGGCGTAGACAAAACACGGGGAATGACAGTTACCGGTTATAAGCCACCTCTCAGTTGGCGTAGAGCGCGGCGCCAGGGGTTGTTCCCGACGGTGGGAGGGATCATCAGATCTCACTGGACAGCTACCGCCCGCCTCAAGCTGGGCAGCCCCCAGCCAATAAGGTGTTGTCCCGCCACAGCTTGCTTTCCTCATTGGGTGCATGGGGATGAGGAGAAGTCTGAACAGCAGGCTGAGAACCTTCGCACCAGGCAAGACAAAAAAACAAAAGAGACCAACTCTAAAACTGGGAACTTGGAACGTCCGCACTATGATGACAGGACTCGCTGCTAACCTCAAGGACATCAACGACACCAGGAAGACTGCCATCATCAATAATGAGCTGAAGAGACTGGGAGTGGATATCGCCACTCTCCAGGAAACACGGTTGTCTGACGCAGGCACACTGAGAGAGAAGGACTACACGTTTTACTGGCAGGGAAAGGACAGTGACAAACACAGGGAACACGGAATGGGCTTTGCAGTGAAGAACACCTTGCTGAAGATGGTGGAACCGGGCAGCAATGGCTCTGCACGACTCCTCACCCTCCGCCTCAACACCACTCAAGGCCCAGTCACCCTCGTCAGTGTGTATGCCCCAACACTGACAGCCACACCAGAGGCAAAAGACGAGTTCTACGAGAATCTTGCAACAACTGTCAGGATCATCCCCAACTCTGAACAACTCATTCTCCTTGGAGACTTCAATGCCAGAGTGGGTGCTGACCACGACTCCTGGCCCTCCTGTCTTGGACCATTTGGCGTGGGCAGAATGAACGACAACGGACAGCGGCTGTTGGAGTTCTGCACATATCATGATCTGTGCATCACAAACTCGTTCTTCAAGACCAAGCCCCAACACAAGGTTTCCTGGCGACATCCGCGCTCAAAGCACTGGCACCAGCTGGACTTGATCCTGACCAGGCGCACCTCACCGAAGAACGTGCTAATCACCCATTCGTTCCAGAGTGCAGATTGCGACACAGACCATTCATTGGTGTGTTGCAAGGTCAAGCTGCAGCTGAAGAAATTCCATCATGCTAGACAGCCTGGAAAGGCACGGATTGACACCAGCAAGATGGCCCAACCAGAACTTGTTGAGCAGTTTGCCTCCACCTTTGAGAAGGAACTTGGTGTACCACAAGAAGGAGAATCTGCAAAGCAGAAGTGGGAAGAGCTGCGAAACACCATCCACCGCACAGCCTTGGCTACCTTTGGGAGGAAGACCTCGAAGTCACAGGACTGGTTTGATGCCAAGTTGACCAAGATGACCCCCGTCATTGAAGCCAAGCGCTCAGCACTTGCTGAGTACAAGAAGTACCCAAATGAGAAGAATCTCCAGATTCTCAGGGCTGCGAGAAGCAAAGTTCAGCAGACTGCTCGGCACTGTGCCAACGAGTACTGGACTCAGCTCAGCCAAGACATTCAAACCGCTGCCATAACAGGGAACATCCGTGGTATGTACGATGGCATCAAGAAAGCACTTGGTCCGGCTCAGAGCAAGACGGCCCCCCTCAAATCCTCCACTGGGGAGATGATCACAGAAAAGAACAAGCAGATGGAGAGATGGGTGGAACACTACTCTGACCTCTACTCCAGACAGAACACCGTGACATCGTCAGCCCTTGATGCCATCGACTGCCTGCCATCCATGGACGAACTTGACGCCGAGCCAACCATCAATGAACTCAGCAAGGCCATTGATAGCTTGGCCGCTGGCAAGGCACCCGGCAACGACGGCATACCCCCCGACCTGATCAAGCACTGCAAGACCGCCCTACTGCTGCCATTGCATGACGTCCTCTGCCAGTGCTGGAAGGAATGTGCCGTACCACAGGACATGAGGGACGCCAAGATCATCACCCTCTACAAAAACAAAGGGGAGAGAAGCGACTGCAACAACTAGAGGGGCATCTCCCACCTCAGCGTTGTTGGCAAATTCTGCGCACGAGTTGTTCTCGTTCGTCTCCCGAAGCTTGCCGAACGTGTCTACCCCGAGTCTCAGTGTGGCTTCCGCGCTGAGCGATCAACGGTAGACATGATATTCTCCATCCGCCAACTCCAGGAGAAATGCAGAGAACAGAACATGCCCCTGTACGTCGCCTTCATCGACCTCACCAAAGCGTTCGATCTGGTCAGCAGAGAGGGCCTTTTCAAGATCCTGCCAAAGATAGGATGCCCACCAAAGTTGCAAAGCCTCATCGAATCGTTTCACACCAATATGCAGGGGATAGTGCAGCACGACGGCAACGTCTCAGAGCCATTCAACATACGCAGTGGAGTGAAACAGGGCTGTGTACTTGCGCCAACCCTCTTTGGGATTTTCTTTGCTATGCTCCTGAGGCATGCCTTCAGCACAGCAACAGAGGGAATCTACCTGCACACAAGATCTGATGGCAGGCTTTTCAACCTCGCCCGCCTGAAAGCCAGAACCAAAGTACGCGAGTCTCTAATCAGAGACATGCTGTTCGCAGACGACGCTGCAGTCGCAACCCATACACAGCAGGAGCTTCAGACCCTGATGGACCGCTTCTCCCAGGCATGCAAGGACTTCGGGCTTTCCATCAGCCTGAAGAAGACTAACGTCTTGGCGCAAGGCACGGAAGCACCACCAACCATCACCATCGGGAGGTCGTGAATCAGTTCACGTACCTGGGGTCCACGATCAGCAACAACCTCTCCCTTGATACAGAGATTGACAAGAGGATAGGAAAATCAGCCTTCACACTCGCTCGCCTCACCACACGAGTGTGGGAGAATCCCAAACTCTCTGTCAAGATGAAGATGGCAGTGTACAGCGCCTGCGTCATCAGCACACTGCTCTATGGGAGTGAGACGTGGACAACATACGCCCGGCAGGAAAAGAGACTGAACTCCTTCCACTTGCGCTGCATTCGCCACATCCTGGACATATCCTGGCAGGACAAAGTGCCCAACACAGAAGTTCTGTCCCGCGCCGGCCTTCCCTCCATGTTCACTCTACTCAGGCAGCGCAGGCTCCGCTGGCTAGGCCACGTTCACCGTATAAAGGATGGCAGAATCCCCAAAGACATCCTCTACGGAGAACTGGCGACTGGCAGGAGAGACATTGGCCACCCACAGCTGCGCTTTAGAGACGTCTGCAAGAGAGACATGAAGGCCCTGGAGATCAACACACATCGCTGGGAGGACCTTGCAACGGACCGCTCCAAATGGAGAGGCACCCTGACCAGACAGCTCAAGGCGGGTGAAGAGAGACTGACTGCTGCAGCAGATGAAAAAAGGACCCGCAGGAAGAACCGCCACAGACCCAGCAGCACGGAGACCACCCACAAGTGCGACCTGTGTGACAGGGACTGCCATTCGCGCATTGGCCTGTTCAGCCACAGGCGGTGCTGTTCCAGCAGAGTAGACGTTTAGGATTCTCTTCCATGGTCATCATAGACCGACGGTGGCCGATGACGAAGCTATAATCATCGAAATTAAAATAAATACACTTGAAATATATCACTCTCTGTGTAATGAATCTATATAATTTATGGGTTTCACTTTCTGAAATGAGTGACAAAAAAAATTGAACTTTTTCATGATATTCTAATTTTTTGAGATTTACAGTACCTGTACTGTCTGGGTGTGTGGTACGCCGGCTCCACAGCTGAGAACAGGAAGGCTGGGCAAAGGGTCATCAACACCACCCAAAAAATCATTGGTGGCCCTCTGCCCTCCCTGGAGGACATCTCCAGATCCTCCTGTCTCAGGAAGACCAAGGCCATCACAGGAGACCCCTCACATCCTGCCCATCACCTATCTGACCTCCTTCCGTCTGGACGATGGTTCAGATGATCAGGTCCCACACCTTCAGACTGAAAGCTTCTTCCCCTGGGCCATCCGAACTGCAAACAGCCAGAGGCCCCACCTTCTCCCCCTGAATGCTCACATGCTCAGAACTGAGGACCTTTTAATTATCCTAATAATACTCCTGTCTTTGCACTCCTCACTTTCATGTACACTGATCCATCAGTGAAGCCACTGCCAAGACTGTGTACATTCCTATAATCCTGGGCTGTGTTATATTTAATTGTGTGTTTTATTTATATCCTTCCTTTAATATTTAGTTGCGCAGTAGCCTGGTGGAGCACCTACAATTTCGTTGTACTGTGCAACTGTAAAATGACAATAAAAGTCTTTCTATTCTCTTCTATCTTGGATGATTTACACCCTGATCTATGGGTTTGGGGTCAAGGGGTCAAAGTTAAAAGTTAACATTGCAGATGCACTATGGTAAATGCTTCTTTTTCTTTTAGATTTGATTGGCAGTTGGCAACCAGCTCACAGGTGCATTACCGCCACTGACTTGATTATCATCACTCCACATCCCCACACAAGGAGTTCCCACAAGGAGCTCTGAACAATCCCCTACAGTTAGGCCCAGAAATATTTGGACAGTGACACAAGTTTTGTTATTTTAGCTGTTTACGAAAACATATTCAGGATACAATCATATAATCAATATGGGCTTAAAGTGCAGACTCTCAGCTTTAATTTGAGAGTATTCACATCCAAATTGGAGCAAGGGTTTAGGAATTACAGCTCTTTAATACGTAGCCGCCTCTTTTTCAAGGGACCATAAGTAATTGGACAGTTGACTCAGAAGGCTGCAAAAAAAAAATAAAAAAATAGCAAGGCTGCATAGGCTCTTCCCTCGTTAACCTGTCATCAATTAAGCAGTTAAAAGGTCTGGAGTTGATTCCAGGTGTGGCGTTTGCATTTGGAAGCTGTTGCCGTGAACACACAACATGCGGTCAAAGGAGCTCTCAATGGAGGTGAAACAGACAATCCTGAGGCTGGAAAAAAAGAAGAAATCCATCAGAGAGATAGCAGAAATGTTAGGAGTGGCCAAATCAACAGTTTGGTACATTCTGAGAAAAAAAGAGTGCACTGGTAAGCTTGGGAACTCAAAAAGGCCTGGACGTCCACAGAAGACAACTCGCAGAATCCTTTCCATGGTGAAGAACAACCCCTTCACAACATCCACTCAAGTGAAGAACACTCTCCAGGAAGTAGGTGTATCAGTATCTAAGTCTACCATAAAGAGAAGACTTCATGAGAGTAAATACAAAGGATTCACCACAAGGTGCAAACCATTAATCAGCCTCAAAAATAGAAAGGCCAGAATTGACTTTGCCAAAAAACACCTGAAGAAGCCAGCCCAGTTTTGGAACAGCATTCTTTGGACAGATGAGACTAAGATCAACCTGTACCAGAATGATGGAAAGAAGAAAGTTTGGAGAAGAATTGGAACAGCTCATGATCCAAAGCACACCACATCTTCTGTAAAACATGGTGGAGGCAGTGTGATGGCATGGGCATGCATGGCTTCCAATTGACAAAAGACAGAAGCAACCGGATGAATTCTGAAGTGTGTAGGGATATACTTTCTGCTCAGATTCAGCCAAATGCAGCAAAGTTGATTGGACGGTGCTTCACAGTACAGATGGACAATGATCCAAAACATACTGCAAAAGCAACCCAGGAGTTTTTTAAAGCAAAGAAGTGGAATATTCTGCAATGGCCGAGTCAGTCACCAGATCTCAACTCAATCAAGCATGCATTTCACTTGCTCAAGACAAAACTTAAGGCAGAAAGACCCACAAACAAGCAACAACTGAAGACAGCTGCAGTAAATGCCTGGCAAAGCATCACAAAGGAGGAAACCCAGCGTTTGGTGATGTCCATGGATTCCAGACTTCAGGCAGTCATTACCTGCAAAGGATTCTCAACAAAATATTGAAAAGTAACATTTTACTTAGGGTTATGTTTATTTGTCCAATTACTTTTGAGCCCTTGAAATGAGTAGCGTTTGTATAAAAATAGCTACAATTCCTACATGTTTAATCATATATTTTTGTTCAGCCCCTTGAATTAAACCTTAAAGTCTGCACTTCAATTCCGTTGTAGTTGTTTCATTTCAAATCCAATGTGGTGGCATGCAGAGCCCAAATCATGAAGATTTTTTCACTGTCCAAATATTTCTGAGCCTAACTGTATATGCGAAAAAATTGTCTGTCCTTGGACTGTGTCCTGGACGATCATAGGACTCGCTAAAAGATCATAGGACTCGCTATGACATCATCACAGATCAAAGGCAAGATTAAAGGCAGGATCAAAGGCAGGCATCACTGAACGAGTGGTAGGAAATCAAAGATCATAGGACTTGCTATGACACCATCAAAGATCAAAGGACTCACTCTGCCATGTTTAAAAATCATAGGACTCGCTATACATATATAGTTATCTATGATGTCATAGAGACACCATATGGTCAGTGGTGCCTGGTGTCATAGCGAGCCCTTTGACTGAGACACACACGCAGACAGACACACTGGCACACACTGTGCGGAGGAGACGCAGGAGATGGAGAGCAATAGAGTAAGGAGAACGGCTGCGTGACATGCTTACACCTGCTTTCTACGGGCATGCACAGGTATGCACTAGTTACTATAAAACTAGTAAAGCGAGGGCCACCAAACCTGATACACAGGTTAACCTTGGGATCCTGACCTCTGACTATGGATTTGGGGTCAAAAGGTCAAAGGTTAATGTTAACATTCCCTATGCCTTATTACTGCACAATGAGTAAAGTTAGGGTCACCAAAGTTGGTACACAGATTGACCCTGTTACCCTGAAGTGTGACTATAGCTACGTTCCGGTCCTCAGTGTACTTCAGCTGTATTCCCTACTCCCTGCTCCGTTCTCAGGAAATATCAGTAAACTGCCCTTAAAATTTCTTCATTTGAAACACCCTGTAATTGTTGCCCCCCTCCTCCGTTTGTTACCACGGTAACCATGGACACTACTGATACTACAGTGGGTAATTTATATTTTTTAAAATATTAATAGAAATATATTTTTATTACTATCAGTTGATATAAACAATAACCAACATCATTTTAGCTGGTTAATAATGTTAGCAACGACTTTCGGTTATGGCGGCCACGTAGGAAGACATGTTTCACTCTGCTCTGCTCCTAAAAATAAAAAGTTGGCAAATAACTCTCTCAGTTGGAACAAAACCTATCCCAGCGTTTGGGCGCGGATATGGTAAAGCCTAAGGCTGGGAAATTAGGTGGAGGAAAAACTGAATCGTCGAAACAGTCCAAGTTAACAGACTTCCACGCTCGTGACGAAGCAGAAAAATCTCCAGAGACTATGGCGGAGGAAGCTAGCGGCGGAGCGGTGACTGCTGGGGAAGGCACGAGTGCGGTGCTCGCTGCCATTAGCTCAATGAGAGCAGACTTTTCCTCTAAATTTGATGGGATTATAGCAGTGATAGAAGGAATGAGAAAGGAAATAAGCGACTGTATGGAACGAGTATCGCAGGCGGAGCTCCGAATTTCCAGTGCTGAGGATGACGTCACCAGCCTACAATTAAAGGTGCGCACATTGGAATTAAAAAATAAACATCTGGAAGATAGTGTCCTGGATTAAGAATCCCGGTTGAGACGGAACAATCTGAGGCTGGTGGGCCTCCCGGAGGGAACGGAGGGACGGGACACATGTTCCTTTTTGGAAAAGTGGATTCCAGAAGCGCTGAACAACGCGGAACTGCAGTCATCGGTCGTCTTAGAGAGCGCTCACCGAATCGGCCCACCGAGAGAAAATAAGGCACCACCGAGGACGCTGATTATGAAGTTCCTCAGCTACAGAGACAAGATGACAGTCTCCAACGCGGCGCGTGCTAAAGGAGAAATTATATACCAGGATCAACAGGTGCGGTTCTACCCAGATTTGGCCACAGGAATCCAACAATTAAGGAAACCGTTTGATCCCGCCCGTAAAGAGCTGCGCAACCTTGGGATTCGTCACGGAGTGATTCATCCGGCAAGACTGCTGGTCACATATAAAGGGAGAACCCACACCTTCAAGACCCCTCAGGAGACGCAGGTGCTTATCAAGCAGATCCAAGGAGAGACTGGCGGGAGCTAAGCATGAACAAAATATAAGGTAGAATATTTAAGCATTTGCACAGGCATCTGACTGATCTGAAACATATAGCAAGTTTACAAAAATATAGATTATATTATATAAAAAAACAAACAAAAAAACTATGATGTACAAAGTTGCTATAAAATTTTGGAGTTAAGTTGGAAAAACTACAGAAGAGAGTTAATGTTATGTCATTAAAAGCAGTAGAGTCAGGGTGATTGAGAGGAGAAAGAGTGGTTTGACTGATCCTCGTGGGTGTGGAGCAGTCAATGGCTATAGTGGGAGACGGAATTTTTTTTTTTTGATTTTGGGGGGATTACCACGAATGTGGGGAGGGGGAATTTGTTTGTGTGTAGTTTGTGGGACGAATGTTCAACCACTCATGTTTTTGCTTCTCTGTATGAGCATGTTTATATTGCGAGGTAATCTCAAACTCCTTATTGATCATAGACCAAAGCGTTAATCTTAATTTAACTTCATGGAATTGCAGAGGTCTACAAAATTTAAAAAAACTTAAACAAGTTATGAATAAAATAAAAGACATGGGTTCAAAAATTGTGTTTTGACAAGAAACTCATGTAATAGAGGAGGATGTAAAAAGAATTAGGAGAAGATGGCAGGGAAGTGTGTTCACCTCATCATTTTCATCCCGAGCTAGGGGAGTTATGACTCTCATAGATAAATCAGTCCCATTTCAAGTGAAAAATGTAATTGGAGACAAATTAGGAAGATATCTAATCATCCAAGGATCTTTGTTATGAGAAAATATAAATCTGGTGAACTTATACGGTCCCAGTATAGATGATCAAAACTTCTTTGCTAATTTATTTCTTATTTTATCATCACTTACAGGGCAACATATAATAGCAGGGGATTTTAATTCAGAATCAGAATCAGAATCAGATCACTTTATTGCCAAGCATGTTTACAAAATAAACATACGAGGAATTTGACTTGACATTGGGCGCGCTCTATAAGCGCATTCCAATGACGCGGCAGCCATGAAGGCGCCTGTCATACAGTGAAGGGTAAAGAGGGGAATGGGGGGGGGGATGACACAATGAGCAGAGAGAAAAAAAACATAGTTAATCAAAATAAAGCTCGTTATGAGCAAAATTGTGATTACATAGAAAAAAAAACCCTCAAATGCACAATTAGCAGACAACAAATCACACAATAACAAGGGAGCGAGAGAGACCAGTGTGTGTAGTCAGCATATAATCAGTATGGATGCAGTGTGGATGTATCAGTTGCTGGTGAACAGCAAAGGAGCGCCTCCGTGCAACGGATAGATGTTATGTTCATGTATTCTAAACACAGATAAGCATGTCCAAGAGTCTATCTCTCTTCGTGCACGCCAGATGGCAAAGTTCTGTATTAGACACATGATAGCGCTGTCCTTGAAGAGCTCAGTCTGCTGAACAACAGCAATTGTTTGTTGATTGTTTGGGTTAAAGAGAAGCCAAAACTTTATTCTGCTTTGTCTTCATCCAGGAGGAGAGTAATCTTCGGGGCGCCGAGTCAAGGTCTAAAGGCACAGTTCACTCAGAGCATAGAATTTTCATCTCTCTTGCGATTCTGTGCGTCATAATTTCCATATACAGGCTTTAAAATCATTCCCTGGAGGGCACCAGCGACTCCAAGATGTAATTCCACCTACTGAATCAGCCACCATTCAGTTCACCATTGCTGCTATCAGTGCACTCCCCAACTGGTCGAATTGTTGTTGAAGGAGCTTTGCCGGGTACGCATTTTGATCAGCTCTCCCAACTTCTTTAATTTCTGATACATCAGGAAACTCCAGAGCCAAAGTAGAAATCCTGTGATCATAGCCAAACAGATAGATGCCTTTCGCATCTCAGTCGAATCACACAGACACGAGTTCCCAATTGTCCATGAGTCTCCCACTTGGGCTCCCGCTGGCCCAATTTTCTTTTGAAGTGGTGTCAATCGCATTTAAAGCCCACCAAATCCATAATTTTCCGTTTGGAATAAGATTCAGCCAGAAGAAGAGCGACGCAGACAGGACACAGCAAGCTGGGATCAGTAAGGGAATAGGAGGGAGTAGGAGAGGGGGGAGAAAAGCATCTGCTCTCTCCGAAAGCCGGAAGAAGAACTTTCAGAGAGAGCATACTGGGATTCAATTGTACATTGAATCCCAGTATAGATAAATCAACAGGACTGGACTGTATGCACAATGGATGCAGGATGACCATTAATCATTTTATGAAAGAATTGAGATTGCTAGATATATGGAGAGAAATGAAACCACAAGTTAAAACCTACTCTTGTTATTCTAATACCTACAAGACATTCTCACGTATTGACTATTTTTTGATCTCCACAGAATTAAGGTCCAAGATTCAAAACTGTTTCTATGATAACATTGTGATCTCTGATCATGCACCCTGCTGTCTAATATATGTAGATAAGAAATTGACAAAGGAACCAGGTAGGTGGCAATTTCAGCATAAATGGCTTCAGGATGAGGAATTTGTTAAGTACATAGAAAAACAGATAGATGAGTTCTTTGATATCAATACTACACAAACATCAGCATGTATAAAGTGGGAGGCTTTCAAAGCTTTTATTAGGGGGCATATTATTAGTCAAAATCTAAGAAGACTCGAGAGGAGAGAGTCCAATTGGAACATAAAATAAAAATTCTTCAAGAAAAAGTGTATGCAGGAAGTGACCCAAAGTTAGAGAACGAATTACTGATTCTGAGGGCTGAATATGACAAAAAATCAGCGAACAGAGCTGCCTCGAGTCTTCTAAGATTGAAGCAATCTTTTTATGAACAAGGTGAAAAATCAGGGAATTATTGGCATGGCAGATTAAACAATTAGAATTTAAAACACCAATTACCAGTATTATAAATAACGGACAGGCAGTTGTAGATCCTTTAGAAATTAACAGTGCCTTTAGAGATTATTATAAAAAACTATATGATACAAAAAATGAAACTGACTTAACAAAACTAAATGGGTTTTTGGACGGATTATCTATACCGTGTATTCCAAATGAAAACAGGGAGATACTGGAGTCTAAAATTAGTCAAGAAGAAGTTGGGCTAGCCATTGGTAATATGAAATCAGGAAAAAGTGCAGGACCAGATGGTCTTCCAGTTGACCTCTATAAAAAATTTAAGAATAAATTAATAAAACCATTTTTGGAAATGGTTTTAGAAGCATTTCAAAATAGTAATTTACCACTATACATGAATAATGCCTTAATTACACTGTTGCCAAAACCAGGTAAACTCTCTAATAAATGTGAAAACATGAGACCAATAAGCCTATTAAATGCTGACCTTAAGATAATCTGTAAAATTTTAGCTAGACGACTACAAGAAATATTACCAAATATTATTAACCGAGATCAGAATGGCTTTATAATGGGAAGACAAGGCTTCCATAATGTAAGAAGACTATTTAATATTATCTATTCTAATAAAGAAGCACCGGATACAGCTCTCCTATCATTGGACGCTGAAAAGGCCTTTGATAGGGTCGAATGGCCCTTTCTTTTTGAAGTCCTACAAAGGTTTGGACTTGGAAATAATTTCATAAAATGGGTTCAGATAATATACAATAATGCTACAGCAGAAATCCTAACAAACAGCAATATCTCAAAATCAATAAATATCAATAGAGGATGTTGACAAGGCTGCCCACTTTCACCTTTACTGTTTACTATGGCAATTGAACATTTAGCGATGGCAGTACGTTTACATCCACAAATATATGGAATTAAAGTAGGACCAACAGAACATAAAATCTCCCTGTATGCCGATGACATAATTTTGTTTATGTCGAATCTTAAAAAATCAATTCCGACCTTGTTGAATTTAATAAAGAATTTTGGGGAAATATCAGGATATAAAATAAATAAAACAAAATCTTCAATATTAATGCTAAATGAGACCCAGAGAAATCACCCAGCTCCTGAGGTAAATCAATTCAATGTTGTAAATCAGTTTAAATATTTAGGAATTCAAATTGTGCCTAAGCTAGAATCAGTCGCCAGTGCCAACTATGAAGCCTTAATGACAGACATTAATGAGTTACTTCAGAGATGGATGTCACTACCAATGTCGATGATCAGGAGAATTAATATACTTAAAAGTAATATCTTACCCAAAATACTTTATTTATTTCAATACATTCCTTTGCCACCACCTTCAGATCTATTCTCAAGAATTAAAAAAAATTTAGTGGAATTTATATGGAACAATAGGAAGGCTAGATTACGTCTGTCCTTACTATATTTACCATTTGATCGTGGAGGTCTGAAATGTCCAAACTTGATGTTGTATTACTGGTCAGCGCAACTGAGGTCTTTGACATATTATTTTTCATCAAATGATCTCCCTCACTGGACTGAAATGGAATCATACAATTTACCTTTACCTCTTCCCATATTCATATACTCAGACTCGGCTAAAAAATTACAGAAACAAGTTAAAAATCCATTTGTAAAGCATATGATCAAAATATGGTGTGAAACCAAAAAATATTTAAAAGAACCACACTTATTGTCACAATTTAGCCCAATATGGGGTAATCAATATTTTAAACCAGGGAGAGCGGATGCTGTTTTTAAAGTATGGAATTTAAAAGGGATTCAAAAGATTCAAGACTTATATTTGTCATGTTCAGATAACATAATGTCTTCTGAAGAACTGAGGATCAAATTTAATCTTAATAGAACACATTTTTTTAAATATCTTCAGCTTAGGAACTTTATTCGAACAAATCAAAATAATGCTCTCACCCGACCTACTTATTCATCCTTGGAAAAAATTTTGACGAAAGATAGTAAGAGAAAGGGTATTATTTCAGAGTTTTATAACTCATTGACATTATCCTCACAAAACTCACAGAAAAGACTGAATTATTGGGAAGAAGACCTGCAAACTGAAATCTCAGAGGAACAATGGGAATTGGCTTGTACAGAAGCTCAAACCAAATCAATAAATGTACATCTTAAATTGATACATTTTAAATGGTTAATGCGGATGTATGTTACACCGGTGGAGTTAAATAGATATAACAAAAACATACCAGATACGTGCACAAAATGTATGGAAAGTAAAGGAACCCTATTTCATTGTTTATGGGAATGTAGAAAAATTAGAATGTTTTGGGAAGAGGTGAGGGTAACAATTGAAAAAATAATTTCAAAACAAATCATATTGAATCCTAAATTGTTTTTGTTGGGTCTGTATCCAGAAAAACATAACTTTAATAAGAGTGAAAGAGCATTCATAGACCTCAGTTTGCTTAATGCCAAAAAATGTATTGCACTACTGTGGAAAAAGACTCATAGACCAGATGTTACTCAGTGGTTAAGACAGATGTTAACAAACCTTCCACTAGAAAGAATAACATACATACTGAAATCAAAGTAAATTGTGTTTGAGAATATATGGAGACCTTTCATTGATTATGTAAAGAATTTAAACATTACTTTTGAAGAAGAAGGTGAATGATGTGTGTGGGCCTTGTAAATTCCAAACTGGTGAATGTATAATATGTATACTTATGTAATGGATTGCCTAGACTAAACAGAGGAGCATTGTTGAAGACCTGCCTTTGTTAGTGGTTGTTGGTGTTTTTAGTACATTTTTTTTTTAAATTACTTTAGTGTTAGTGTTTGATTGTTTGTGTTGTGTTTGTAAAAAAAAGGTTCAATAAAAATATTGTGGAAAAAAAAATAATGTTAGCAACAATAGTTTTACTCTTATTTGAGGTGCAGTTGCCGATGAGTAATCTTCTTGTGAATTTCTGGTGAAGTGATGTACGGTTGTTCACTTCTTCCCTGCTCAGTTCCCAGTTCCCTTTGAATTGAAGACTGTTCACTGCCTTCGGTTTGGAATCTCACTTAATATGGCAGAATACCCTGTGCAGTCCACTATGCAGTCCACTACTGGGCAATCGGAACGCACCTTATAGGTTTGGGATTGCAAAGTCAAAGGTCAAGATTAACGTTCACTATGCCTTATTAATGTTCAATGAGTGAAGTTAGGGTCACCAAACTTGGTACACAGGTTCACCCTGTGACCCTGAAGTGTGACTATAGTTTTGGGATCGCAAAGTCGACATATATAGAGTGATGTCGTGATCCAAATCAGCGGAAGATATGTAGAGTGATGATCTGAACTACAGTTGTGTGAATTATATATAGAGTGATGTCTGAAGATAGAGTAGGTGGCGGTAATGTACCTCTGCGGTGGCACAAGTGTAGTGTGACCGACTACTGATCAGACAGTCATGGGTTCGATTCCTGCTCTGTCTGCTGTTCGCTTGTCGAAGTGTCCTTGAGCAAGACATTGAATCCCCAGTTGCTCCTGGTGGCCTGGTTAGCGCCTGTGTGTGTAGCAGCTCTGCTGCCATCAGTGTGTGAATGTGTGTGTGAGTGGGTGGATTGCAGGATCTGTAAAGCGCCTTGGTCATCCTAGATGAGAAGAAAAGTGCAATATACATAAGTGAACGCCATTTAACATTTGTCAGCTGGTTGCAAACCGCCAATCAAATCTTAAAGAAGGAGGAATGCAAGGTCAAAGGTCAACATCAAAATGCCTTATTAAGTACTGCATATCTCAACAACAAAGAAAGCTAGGGTCACCAAACCTGGTACACAGGTTCACTCCGAGACCCTGACCTCTGACTACAGGTTTGGGGTCAAAAGGTAAAAGTTCAAGGTCTCCACTCCCTATGCTCTCTTACTACAGAACATGTAAAACTCTAGGGTCACCAAAGTTGCTACACAGGTTCACCTCGGGATCCTGCCCTACAACTATCGGCTGTATACTTTGTTGTATATTTGTGGATGATGGGCTTATCATGATTTGGTTCTACCACAGTAATTATACTGAAAAGTTGAAAACTGCTCTCTGTCAGGAAGTATTAGGATCGTCAAAGTAAACGGACGCAAGTGATATTGCAATCGCCTCAGTGTTCTTGTTATTTAACTTATGATTTCACAAAGTACTAACAAGTGCTTTCTTTAGTGTAAAGGGTGTGTAGTGTCAAGTTAACAACCCACAGTAAGTAAATGAATTCAATACATGAAGCATGTAGACATAATCTCACTGTATTTCAGTCCCTCCAGGATTTCTCCGGCTGTTTCTGTTATTGTTGTGCCTCAAAAAGCCTGAAGTTGTGGGAGCTTTTCCAAAAAAGTTGTGATAAAAGTTGCATTTTTTTACAAGTTTTTTGCACTGAAAGTTGTGTGAGAAAGTACACATTTGAAAGTAGCTGCTTTTTCCATAGTTTACAGTGATGCTATTCTATGTAACTCCACAAGAAAAGCACAGGATTGCCAAGAATTTTTTATTAAACAGTGATTTATTTAGAATTAAATGCGCGGTAAAATTGTCAAAAAATGACCATTTTATTTTTTTCTGAGAATCATCATCATCATCATAGCAGTCTGTCGTGGGCGACAATGACTGTTTCATTTAGATCTGATCAGATTCCTCCACACAGCTCTGTCCTTAGCCTTCTGCTGCCAGGAACTCCTGTCTATGTCCAACTTCTCCAAGTTTCTTTTTACAGTGTCTTTAAATCTGAGCCTTGGTCTACCCTGATTGCATTTGCCCTCGCATAACTGTGAGTAGAGTAACTGCCGAGGGAGACGCTGGTGGTCCATCCTCTCAACATGTCCGAGCCATCTCAGGTTCATCTGTATTAGCATGTCCTCCATTGATGGTAGACCAGCTCGTTTCAACACTTCTATGTTGGTTATCTTGTCTTTCCATGAGATGTTCATTATGGCTCGAAGGTGTCTCATCATGTACGCGTGGAGTTTCTTCACCTGCACTCTGTAGACAGTCCAAGTTTCAGCACCGTACAATAGAGTAGCCAGTACTGTCGCTCTGTACACTTTGCATTTCACACGGATTGACACATGTTGATTGTTCCACAGTCTCTCCCTCAAGTTTCCAAACACAGCGCTCGCTCTTCCCATTCTGAGAGATAGTTCATCCTCCAGCCTAGCATTGTCTGAAACAGTACTCCCTAGGTACTTGAAAGTCTGGCACTTGACTAGTGGCTCTGTACCAATGCTGATCTCTTCTGGTAGTGATGTTGATAATTGGAACTTTGGTGGTTGATAAAGGCACTCTGTCTTCTTGATGTTGATTTGGAGGCTGAATTGGCTAGCTGCTCTTGCAAATTTCTCCACTAAAGATTGCATATCTTCCACGCTGTGTGTAACTAGAACACTGTCGTCAGCAAAGAGCATTTCTCTTACTATCTTTATCGATGTCTTACTCTTGGCTTTAAACTGTGCCACATTGAACAAGTCTGCTTCTTTCCTTGTTTGAATGTATACTCCTTCTGAAGTGTCTTTGAAGGCCACCTCAAGCATGGCTGCCAGATATAGCGAGAAGAGTGTAGGTGCCAGCACACACCCTTGTTTCACCCCGTTGCTTTCTGAAAAGTCTTTAGATACTGAACCACTCATTGCCACATTTGCTTGCATACCTGTATGGAGTGCCTCGATCAGGCTGACAAACTTCTCTGTACAACCATATTTCTTGAGTACCTGCCAAAGTCCTTGTCGCGAAACAGTATCGAAGGCTTTACTGAAGTCTATGAAGACTACATAAAGCGGCATGTTCTGTTCGATACACTTTTCTTGAACCTGTTTCAAGCAGAAAATCATGTCCATTGTGCTTCTTGTGCTTCTTCCACTTCTAAAGCCGCACTGGGTTTCCGGTAGTACATTCTGCAAGATGTGTTCACTGAGTCTGTTAAGTAGTACACGTGAGAGAATCTTACCAACAGTGGCTAGTAGTGATATACCTCGGTAATTTCCACAATCCTTCCTGTCACCTTTCTTGAACAAAGGCACAATACTTGCATCCTTCCAGTCTTGAGGTACTTTCTGGGCATCCCATATCTCTTGGATGAGCTTGTGCAGGCAGTTGGTGAGCTGAACACCACCAAATTTCCACAGTTCTGCTGGAATTCCATCCCTTCCTGGAGCTTTGCCATCCTGTGTTGTCCTGATAACTGTCATTAGTTCATCAAAATTTAGTGGTTCATCCAGACTTGATACAGCTGGTTGCTGCACTAGAGCTTCTTTAGCGAGATCTCCAGGGTTGTTTAGTAGTTGGTCAAAGTGGTCTGCAAATCTGTCCAGGATCTTGTCTTTCTCCTGCAAAACCGTTTCACCATCCATAGCCTTTAGTTGGATCAATCCTCTTGGTTTAGGGCTGTAGATTTCTCTCAAACCTGTGAAGAATGTTTTCATGTCCTTCCTGTCTGCTGCAGTTTGAAGTTTCTCCGCTTTTTTATCCAACCAGTTGGACTTCATCTCTCTGGTGTACTTCTGTAGCTCACTCTGAGCCTTTGAGTATTTCTTCTTCTTCGACCTTGTGTTACACTATAGGTTTTCCTGCCTAGCTGTATTCCTCGCTTCTAGTAGTTTCTTCAGGTCTTCATCATGCTCATCAAACCAATCTTGATGTTTCCTCTCAGGGTAGCCTAATACATCACTCGCAGTCTGATACACCGTATCCTTCAGTGTTGCCCATTTCTCTTCTGTGTCATCCTCTGAGTTGTTGCTGTTCCAGTCTTTCAAGTTTTCATCCATTTCCTGTGTAAGTTCGTCCTGCTTCTTTTGGCCTTTCAGTGCACTAGTGTTTAGCTTCCGTGGTGGCTTCGCACCCGTCCTGCAGTGCTGTTTTTGTCTGCAAATCCTTAATCTAGATCTCAGCATAACATGATCAGTGCCACAGTCCGTGCCTCTCATTGGTCTGGTGTCCAATACGTCCCTTCTGTTTCTCTGCCTGACTATGATGTAGTCTAATAAGTGCCAGTGCTTGGATCTTGGGTGCATCCATGTATTCTTGTGTGTGTCCTTGTGCCTAAATAGAGTGTTGGTTATCACAAGGTTGTACTCTGAACATAGTGCAAGTAGAAGTTCTCCATTAGCATTGCAATTGCCTACTCCATCACTGCCTAGCACTCCTTTCCATTTCTCGGTGTCCGAACCAACTCTGGCATTAAAATCTCCAACGAGTATCAGCCTGTCATCAGTCGGTACATGCCTGATAGTTTCACGTAAATCACTGTAGAACTCTTCCTTCACCTCCTCTGTGTTGGTCATTGCTGGGGCATATACACTGATGAGTGTGGCATACATCTTCCGCTGTAGTGGGAGTCTCAGTCATTATCCTGTCGTTGATTGGCACCGGTTCCTCATCAAGCATTGCTGCTATCTCCTTTCTAACTGCAAAGCCCACTCCTGCTTTTCTCCTTTCTTGAGTTGATCTCCCACTCGAAAAGAAGATGTACCCATGGTCTTCCAAGCTGTCATATCCAGGAAACCTTGTTTCACTAAGTGCAGCTATGTCTACATTGTACCTGTTCATTTCCAGGGCCACAAGCGCGGTCTGTCTTTCTGGGCGCTGTGATGTTGTTCTGTCCAACAGAGTGCGTACATTCCATTCTGCTACACACAAGGTTGCTGTTTTCCTCTTCTTTTGTCTTCCTGCTCCTAGCTTACTTTTCGCTGCCTGTCGGAGTGTGAACAGATCAGCGCGGACCTTGTAAGCCCGGGCGGCATCCGAGCCGGTATGAGTTGCTTTCTGATTGACCATTTCATGAAACTGCTTGCAAAGTATTTGAGTACTGCTAGCTTTTGCTGGACTAGCAGCACATTCTTGGCAGATAAAGGTAATATCAGTGGCAAGGACAAGCCAAGACAAACTGACTCCAGTATCTGTTGCAGTGACTGACCAGATGATCGGTTTGTATTTTGAGAACTTAAATAAAAAAGATGAATGAAATAATTGGCTATTTTAACAACTAAATTGCACTGAATGCATGTTAGAGTATGGAGAAAATTCTGGCAGCACCTTCTTGAATGTTGAATTTGAAAACTAAGACCCTGAAAAATGTTGAGGTCTTGTTCTGTACTGAAATCCCCATGAAGCAGGGATGCTCGTCCACTGACAACCTCTTCCCTTCAGAAGGTCTCAGTGCAGGATGGATCTTGGAGTGGAAACCCAGTCTTCACACATCTGAAGGGACATGGAAAGGAGAAGAGATTTCAAAGTAAAATTTATCATATTTTTAAATCCCCACACCACAGTAGGATTTAATAATTCATTTTTTTTAAATTTTTTGTTTGTATTTTAATTTTAAATGAACTTCACATCATAAAGCATCAACTCCGATGGGCTGGCCACCATTTTCACATGGCTTACATGAGACTCCCGAAGCAGGTTGTCTTTTCCAAACTGCATAACAGTCAGAAATGTGGAGGACAGACCAAATGGTGGAAGGACTCATTAAAGTCGTACATGAAACAAGGAAACTTGAACTTCAGGACATGGGAAACGCAAGCAACTGACCAAAAGCAGTGGACAAACATCCATACTGCTGTGGAAACCTTTGAAACAACAGGAAGAGATCATTGAAATGAAAAAAAAAAAAATGAACAGGAGGAAGCAGAACCTCCACAGGTTAAAGATGAAGAGGAGGAACTCCTCATCAGTCAGGAGGGAGAACAGCTGGTCATGAAGCTGGAGGCCGATACCTTCATGGTGACTCTTATTTCTGAGGAAACGCAGCAGAGTGAAGCAGAACCAAACAGTGAGCAGCTCCTCTGTCACAACTCTGCTGGAACTGAGATCCAAGATGAGGAAGGAAGCCAGCTTGTAGATTCAGAATCAGCTAAAGAAGAAGAACCCAAACCGAAGAGACGACTGGAAACATCAAGTCACAGTAACAGTGATGACGACTCTCAGGCTTCAACGACTCTCTGTGAGAATGAAACAGGTAAAAAGTTAGAAAATGTTCAGGTTGAGTCTTTGAGAAACTGTCCTAAAATAAAATAATAATATTAAAGTAATATTTCCAGTAACTGCATGTGACGTACTTGTACTGGTCTCAGTTTGTGTTTGACTTTGACTGATCTAACCCAGTGGAAAAACAATTTCATCTCTTTGACTATACAGTTATAGTTTGCTCTTCAAATGAGTTTTTCTTTTGGTTCAGTGTACCAGGTGGAGGAATTGTCTGCTCTAGCCAGTTAGCCATTAGCCCCTGCTAGCGTCTCCAACAGGAAACAATGCAGCATGTGGTTATTTGTGTATAAAAACACCATCATGACATGTTCAGAAATAGAAATTGGACAGTGCTGTGTGTACGACCGACTAGAAGAGACGTCTAAAACAGAATTACTTATAAATAGTACATTTTATACTACTGTTGATGTGCTGAGCACGGGCTCACCATCACGTCACAGCTGGTGACAAATCAGAAATGTTCAAGACCTAGTGAGATCATGGTGGACCCTAACAAAGAAGAGAGTTATGTTTTTTTAGTATTTTTATTGATAGCCACTCCAGACAGACAAGTTCATGTGTAAAAACACTGAAAAAGTCAAATTTTCATCCTGTGTCCTTTTAGACCTCAGGGATCCATGTTAGCATGTGAAAAAATAATTTTGTCCCCTTGAAATAACTTGTTGAATCTGAAATCGATTCATCAATGCTGTAATTATCACATGCAAGGATCAGAACTGGGCAGCTCGGTGGAGCAGTGGTTAGCACTGTGGCAGCACAGTAAGAAGGTCACAGATTTGATTCCACCCCTGACCATTGGTGACCCTTCTGTGTGGAGTTTGCATGTTCTCCCCGTGTCTGTTTGGGTTTTCTCCGGCTACGCTGGTTTCCTCCCACAGACCAAAGACATGCATGTCAGGTTAATTGGCATCAACTGGGGATTCTAAATTGTTCTGAGGCATGAATGTGAGAGTGAATGGTTGTCTGTCTCTCTGTGTTGGCCCTGTGATGGACTGGTGATCTGTCCAGGGTGACCCCGCCTCTCACTCAAAGATGCTGGGATAGGCTCCCTCCCGCCACACACACACACACACACACACACACACTCAATGTGAAAGGGATTAAGCAGTAGAGGATGGATGGATGGATGGATAAGAACTCTGTTACCAGGTGGTGACTTTATGGCCAGTCAGTGTATTTATTCTTTCTGGTTTTTCTATTACTAGCATGTTCTGTGTGTCTTTGTCCCTCCAGATGCTCCACAGCTACATGACTGTAAGGAAGAGGAGGTTCTCACAGTCCAGCAGCTCTGTAACCAAGAGAGGAACTCCAGTCTGGACCAGGAGGAACAAACTGCTGCACAGGTTAAAGAGGAAGAAGAAGAACTCTGTAGCAGTCAGGAGAACGAAGACTTTGGACTGAAACAAGAGACTGATTCCTTCATGGTGACTCCTACTGATGAGGACAATGACAAGAGTGAAACTGAATCAAACAGTGAGCAGCTTCTCTCTCACAACTCTCCTGACACTGAGAGCCAAGACCAGGGAGCAGGTAAGAATGTAAACCCAGGATCAAGTAAACGTGAAGAGCCAAGCATGAAGAGACTTCACAGAAAGAGAAGTGACCGTAACAATGTGGACAACTCCTCCATGTCAGAGAATCAGTGTGATATTTACACATGTGAAAAGTCTGTAAAATGTTCTGATAATGAGAAAGACTGTAAAAAGGAGTCCCCGAAGAAAAAACATCACACAGTTAAGTCACATGTTTGTAACACGTGTGGGAAAAGCTTCAGGTTCAAGAGTCATTTATCAATTCATGAGAAAATCCACACAGGTGAGAAGCCATTTTCTTGTGAAACATGTGGACAAAGATTTAATCGGCATGATCATTTGAAACCTCACATGAGAATTCACACAGGTGAGAAGCCATTTTCTTGTGAAACATGTGGACAAAGATTTAATCGGCATGATACTTTGAAAACTCACATGATTATTCACACAGGGGAGAAGCCATTTTCTTGTGAAACATGTGGACACAGATTTAATCACCATGGTAGTTTGAAAGCTCACATGAGAATTCACACAGGCGAGAAGCCATTTTCTTGTGAAACATGTGGACAAAGATTTAATCAGCATGGTATTTTGAAAGTTCACATGAGAATTCACACAGGTGAGAAGCCATTTTCTTGTGAAACATGTGGATTAAGATTTAATCACCATGGTGGTTTGAAAACTCACATGAGAATTCACACGGGTGAGAAGCCATTTTCTTGTGAAACATGTGGACAAAGATTTAATCGTCATAGTAATTTGAAAACTCACATGAGAAGTCACACGGGTGAGAAACCATTTTCATGTGAAACATGTGGAAAAAGATTTAATCACCATAGTAATTTGAAAACTCACATGAGAATTCACACAGGTGAGAAGCCATTTTCTTGTGAAACATGTGGACAAAGATTTAATCACCATGGTGATTTGAAAACTCACATGAGAATTCACACAGGTGAGAAACCATTTTGTTGTGAAACATGTGGGCAAAGATTTAATCATTATAGTCATTTGAAAACTCACATGAGAATTCACACAGGTGAGAAGCCATTTTCTTGTGAAACATGTGGACAAAGATTTAAAAACCATAGTCATTTGAAAACTCACGTGAGAATTCACACAGGTGAGAAGCCATTTTCTTGTGAAACATGTGGGCAAAGATTTAATCGACATGATCCTTTGAAAACTCACATGAGAATTCACACAGGTGAGAAGCCATTTTCTTGTGAAACATGTGGACAAAGATTTAATCGGCATGATTCTTTGAAAACTCACATGAGAATTCACACAGGGGAGAAGCCATTTTCTTGTGAAACATGTGGACAAAGATTTAATCAGCATGGTCATTTGAAAACTCACATGAGAATTCACACAGGTGAGAAGCCATTTTCTTGTGAAACATGTGGACAAAGATTTAATGAGCATGGGTCTTTGAAAACTCACATGAGAATTCACACAGGTGAGAAGCCATTTTCTTGTGCAACATGTGAACAAAGATTTAAGCATCATAGTAAGTTGAAAACTCACATGAGAATTCACACATTTGAGAAGCCATTTTCTTGTGAAACGTGGACAAAGATTTAATCACCATGGTGATTTTAAACGACACATGAGAACTCATACAAGTGAGAAGCTGTAGTCTTGTAAAATATGTGGGGAACGCTTCATTCAGTGTTTTGGTTTATAACATGAAATCTCACAGTTGAGTTGCTGTAATCCAGTCACATCTGTAGATCTTTATTTTCAGGATTAAGTCTCTTTTGTGTGAATGAATTGTTCTTTAAATTGCTGAGGCTTTAATGCAAATATAAATTTGATTCAAAAAGTCTGTTTTCAGATCATCTGCTTTGGACTCTGACCTCTAAGAAGAAGCCAACTTTGTCATTCAGTCCATACAGCCAATCATGTTCAGTCGAACAGAATTATGTTTCTTCTCTCTACAATGTTAATCACATCTGGAATCAGAGGAGACACTGCCATGCAAGGCACCACCGCAAACAACTTTTCCTTCCCCCATTCTATTATGCTGAGCACCAAGCTAGAAGGGGGGAAGTACCATTTTTATATGGTCTTTGGTATGACCCAGCTGGGCCTGAACCCACAACCTCCTGGCTGTGGGGCGGATGCTCTACCACTGGTCCACCACTCCGGTGGTGGTCTAATTGATCTTTAATGTGTTGGACGCATGGACATCATGAGCATTTTTGAAGAGGAGGGCATTGCTGTCAGGGTCTGGAGTGTCCTGTCCACCATGAAAATGAATTGTAGTAGATGCCATTTCCTTTATTTGTTTATTTTATTGGCTCATCAATTGAAATACTTTATTTTGAAAATGTAATCATCCCTTAAAATATAAACAACAAAAGTGCATTGTGAACTGATGAACAAAGGAAAAAAGACACTGAAATGCCTTTCATACATACATACAGTAAATGTGTGCATAAGATAAGCCTTTATTAGTCCCACAATGGGGAAATTACAGGATTGCAGCAGCAAAGGGATAGCAGCACTCAGAGCAATAGTAAATAAGATAAGAATAGGTTAGCCAAAGCAGTAAATAAATATACATAAACTACTCATAAAAAGTTAGGGATATTTGGCTTTCAGGTGAAATTTCAGGATGGATCTAAAATGCACTATAACCTTTTCAGGTGAGCTTAATGTGACCTTTTCTAACCTTTTGAATAAGCATGTCCAATTGTTCAGTTTTTCAGTACTTTTTGCATAACTTGCTGTTCTTTAACAAGATGTTTAACAGCAAAATTCACAACAGGTGCTTGATCCATGAATTGACCAGTATATTTTCTGATTCAATTAAAATTGGTATTTAAACAGTCCTCTTCATCATGCTGTTCACATTTTGACATCATTTGACTTGTTGGAAGATTTCTTTTGAGGAGGGCTTACTGCCTTTTTGGCTCTTTTAACCCCTTGCACTCTGGTCAATTTCCCTAAAAACGCCAAAAAAAATAACGTACCCAAAGTAAATCAAAAGCTGTTCTTCAACACTTTGCAGCATCTTCATGGGGTTGGTCTCATTTAAAAGAAAACACTTTGAAGTTTTTGGCAAAACAGTCATAATCTCTCTAAGTGCTCCGGCCACTGAGTTACAGTCATCTAAACATAGTGAACTTGAAGAAAATAAATTTGGCCTGGGTGTTTTTTTGGATACAAATGCTTGCAAATAACACACAGCTGTCAGATCCGGGCTGGAAAATGCAACAGAAATGTAGAACCAAGTGTTATCCAGCTGAGATCAAAATTTTGTAACAATACCACATAAAATGAATATATTACACAGCTTTCTTCACAGGTTGTTCCCAGGCATTTTTGAACTGTGCCAAATTGTGCCAAATGACACAGTTTGGAAAAACGTCTAACTTTTGAATGATTCAATGTAGAAGCTTCATCTTGGGCTCTAATGAAAGGTGACACTCAGGGCTGTGTGTGTGTGTGTGTCAAAGAAGCATGCCACGTAAAAAATGTGTGGCTTTTTTTAAAAGAAAAAATAACCTACAGTGCACTAAAAATTATGTAATGTAGAAGATGACAGCTCCCACCCCGCTACAGAGGACGGACATTGCCCAGTGTGCCGCGGTCACGGTGCGCCGCGGTCTACTAAGCACAGTTGTAATTTACCGATCAGTCAAAAGTCATTTTTGATTACAATTTTCAGGGATAAAGAATAATTTAGCTTATAACACTTACCTGTCCACAACAGCAGTGTCGCTGGCGAACTTCTCTTCCTCATTGTCAGACGACCATGATGCTGGTCCACTTGTTACGGACTCGTGGTTCTGGTCACGCGACCCGGTCAAACCATAATTCCATTATTGCGGTTTTGTGCTTCCATGATTGCGGTTTTGGCGAACGATTTTTCAAAACAAATAAGAACAGTAGTAAGAAAAAAAAGACTGGCGAACGCCTGTGTGTCACCCAGCCTTACGCAAAACAGATTTTAGGCAAGGGACGCACGCTTTCGAACTTCTGTGCTTCAATTGGCTAGCTGTATTCGCAGCCGTTGGTAGGCGGGTCCTTCTTGCTAGGTTTTCAGTCATTGGTTCTTCAAGGTTTCAGAAACCCAATTCAAGGCTCTTATTAGTCGAATGAGAGGTCAATCACATCTAAACCAATCAAAGCACTCCTTTGGCTTTCTGTTCGTGGCTGTGTCTGTAATGGAAGAACGGAAATGCAGCTTTTTTTTTCCAGTGCGCACTAGGACACACAGTGAGGGCGCCCTCATGCGCTCTAGGACGCAGAGACATGTCCGCCCGCGGTACACCGAAGTGCAAGAGGTTAAGAGGCTTTAGTTTTTTTTTTTAATGTAATATTCTGAAAACTGTGCCTCTTTCAAGAGCAGATTTCTCCAATTGGTTGTAATTTCATTGTTATTTATTTTAAGTTATTATTTACTTGTTTCTTTTGTTTAAACAGTTTTTATGCTTTCTCAGTGATTTTATGTCTTTTCTTTTTAAGGCTGAAGGCCTACGGTGGTGGGATTAGTTTCCAGTGGGGGTCGCATCCCTTTGTACTGTGTTGCACCTTGGGCTTCAGCCATCACAGAGTGTGTGTGTGTGGTTTGTGATTTAGGGTGCCTTATTTGATGCGCCTCTCCTTTTTGGTATCTACTCACTGCCCGTAGGCCACAGTTCATTTTATTGACATTGTTACTGGGTGGCCTAATTAAGGTTTTTATATCTTATTATTGTGTTAATAAAAATCCCTGTAAACTTTGGAACACGTCTCCTGTCTCCTGAGTATAATGAACCTGTGTGCCTGAAGTTAAGGTTTGGGGAATAATTCTCTGGGTGAAATTCCCAGGGTGGCGTTGTCGGGTTTTTATTTTATGACATTAAGGTCAGTACTTTGTACATCACCCCTTATTTTGGGGATTACTCTGTGCCGCAACACTTACATGGGCCAGGGAGCATTTATGCTGGACAAGGGACCAGTGGACCTCAGTGCTGTTCTCTGATGAAAGGTGATTCACGTTGAGCAGAAATGATGGCCACCAGTGATGCTGGAGACTTCAAGGAGAGCGCTATGCATCGGCGACTGTTGTCATCAGAAGAGCCTTTGGTGGTAGTGGTGTTACAGTCTGGGTAGATGTGTCTAGTCAATACAGAACTGTCCTACACCTTGTGAATGGTACAGTGACAAGCCGATACTACCCGAATAACATCATTAATCCAGTCATGGGGCCTGTGCATGAACAACACAGGCCTAATTTCATCTTCATGGGCAACAATGGTCCAGCTCATCGAGGTTGCGTCATGAGGAAACCAAGGAGACCAAGGAGGTCCCAAACAAACAGCTGGTGATAAACCCCAACCAACAGGTCCCGGGCACCAACCTCCCAAGGAGACAGTGGTCTACACTCAATCGCTTCAGGACTGGACATGGCTCCTGCTTGGCCAGCCTTCACAGATGGGGCAGTAGCCCTAGCCCACTGTGCGCATGTGGAGAGGAGCAAACTATGGAACACATCATAGAGGCTTGCCCGCTCCAAAGACTGGAAGGAGGATTACACACCCTCCATACAGCAAACCAGGAGGCAACTGCTTGGCTTAAGGACTTTGCATTCGCTAAATAAATAAATAAAATGAGGAAACAGCTGCTGGAGGCTGGAGCTCCTCATCTGGGAGTGGCCTTCACTTTCTCTAGACCTGAATCCCATAGAAAACCTATGAAATCTGCTGAGTTGCCATGTAGAGGCTCGTAACCCTGCACCTCACAACCTCAATGACCTGAGGGCTGCCCTTCCTGAAGAGTGGAATGCCATGCCTCAGCAAACAATAAGTCAACTTGTGAACAGCATGAGACGACGTCGTCAAGCTGTAATTGATGCTCAAGGGCACATGACAAGTTATTGAGATGTTGACATTTTTTGTTGTGGTATACCCACCACTGTTGTTGGCTTTTGTTTCAAATTATTTGGAATGAGGAAATCACCATTACATGCTTCTACTTAAATGCCCTTTTGTGTACTTTATTGGTCCCTAGAGGGGAAATTCGGGGCATCCACCTAGATGGATGAAGCAGCCGCGGCATGGTGCCATCCCTTCACCATTCACGCACACATTCACACCTAGGGCCACTTTAGAGTCTCCAGTTAACCTAGTTTGCATGTGTCTGGCCTGTGGAAGGAAACCGGAGTACCCAGAGTAAACCCACGCAGACATGGGAAGAACACGCAAACTTCACACAGAAGGGTCACTGATGGTCAGGCATACCCGTCAAGTGATACGGTTTAGCCGTATTTTAATACTGGGAAAATGCAATTTTAACAAATACGGGCGTATTGCCATTTCTGTACGCCAAAAAGAAAAATATACGGAAAAAAAAATTATTGAGAGTGTGGAGGAACACCTCGTGTGGTGACCCCCCACAACCTATGGAGCTGGCAGAGCGCTCAGCGTGAGCAATTATTAGAACAGTGAGAGGTATGGACTGATCATTATGCAGATGCGCCTCACACCCTCTTCTGTCCTGCAGCTCCGGAACAGAGAGGAATTCCAGCGCCAGTAATCCTGCGGCTGATATGTGTGACTCTAATGCAAATGTCCATGCTTTTCCTGCTGTATACTGTGATCCTAATGTGCCATGCATGCATTGTCTGAGCTGGGTATATAAGTTGACTGCATATCTCTTGCTCTCTCTCTTTTTGATCACTCGCATTGTTTGTTGCTGACTTTGAGACGCAGGGCTCGCTCCAGCATGCTGCCACAGCGCTGGGCGAGCCTCGTGATGGAGGATGAATAAAGCACCCTTTTAAACTTCAGTTCGCCGTGTCCGCCTGCACTTATTTTGTTCCTCCACAAGAGAACCTAAAATCAACTGAACAGTAATTCGATGCCTGGCGAAATTGAGCGCACCTAACCAAGTTCATCCAAGTGCATTAGTGTAACAAAGCTGACAATTAAAAACTCTTTAATTCCAAGTGTATATATCTTGCTGACAATTAAGAACTATATTCAGAATTATTCTTATTGTGTACTTTCAAATTGAGCAATCTACCTTGTGCTAATGTAAATTTGAAAAATATTGTTTTTTAATTTATTTATTATTAGTGTTATCATTTATTTTTTTATTTATTTATTTTTTGTGCTACTTGGCTTATTATTTTCACATTACCAAAAAGTTATGGCTCAAGATTGTGTCCATATAAGTGTTCATTTGAATAAATATGTTTGAAATAGTTCATGTTGCAATTGTTGTTGTTTGGTTGGTTTTTGTTTGTTTTTGTTTTTTTGCTTCAGTTTTCTTTCATCTGCCGATAAATACAGTTTTTAAGTACTCAGTACAGGTGTGAAAGCCCCCCCCCCCCCAATAAGGGAGGCATGAGGTATGCTTTGACAGGTATGGGTCAGGGGTGGAATCTATCCCATGACCTTCTTACTGTGCTGCCACTGCAGCACTGTGCTGCCCATTTCATGATATAATATCACTGTAGTGTGAACTTTTTACATTTTCCCTAAATTTCACCCAAAAGCCAAATATCCCTAACTTTTTGTGAGTAGTGCCATCATCATCATCATAGCAGTCTGTCGGGGCAACAATGACTGTTTCATTTCGGTCTGATCAGATTCCTCCACGCAGCTCTGTCCTTTGCCCTCCGCTGCCAGGAACTCCTGACCTTGTTAAATCAGGCAACATCCGAGCCGGTATGAGTTGCTTTCTGACTGACCATTTCGTAAAACTGCTTGCAAAGTATTTGAGTATCACTAACTTTTGCTGGACTAGGGGCACATTCTTGGCAGATAGAGGTATTATCAGTGGCAAGGACAGGCCAAGGACAAACTGACTCCAGTATCTGTTGCAGTGACTGACCAGATGATAGGTTTGTCTCTGCTCTTTGTGTAGTGCATGTCACGATGCACAGACTGGCAAAAGTCCTCCACAGACCTTGCGACAGATGTGCTTATCTGTCAGGATGTCCAGTCTCACCCCATGTAACTGGGAGTGGTCCACCACAGACCTGTGACAGATATTGTTTTTAGTTCTGCCACGATGCCCAGTTTCACCCTTCACGCCCTCAGAAGGGTGGGGTTGCCGACGGCCCCATCTATGAGACAGGTAGTACCGGTTTTCATGGTTATCCGGCAGCAAGCAAATCAATGCCTGACCTGACATGAGTAGTGTATGTATACAGTTATATACACAGTGTAGGAGCATTGCAGTTAGTTGGTATCAGCAGCATGACAGTTAGTTAAATTACCCGGCAAAATATAAATATCGACCCAGACAGTATATTTCACATTGAATGAATAGTGTTGTTGCCACCCTTGTTAATAATTGTAATTGTTTTAGTTGTGTTTTGGTGGGGACGATCTCTATTGTGCAGAGTTGTGACATTTAATACGGCCTCTATGAGCAGTATTTAGATTATACAGTCTTACAGCCGTAAGTAGGAAGGACCTGCGGAATCTCTCCCTCGACCACTTAAGATGGCACAGCCTACCGCTAAAAGAGCTCCTCAGTGTGTTCAGCTGGACTCGGACTCCAGCAAAGATGACAGCCATGGTCCTCCTGGATTTTTTGACCAACCTGTTCAGTCTCTTCCTGTTGGCTGCCATGATGCCTCTGCCCCAGCAGACCACTCCATATGTAAAGGCTGATGCCACCACAGAATCATAGAAGGTCTTCAAGAGTACCCCCCACACTGCAAAAGACCTGAGTCTCCTCAGGAGGAACAGCCTGCACTGCTCCTTCTTGTAAAGCACATTGATGTTGTGTGACCAGTCCAGTTCATTGTTCAGGTGAACATACAGGTACTTGTAAGATGTCACCATCTCAGTGTCTGTTCTCTGGATGTTTACTGGCACTGTGGGGGGTTGTCCATGCCTGCGGCAGTCCACCACCAGTTCTTTGGCTTTCCTCACATTGATCTGGTGTCACCATGGGTTGAGATGCCGTCTCAGCGCTCAGCCCATGTTTTCCTTCATCCCTGCTTCTCATTGAGCAGCGTCTCAGCAGGCTCCCAGCTGGCAGCATTACGGACGGCTGGGGCCAGTTAGTCCTCATCAGCTGGGGCGCTGCCAATGAGAATAAATAGGAGCAGCCTCGATGACTCGGGGCTGCGACATAAGCACTGCTAGGCTGAAGCCCCTTCGTCTGGTGTCAGCCTCTACTCCCTTTACAGCATTCCTGTGTTTGTAACCCGCTGTGAGTATGCACGCCTTGTTACCCCTATGTCCGGTACGAGCTTCCTGCTCCTGCGCTATGCAACCTGTGAGTGTACCACTGTATGAGTATCTGTGCTCTCCTCATCCCTCATCCCTCACCTGTAATAAAACATCACGACTCACTGGCTCGCCCTTGGCTCTTATTGCGCGGCTCCCTAGAGCCGTGCGTGACATCTGGAGGCAGGTCCACAGGCACCAGTCCACAGATAAGTCCTCTGTACTTTGCATCACCTCCATCAGAGATGAGAGATGGAGAAATCAAAGAACATGATCCTCACAGTGCTCCCAGGCTTCTTCAGGTGGGACAGGGAACGATGTAGGAGGAAGATCACTGCATCCTCCGTGGCCTGTAGCTGTTCAGGTCCTTGGGGTGCGGAGTCTTCAGCACGGGTACCACACAGGATGTTTTCCACAGCTCTGGTGCCCTCCCCAGCTTCAGGCTCAGATTGAAGATGTGCGCCACGATTTCACATAGCTGGTCTGCACAGGACTTGAGGAGCCTCGAGCTGATGCTCTCTGGACCTGCAGCCTTCTTCAGCTCAGCTCTCACCTTGATCTTAGTGAGGGACAGACTGGGGCAGGAGGGTTTGTGCTGGAATGGGGGAGTGTTGGGCCTGTGAGAGGAGAAACAGCAGGGGATATGCACTGAGAGCTGGGGGGTGTATGAGGGGTGGAGGGAGGGCAGTGGACGGGGACTGGATGAAGTTGGATGAAGCTGGAGGCAACAGGGGTTGGTGGGCAGGCAGAGAAGAGGGTGGTTGATCAAACCTGTAAAAGAACAGGTTCAGGTCATTCACCCACTCCCTACCCCCCACGGCCTGGGAGGAGCTATTCTTAATCTTTTAGATTAAGAAGTTTTTTAGCTCAAGAAATCCAACTTTAAATGTCTTTTCATCTCGAGAATCTGTGATTTTTTTTTTCTATGAGTTCTGTTTACGCTAATGATGTAGAACAGTTTGCTGTAAATCCAGGTTGACTGTCAGAGAGTAGTTTGTGTTGGTCTGTAAACTTTTCTAATCCATCACTGAAGAGTTTTTCTAGAATTTTTGACAACTGTCAGAATTGAAATCTGAAGTGTTACTGGTCACCAGATTTCTATCATGGAATGACTTTTGCTGTTATAATTTTACTAGGAAATTGTCCCATTTGGAACAATAAGTTGAAAATGTGAGTTTGGAAATTCCCTCAATGACCTATTTCACTGTTTTCATATCTGTAACATCACAATCACTTGATGTTTTTCTTTAACATTTATTAACAATATCTCTGTTTCAGTTTTCTTCAGTTGTTTTAATAAGGATTGAACTATGGTGCATATTTAAGGCACATATATGGCATGCTTGTATGGTACGCTCTCTCCCCCCACATGCTTCCAGTAGGCATGTCGGTGCAGACCCTGCAGATCAAACGTCCATAAGAACAATGCCCCAGCAGGGACCTCGGCTAGGAGGTGGGTGCTGGAGGAAGACGGAGGTGGAAGACAATGTCCCAGCAGGAGCCCCGAGGTGGAGAGGAGAACAGAAGCGCCAGCAAGTCTCGGGGACTGTAGTTCATGTGTTTACCAAACTTAGGTGGGGTGAAGGTGTGAGATACGTGATGTGGGGGTTTTGTATCTCTGGGATATAAAAGCTGTGAGGAAAGTGGGATCTGTCTCTTTTTCTGCTGAGAACTTTGATGTTAGAAGATGTGACTTTCAATAAAGCTTTCCTGAGAAAATACACTCAGTCTCGTTTGTAAGGCATCTTCTACACTGGTGACCTACGACTACCTATGGACGGTGATGGCGTGATTTCCGCACCGGACTCTTCAGGAGCCAACCGGGTTAACGCGGCTACCACGCTACAGCTGCCTGACTTCTGGCAACATAACCCGCGCTCCTGGTTTACCACTGTGGAGGCGCAATTCCACCTTCGGGGAATCTCAGCGGATGCAACGAGGTTCTACCATGTCGTCGCGAAGCTGGACAGCCTCACAGTGCAACGGGTGGAGAGCCTGACCAACCACCCGCCCCAAGACGACAAGTATAGCGCATTAAAAGATGCCCTCATCCGAGCCTTCACTCCCTCGCTGGAAGAGCGGGCAGAGAAGCTCCTGGCGCTGACAGAGGGAGAAGCAGACAGGCCAGCGGATCTAATGGCGAAGATGATGAGCCTGAGAGGTGAGGACGACGACGGTTTTATCTTCGCTCACCTTTTCCTCAGAACGCTCCCACCAGCAGTGAGAGTCGCCCTGGCCAGCTCGCAGCCACTCGTCAACCGCAACTACCACGAGCTGGGACAGGTGGCGCAACAGCTCGTCGACTCCCATAGACGGCGCGCAGCCACGACGGCAGCAGCAGAGATGACCGCCCCCTCGCGAGAAGGAGGGAGACCTGAGGCTGCGGCACTGGATTCACTGACGGCAGCAGCGGCGGAGACCAGGAGAAGCGGAGCTGACAACGCCCTCTGCTTCTACCATCGATGTTTCGCCGAGAGAGCCCGCAGATGCGTCCCACCATGCCGGTACCTGCGCCAGGGAAACGCCAAGACCGGGAGCCGGTAGCAGCCGCGACTCTCGGCACGGAGGATAGGCTGCTTTTTGTGACGGACGCGAATTCTGGGAAAGAATTCCTGGTGGACACGGGCTCCCAGCTGAGTTTTGTCAAGCCTACCTACGCAGACACACTGGCGCCGGCCAGCGGCCCGCTGGTGTTAGCGACGAACGGCTCCACGGTCAAAACCTATGGGAAGAAGACGCTCCTCCTGTCCTTTCACGGGCGCAACTTCGAGTGGACTTTCGTTGTCGCCGCAGTTAATAACAACATGCTAGGTGCTGACTTTTTGTGCTCAAACAGTTTGTTAGTTGATCTTACTAATAGACGTATTGTAAATGCACTGTCTTTCTACTCTATCTCCTGCACAGCTCGGGTGGCCCTGCCTTCTGCACATTCCAATGTCACAGCTGCGGGTGGTAAGTTTCGTGCATTACTCAACCAGTTTCCAGCACTCACGGTCCCTACATTTTCAGCGTCAGTTGCCAAACACGGGGTCGAACATTTCATAAGTACTTCGGGCCCCCCTGTTTTTGCAAAAGCTCGGCGGTTGGACCCAGCTAAACTGGCCATCGCGCGCGAGGAATTTGCCAACTTAGAAAAGCTGGGCATAGTCCGGCGTTCGAACAGCGCCTGGTCGTCACCCCTGCACATGGTACCCAAAGCTGACGGCTCGTGGCGCCCTTGCGGCGATTTCCGCAGATTAAATAATGCTTCAGCCCACGACCGCTATCCGATTCCACACATCCAGGATTTTTCGGCGCATTTAGAGGGGGCGCGCATCTTTTCCAAAATAGATTTGGTGCGTGGTTATCACCAAGTTCCAGTCCGTGCGCAGGACATACCCAAAACGGCAGTTATAACCCCTTTCGGGCTTTTCGAGTTTTTGCGCATGCCTTTCGGCCTCAAGGGCGCCGCGCAGACGTTCCAACGCATGATGGATGCAGTGCTGCGCGACCTCCCTTTCGTGTTCGCTTATTTGGATGACATTTTGGTAGCCAGCGCGTCCGAAGCCGAGCACGAAAGCCATCTCACAGCCGTTTTTCAGAGGCTCACAGACCACGGGCTAATCATTAACCCAGCGAAGTGCCAATTCGGGGTAGCGAAAATCGATTTTTTGGGACACCGCGTGTCGCCAGAAGGCGCAGTCCCGCTGCCGGATAAAGTGCGCGCGATAACGGATTTCCCCCAACCGCAGACGGTTAAGGCGCTGCAAGAATTTTTGGGGATGGTCAATTTTTATAACCGTTTCCTCCCAAACGCGGCACGGCTCATGCACCCATTGTACGCGGCATTAAAGAAGCAAAAACCTGCATCTAAGGTCGAGTGGTCCCCGGATCGGGAGCGCGCTTTTTCACAAGTCAAATCAGCCCTCGCGAACGCTGCGTTATTGGCACACCCGGTGCCGGCAGCTCGCATGGCGCTAACCACAGACGCCTCCGACGTGGCAGTGGGAGCGGTTGTCGAGCAACTGGTGGCAGGATGCTGGCAACCACTTGCGTTTTTCAGCAAAACATTGCGCGATAGCGAGCGTAAATACGGTGCGTTTGACAGGGAGCTTTTGGCCCTACATTTGGCCATCCGCCACTTCCAGTTCTGGTTGGAAGGGCGCCGTTTTACCGCATTCGTGGACCATAAACCCTTAACTTTTGCAATGGCTAAGGTTTCAGAGCCTTGGTCGGGCCGACAACAGAGGCAGCTGGCTGCAATTTCGGAGTTTACCACTGACATTCAACACGTAGCGGGTAAACACAATGTAGTGGCAGATTGCCTCTCGCGTGCAGTGGCAGCGACAGGCCCCCAGGGGGCAGATTCGGCGGCGGCAGACCTAGGCCAGGCTTGCGGCGCGGAAGCGCTCACAGCTCCAGTTTGCGTCGGGTTGGATTATGCAGCCATGGCCTCCGAACAGGTTGGCGACGCGGACGTGCGCGCGCTCCAGTCTGGGCCAACAGGGCTAAGGCTGGAGCACAGGGTGCTTCATAGAGGCATGCCCTCCCTAATCTGCGATACCTCCACGGGGCGTCCCCGTCCCGTAGTCCCGGCTGCGTGGCGTCGCCGTGTTTTTGACTTAATACATTCACTGGCACACCCGGGCGTCCGCGCATCTATCAAAATGGTAGGAGAGAAGTTTGTTTGGCCGGGGCTGCGTAAACAAGTCAAAGAGTGGGCTGCAACCTGCGCTGCGTGTCAAAGAGCAAAGGTACTCAAACACACACGAGCCCCTCTAGAACCTTTTCACATCCCAGCCAAACGTTTTGATCATGTGCATATCGACTTAGTAGGACCTCTTCCGCTGTCCCAGGGTTGCACACACCTTTTAACCATGGTAGACCGCACCACGCGCTGGCCAGAGGCGGTTCCTCTGGCGGCAACCACAGCAGCAGACGTTGCGCGTGCCTTTTTAACAGCCTGGGTCGCACGTTTTGGTATCCCGTCAGACATAACGTCCGACAGGGGACCCCAGTTTGTTTCTGAGCTCTGGTCGTCCATGGCACTCAGCCTGGGGGTGAAAATTCATCGCACGACCGCGTATAACCCCCAGGCCAACGGTTTGTGCGAGCGCTTCCATCGGTCATTGAAAGCAGCCCTCAGAGCGGCTCTCACGGACACAAATTGGGTTGATAAACTCCCATGGGTTTTATTAGGGTTGCGTTCAGTACCTAAAGAGGATTTGCAAGCCTCTCCGGCAGAACTCGTTTTCGCCCAACCCCTCCGGTTACCGGGAGATTTCCTCCCTGAAAACCCCGCTCCGGAGCACCTCCCCGCTCAGCTGCTGCAGAGCGAAGCGGGGTCACACACCCTCCCCGGTCCCGTTCATCACAGTTTTCCACGTGTTTTTGTGCCCAAAGCCTTAAAAAATGCAGAGTTTGTCTTTGTTAGACACGATGCACAGAGGTTAGGTTTAAGGCCACCTTACGATGGACCGTTCAGAGTGTTAGAAACCGGGGAAAAGCATTTTTTGCTCGATTTGGGAGACAGGAGGGACTTAGTCTGCATTAACAGACTCAAACCCGCTTTTGTGTTAGCTGACGACCCAGTCCAGTTAGCCAGGGCCCCCCGCCGTGGCAGGCCACCCGGGAGGCGCTCTGCTAAGCTTTCACGACGATGTGTTAATGATTCTACTTCACAGATGCAGCAGACAGCCACAGGCAGAGCGAGACCTGCTCACAGCAGATATGGCAGAGAGCGGAAGCCCAAGCAGTGGGTTATGTGATCTGTTGTGCCAAGTTTTTTTTTTCTCTCTCTTGTTCTGTGTGGGGTGTCATGATTCTATGCATTTGAAATGTAACTTGTCCTTATTTGAACGTTTGGGGGGGGTTATATGGTGCATATTTAAGGCACATATATGGCATGCTTGTATGGTACGCTCTCTCCCCCCACATGCTTCCAGTAGGCATGTCGGTGCAGACCCTGCAGATCAAACGTCCATAAGAACAATGCCCCAGCAGGGACCTCGGCTAGGAGGTGGGTGCTGGAGGAAGACGGAGGTGGAAGACAATGTCCCAGCAGGAGCCCCGAGGTGGAGAGGAGAACAGAAGCGCCAGCAAGTCTCGGGGACTGTGGTTCATGTGTTTACCAAACTTAGGTGGGGTGAAGGTGTGAGATACGTGATGTGGGGGTTTTGTATCTCTGGGATATAAAAGCTGTGAGGAAAGTGGGATCTGTCTCTTTTTCTGCTGAGAACTTTGATGTTAGAAGATGTGACTTTCAATAAAGCTTTCCTGAGAAAATACACTCAGTCTCGTTTGTAAGGCATCTTCTACAGAACTAAGATTTCTTTCTATGAAATTAATGTCATTATTATCTTTGGAATTTTTTTTGTGATGTTTCCACCAACACTTACACAATATTTGTACAACTTACTATCACCTTCACTTGTTAATATTGTCATAATTTTCAATCAAATGTTTAGGCTAAACAACCTGTCTAGGAACATTTCTGATTCTTTTTATTAATATACTGCATGTGTGGCACACATATTTGAGATGCTTGGACTGCATATGTATAGCACACTGATTGAGATGCTCAGACTGCATATGTATATTGTGTTACCTCACGTCTTAGAAGGAACAATAAGTCTGGACCTCCTGGGGATAACAGCAGGAGGTGGAGGTGCCTTTGGAAATGACTCTGAAAGGACTTCCTGACCTCCAGGGGTCAGGTGGAGGAAGAAGAGACCGGGGGGAGATGTATTGTCTATGGGGGGTTGAATGACGATGTGTTTCTGTACTTTGATGTCCCGGGTATAAAAGGAGGGGATTGGAGAAGTTGGTCCTCTTTTCTGTTTGAGAGGACGTTGGAGATGTGAGATGATTAATAAACCTGAATTGAGAAATAAATTCAGCCTATTCATTTCACGCTGTCCACATTGGTGACCTTAAGACGTACAATGACCAGAGACAATTCCCCCGAACCAGACTCGCCAGGGACCAGCCGAGCAAGCGCGGTCTCAGTCAAGCTACCAGAATTCTGGCAGGACAACCCAGACTCGTGGTTCCTCCTGGCCGAAGCCCAGTTCGAGCTCGGGGGAATAACAGCAGATGACACAAAATTCTACCACGTCATCGCCAAACTCAACAGCCGCACAGCTCGACATGTGCGGAGCCTGGTGCAGCACCCGCCCGCTGGCGACAAATACAGCGGGTTGAAAGCTGCCCTCATCCAGCGTTTCACGCCCTCAGCCCAGGAGAGAGCTAGGAGGCTCCTGGCTCTGCACGACTATTGAGGAAGCACGCCTGTCGACCTGATGGAAGACATGCTGAAGCTGAGAGGCTCAGACAACTACGATTTCCTCTTCACGCACATCTTCCTGAGAACCCTGCCATCGCAGACGAGGGCGACCCTGGCGGGCACTCACTTTGTGACCCAGCGGGACTTCCGCGCGCTGGCCCAGGAGGCGCAGCGGATCCTCAGCGCCAGCGAAGAACACACGGCCACCGCAGCAGCGGCAGACCTCGGCACGATGACCGGGAGCAGCAGTGGGCCAGAGGCGATGGAGGCGGTCCTACCAACAACGGCGGCAGCGAAGCCCCGACACCGCGGAGGAGACGACCTCTGTTTTTACCATCGTCGTTTCGCAGAGAGGGCACGCAAGTGTGTACCGCCGTGCCAGTTCAAGAGCTCGGGAAACGCCAGGACCGAGAGTCACTAGCAGCTGCGGCCCTCGGCGAATGGAACAAGCTGCTCTACCTGACGGATGCGCGCTCTGGGAGGCACTTTCTCGTGGACACAGGCTCCCAAGTGAGTTTCATCACCCCAACCTACGCTGACGGCTGGCAGGCCCCGGGGGTGACGGAGCAACAGCGGCGAACGGCTCAAGCATTAAGACCTTCGGTGAAAGGACTCTACTTCTGTCCCTGCACGGCCGCACATATGAGTGGACTTTTATTATAGCAGCGGTGAGTTTCAACATGTTAGGTGCTGATTTTCTGTGCTCACATGGGTTGTTAGTTGATCTTCCCAATAGACGCCTCGTTAATGCACTCTCCTTTTACTCTATTCCTTGTGCAGCTCGAGTGTCCCCGCCACCAGCACAGGCCCACGTCGTCACAGCAGGCGGTAAGTTTCACACACTCCTCACTCAGTTTCCAGCACTCACAGTTCCCGCTTTTTTGGCAACAGTTGCGAAACATGGGGTGGAGCACTTTATCACTACCGCTGGCCCCCCCGTCTTTGCAAAAGCTCGGCGCTTGGATGCAGCTAAACTGTCCATAGCGCGCGAGGAGTTCACCAACCTGGAAAGGTTGGGCATCATCCGTCGTTCGAACAGCCCATGGGCTTCCCCACTGCACATGGTCCCTAAAGCTGACGGCTCGTGAAGATCTTGCGGTGATTTCCGCAGGTTAAACAATGCCACAGCGCATGACCGCTACCCAATCCCACACATTCAGGATTTTTCGGTACATCTGGCGGGGGCGCGCATTTTTTCTAAAATAGACTTGGTCCGCGGTTATCATCAAGTCCCAGTGCGCGCTGAGGACACTCCCAAAACAGCGGTGATAACCCCGTTTGGACTTTTTGAGTTTTTATGCATGCTGTTTGGGCTTAAAGGCGCCGCGCAAACCTTCCAGCGCATGATGGATGCAGTGTTACGCGATCTCCCTTTTGTGTTCGTCTACCTGGACAACATTTTGGTAGCCAGCACGTCCGAAGAGGAACACGAAAAACACCTCACGGCAGTTTTCCGGAGTTTGGGAGAGCACGGGTTAATAATTAACCCAGCTAAGTGCCAGTTCGGGGTGGCGCAGATCGATTTTTTGGAGCACCGCGTCTCCCCAGAAGGGGCAGTTCCGCTACCGGACAAAGTGCGCGCAGTGGCAGATTTTCCCCAGCCACAAACGGTCAAAGCACTACAGGAGTTTTTAGGAATGGTGAATTTTTATCACCGTTTCCTCCCCCACGCAGCGCAGCTCATGCAACCATTATATGCCGCGCTTAAAAAACAAAAACCCTCCAATGCAATCGAATGGTCCCCGGAGCGGGAGCGCGCATTCGCGGAGGTAAAAAAAGCCCTTGCAGACGCTGCGTTGTTGGCTCATCCAGACCCAACGGCCCGCATAGCGCTCACCACTGATGCGTCGGATTTGGCCATAGGGGCGGTAGTGGAGCAGCATGTTGCCGGGGTTTGGCAGCCGCTGGCCTTTTTCAGCAGATCCTTGCGTGAGGCCGAGCGAAAATACAGTGCGTTTGACAGGGAGCTGTTAGCGCCCCACTTAGCCATTCGCCACTTCCATTTCTGGCTAGAAGGTCGGCGTTTCACCGCGTTTGTCGACCACAAACCGCTCACTTTTGCGATGACCAAAATTTCGGAACCATGGTCGGGCCGGCAGCAGAGGCAGCTGGCCGCAATTTCGGAGTTTACTACTGATATTCAACATGTAGCGGGTAAACTCAATGTAGTAGCAGACTGCCTCTCTCACGCGGTCACCGCGCCAGTCCGTGCAGAGGTAGATTATACTACCGCAGCCGCAGAGCAAAATAACAGCGCGGAAGCGCACGTGGCCCCAGTCCACGTGGTGATAGATTATGCAGCCATGGCAGCGGATCAGGGTAGCGATGCGGACGTGTGCGCGCTCCAGTCGGGACCAACAGGGTTAAGGCTGGAGAACAGGAGGCTGCAAAATGGTATGCCCCCCCTAATCTGCGATGTCTCTACTGGACGACTGCGTCCAATAGTGCCGGCTGCGTGGCGCCGCCGCGTTTTTGACTCGATTCACTTCCTGGCGCACCCAGGGGTGCGCGCGTCGGTAAAAATGGTAGCAGAGAAGTTTGTTTGGCCGAGCCTGCGCAAGCACGTTAAAGATTGGGCAAGAACCTGTATGGCTTGCCAGCGGGCCAAAATACACAAGCACACAAAAGCCCCCTTAGAGCCGTTTCACATCCCGGCCAAGAGGTTTGATCATGTGCATGTCGACCTCATAGGCCCCCTACCATCGTCGCAAGGGTACACGCATCTTTTGACAATGGTGGACCGAACCACGCGTTGGCCGGAAGTGGTCCCACTGGCATCAACCACAGCTGCAGAGGTGGCCCACGCATTTTTAATGGCTTGGATAGCGCGTTTTGGGGTCCTGTCGGATATTATGTCCGACAGGGGACCTCAATTTGTGTCGGAGCTTTGGTCAGCGATGGCCCACAGCTTAGGTGTGACAATTCACCGCACTACCGCTTACCACCCCCAGGCTAATGGTTTATGCGAGCGTTTTCATAGATCATTGAAAGCAGTCCTCAGAGCGTCGCTTACGGATGCAAATTGGGTAAACAGACTACCATGGGTTTTATTAGGGTTGCGTTCTGCACCTAAAGAGGACTTAAAAGCCTCCCCAGCTGAGTTGGTTTTCAAGCAGCCACTCCGGCTGCCAGGAGAGTTTCTTCCAGATAATCTGGCGCCAGGGCGTCCCCCTGCTCAGCGGTCACTGAACGACACGGGAGCGGACATGCTTCCGGGCTCCGTTCATCACACTTTTCCGCGTGTTTTTGTGCCCAAATCTTTAAAAAATGCCGAGTTTGTTTTTGTCAGGCACGAGGCTCAGCGCCCAACCCTGCGACCACCTTACGATGGCCCATATAGAGTGCTGGAAACAGGTGATAAGCATTTTTTGCTAGATTTGAGGAACAGGAGGGAAACAATTAGTATAGACAGACTGAAACCTGCTTTTGTGATGGCCGACGAAACTGTGCGAGTGGCGAGAGCTCCTCGACGCGGCAGACTCCCCAAGGAGCATGCCCCAGAGCCCCCGCAGGGATCAACTAACAGTTCTCATCCTCAGATAGTAGATTCACTGCAAGATGGCGCCGCAGGAGTGACGAAGCCCGCTAACAGCAAGTTTAGAAGGCGGTTGAAGTCCAGACAGCATATGGACTGATGTCGTGGTTTTATCATGTTGTGTGGACTATGTTGTATTGTTTCATCTTCGACGTTTGGGGGAGGGTTATGTGGCACACATATTTGAGATGCTCAGACTGCATATGTATATTGTGTTACCTTACGTCTTAGAAGGAACAATAAGTCTGGACCTCCTGGGGATAACAGCAGGAGGTGGAGGTGCCTTTGGAAATGACTCTTTTTTTTTTTTTTTTTTTTTTTTTTGTTACTTATTTGTACCCGTAGGTAGACTTGGTTTGCAGTCTGGTGACAAGCCACCGGCTGCTGGTCGCTGCGTGCGCGAGCGCCCTAAACCTACATGTTTTTGGTATGCGGGAGGAAACCGGAGAAATCCCGGAGTAAACCCACGCAACACGGGGAGAACATGCAAACTCCACACAGCTCACTGTTGGTCGGGGGCTGAAATCGAACCCACGATCTCATGATCCCCGCGATCCCCCTGCCAAGGGTAAAACTGTGCTGCCACAGTGCTAAACCACTGCGCCACCGTGCAGCCCAGTCTGAAAGGACTTCCTGACCTCCAGGGGTCAGGTGGAGGAAGAAGAGACCGGGGGGAGATGTATTGTCTATGGGGGGTTGAATGACAATGTGTTTCTGTACTTTGATGTCCCGGGTATAAAAGGAGGGGATTGGAGAAGTTGGTCCTCTTTTCTGTTTGAGAGGACGTTGGAGATGTGAGATGATTAATAAACCTGAATTGAGAAATAAATTCAGCCTCTTCATTTCACGCTCTCCACACATGTACCTTTATTTTTTTTACTGTTTTCTTATATTTTACTGTAATAATCTGCATATCAGGTCAGGCATTGGTATGTTTGCTACCAGATAACCATGAAAACCAGTACTACCAGTCTCATCGGTCGGGCCGTCGGCAACTCAACCGGCAACCCCGCCCTTCCGAGGATGTGGAGGGTGAAACTGGGCATCCTGGCAGAACTAAAAACAATATCTGTCAAAAGTCTGTGGTGGATCACTCCCAGTTACATGGGGTGAGACTGGACATCCTGGCAGATAATCACATCTATCGCACGGTCTGTGGTGGACTTCTGCCAGTCAGTGCATCATGACATGCACTTCACAAAGAGCAAAGATAAACAAATCTATCATCTGGTCAGTCACTGCAACAGATACTGGAGTCAGTTTGTCTTGGCCTGGCCTTGCCACTAATAATACCGCTATCTGCCGAGAATGTGCTGCTAGTCCAGCAAAAGCTAGCGGTACTCAAATACTTTGCAAGCAATTTCACGAAATGGCCAGTCAGAAAGCAACTCATACCGGCTCGGACGTCGCCCAGGTTAACAAGGTCAGGAATTCCTGGCAGCAGAAGGTGAAGGACAGAGCTGCGTGGAGGAATCTGATCAGACCTAAATGAAACGGTCATTGTCGTCCCTGACAGACTGCTATGATGATGATGACTGTAATAATCTAAGGTCCCAAGTTGATGCCAATTAACTTAACTTGCATGTCTTTGGCCTGTGGGAGGAAACCAGAGTACCCAGAGAAAACCCACGCAGACACGGGGACAACATGCAAACTCCACCCAGAATCAGAATAAACTTTATTGTCCCTCATGGGAAATTTGTCTTGGATGACAGTGCTACATGATGCTGCATTCACCTTCAGTCACAGTTTAAAACTTCACACAATCAGCAATGTTTATAGACAAGAATTAATGTTACAAAAAAATAATCATACTCCACAGTGAAAACAATAAAATCGCCTCAGATCAATAAATAATTTGAACAACTAAAACCTAGAAAACTAAAGACCAAGATTAGAAATAATGATCGTTAGAACAGACCTAAACATTGAGAGCAGCTAAAATGGGGCTCATGTCCTGTTCAGCTGAGCAAGCTCCATATTTAACAGAGCTATGGATGACAGGACAAAAGAGGGCTTATCGCAGTTAGTTTTGTGTCTGATTGCTCTAGAACAGTGATTCTCAACTGGTGGGTCTGTTTTCAGTGGGTCGCGGGCCTTTGCCTGGGCAAATAAAATATCAAGAAATAAATCAACATAGTGTTGTGGAGAGTTGTGAAGGACGAGACTGAGTGTATTCCTCAGGTTCAGCTTTATTCACAATGACATTCTCCAACAATTCAAAAGCAGAAAAAGACGATGAATCTTCTCACATCTGTCCTTTTATACCAGGACATCAAACATACAGTCACATGGTGCTTAATCAAACATACAGTCACATGGTACTTAATCCCAGTCACAATGTAACTTCCCCCGGACTTCACACCATCCACCTCCTAGTCTCCGGTGGTCAGGAAATCTCTCAAGGCCATCTCCTTGAAACAAAAGGCCAGATCTCACACCCTCCCGTTACCTCTGGAAGGCTCAGCCTCTTTGTTCCCCTGAGACGTGAAGTATACAATAAGCATACAGTGATACATCTGTGGAACATCTGAAATCAACATATGTGCATATATGTGTGCCACAGTGTCATCGATTCACACTCATTAACAGTCGATGGCAGTAGGTGGCCGGCGACACCATATTTCGCACCATAGAAGAAGACTCACAACGTTTGTTTGTACAGTATATGCTAATTGAGCATGGCGAAACGCAGATACGACATAGACTATATAAGATATGGATTTTTTTTTATATTGAGGACAAAGCGATCCCTTTGGAATTGACATGGAAAGCGTTACGTTGCCAAGCAACGAAGAGAGTCAGCTGGTGGAGCTATCATGTGACCGCACACTGAAAAAGAGGTTCACGGAGGTAAGCCTCTTGCAGTTCTGGTGCAGCTCAGTGATGAGCGAGTATAATTCTCTTGCCATAAAAACCCTCCTACCTTTCAGCACTACCTATCTAAAGCGCTATATAAGTGCAGGTTAGTTAGTTAGTTAGCTATCTCTGTGAGTGTGGCTTCTCAGCTCTGGTTCAGTTGAAGACAAAACAGAGAAACAGACTGGACATTGAGCATGACCTCAGAGTTGCTTTGTCTAATATAACTCCAGACATTGAGACTCTTGTCAAGAGCAAAAAACATCCCCAGTTCTCCCATTAATTCCTCCAGACTCAGGTCTATGGTGTCACTGTTACAGGTTTTAGTGAGTGTTCCTTCATTTTCTTCAAAGCACATAACCTTATCAGTAGGTAAATACTGAAAAAACAATCAGAAGAAAAGTCAGTTTTGAGACTTGAATTCTTTTGAATTGCACTTTTTGTTTAATTTTTAATTTAAAATGCAGCTAATTCAGCATTAAAGGGAATTGTTCCCTCTGTTGTATTGCCACTTACTGGTCATTTTGGTTAATCATTAAATTTGTTTTGTGTTTGTATACTGTGATATTCTGTTCTTCTACCTCAGGTTCAAAATGCACAATCTTTACATTCAATAAATTTGAGAATTTGAAAATCTTTGATTTGGGTCGCGGCTTGTCATTGGGGGGTAATGGTGGGTCCCAAAGCCAGACCAATTGAGAACCCAATAGATCAATCCCAATCAATCCTGATTGGGATTGATGGTCACTTCCTTGTGGTAACGTATTGTCACTTCCTGTTTTGCTGTCTGCCTGTGTGGTTTGCTCTCCTCACTCTCCTGAGCTTTGAGTTAGCCACTAGCTATGGCTACTAGCTCTCCTTCCTCTCCTCCTCTGGTGTGCTCTCTCTGTCAGATGTTTAGCTACACCTCTGCCTCTTTTAGTGATAACGATAAATGTAATAAATGTTGTCTTTTTGAGGCGCTCGAGGCGAGGTTGTCTGATTTGGTATCCTGGCTCCGCTGCATTGAAACACCGTCTGTGCCAGTTACTCTTGACGGACGCCCCTTAGCTGCAGCGGAGCTAGCTAGCTTAGGCCCCCCTGTTAGCGGTCCCCGGCTCTCCTCAGCAGCGAGGAGACTGGGTGAGTGACGGTGAGAAAGAAGCCTAGTCGCAAAGCCCCGGTACACCACCAACCTGTTCACGTTTCTAATCGTTTTTCCCCGCTCAGCGACACACCCGCTGAGGAAAAAACTCTGATCATTGGCGACTCTGTAGTCAGAAACGTGAACCTAGAGACTCCAGCGGCCATAGTCAAATGCATTCCTGGGGCCAGAGCAGGCGACATCGAGTCAAATTTGAAAATGCTGGCTAAAAGTAACTGTAAATACTCCACAATTGTTATTCACGCTGGCATTAATGACATCCGTCTCTGGCAGTCGGAAGTCACGAAACTTAATGTAGAATCGGTGTGTGACTTTGCAAAAACGATGTCTGCCACTGTAGTATTCTCTGGGCCCCTCCCCAATCTGACCAGTGATGACATGTCTAGCCGCTCGTCATCCTTGAACCGCTGGCTGTCAGTGTGGTGTCCTGCAAATGACGTGGGCTACATTGACAATTGGAGCTCTTTTTGGGGAAAACCTGGTCTTATGAGACGAGACAGCATTCATCCCACTTTGGATGGTGCTTCTCATTTATCTAACAATCTGGCATCTTTTTTTATCCAAATTTCCAAAACCTTGACTACTCAGAGTTGGGACCAGGAAGCAGAGTCGCAGTCTTACACGCCTCTCTGCAGCTCCTCTTCATCCGCCACCCCTCAGCTTAGCCCCTGTCTTCCCCATCAGAGAATCGCTGTCTGCTCCCTCCAAAGTAAATAAAAATATAATGTATAAGCATCCCAAAGTGATTAAACAAAATATTGGTAAAACTCAAATTAAACATAAAGCCTCTAAATTGAATGATTTGGCCTGTGTTCCTCCTCATAATTTAAAAATTAAATGTGGTTTATTAAATATTAGGTCTCTAACTCCCAAGTCTCTGTTAGTCCATGATCTGTTAATTGATCATCAGATTGATTTAATTTCCCTTACAGAGACTTGGTTAGGGCAAGAGGATTATGTTGGTTTAAATGAATCAACTCCCTCTGGTTATTTAAACTGTCAAAATCCCAGAAGTTCTGGTCGTGGAGGAGGAGTAGCAACAATTTACCATTCCAAATTACTAGTTAATGCAAAGCAAAAAACATGTTATAATTCCTTTGAGGGCCTGGTCCTCAGTATTGGGCAGTTTAGCAATTTTAGGTTAAACCCAATTTTATTTGCCATAGTTTATCGTCCCCCATCAGCCTACTCAGAATTTTTATCTGAATTTTCTGATTTCTTAGCTGATTTAGTGCTGAAATCTGATAGAATAATTATAGTAGGGGACTTTAATATACATGTGGATGTCGATAGTGACTGCCTTAATGTGGCATTTAATTCAATATTAGACTCGATTGGGTTTTCTCAGAAAGTAGGAAATTCTACTCATTACCTCCACCATATGTTGGACCTTGTTCTGACATATGGCATAGAAATAGAAAATCTTGAAGTGTCTCCTCATAACCCTGTACTGTCAGACCATTGTCTGTTAACCTTTGATTTTACTATTTCTGACTATTTGGCTCCTAAAGAAAAATATTATTACAGTAGATGCCTCTCAGATGATGCTGTTACCAAATTTATGCAGATTGTTTCCTCTATGCCATGTGTCAACACAACGGAAATAAGCTATAGACAGCTTGCTCCTTCTGTAATTGATAACATGGTGGATAGTGTTACAGCTTCTCTGCATCAGACTCTAGACTTGGTGGCCCCCTTAAAAAAGAAAAAGTTTAATCAGAGATTTCTAACTCCTTGGTTCAACACAGAAACTCGTAGCTGAAAACAGAAGATTCGTCAATTAGAAAGAAAATGGCGCTCCACTAATTTAGATGAAATCTATTTAGCTTGGAGAAATCATCTTTTAATTTATAAAAAATCTCTTAGAAAAGCTAGAACGAGTTATTACTCTGCATTAATAGAAGAGAACAAGAATAATCCCAGGTTTCTTTTCAGTACTGTAGCCAGGTTGACAAAGAGTCAGGACTCTGTCAATCCTAGCATTCCCTTAGAGCTTACTAGTCAGGACTTTATGAACTTTTTCAATAATAAAATTTCATCCATCAGAGATAAAATCAATCAGATTCTTCCCACAGTTAACTTAAATACTGTAACTACTACAACTCCTTCAATTGATGTCTGTCTTGATGAGTTTACTCCAATCGACCTCTGTGAGTTAGACAAAATAGTTTCCTCATCCAAACCTTCAACTTGTCTTTTAGACCCTATTCCTACCAGGTTATTTAAAGAAGTTTTCCCACTTATTGGTAGCTTTATTCTTCATATAATCAATTCTTCATTAACTTTAGGCCATGTACCACAGGCTTTTAAAATGGCTGTAATTAAACCCTTACTCAAAAAGCCAACGCTAGGTCCAGGAGCTTTAGCTAACTATAGACCAATCTCTAATGTCCCTTTCATTTCAAAAATTTTAGAAAGAGTTGTTGCTACGCAATTGTAACCGGGTCATATTTATGGATCTTTGTTGATTTGATTTGCGTTTAAATATTTTGATTTGAACTTGACTCAACAGGAAGTGACTTCAGGGGTGTGGGCGGGATATGGCCAGGTAGAGGAGTTTGAATATCCGGGTTTTTTTCGGTTGTGGAAAACGGTTCAGGAGACCGGATTTGAAAAGCAAGCAAGACGAGGAATAATCTTCATAAAGAAACGTTGTAAGTTCACCAATGCAGTTAAAATATATTGTTACTCTTAACGAACACGGTGAATTATGCCGAGGAGGATGTAATAAAGTCGGCCTAGTAACAGATAAGACGTATATTGACCTACCGATTTGCTGCCTGACTAGCATGGTATACCGTGCTGCACATAGTGCCTATCCAAGAGGATATAGTTTAAAATATCAGGCTATGTACGATGTAAGCATGAGTGTAAATGTAAAAGTGTGTTGTTTGCTACTCTGGTCACAATGTTATGATGTGTTTTTTTTTTGTTTTACACGGTGACGAGTACTGAAACATTTTATACTGTCAATCAAACCAGGGAGACTCGGGTGTCCTGTGAAAATCAGTCAGTGATCACGCGCTGGTGTGGCGTCATGTGTATGTTGTAAGTGAAAAGCTTTTCTTGTTAAGTTTTGAGCATATTTGGAGTGTGAACTTAAGGTTTGTGGTGTACTAAAGCTATTATGTACCTTTCTCAATTCCAGTATCACCACTACCGTTTGTACGGACTTATTTGGGGTCATTAGGTTACCGATCATTTTATCAGATTGTATTTTTCTTTGGTAGTAATCCACCCTTTTGTTTAAGATCCGCCTCCTGGGTGTTTGAGGCGGTACAAACTGTAACACAAACGTGAGAGTTTTATACCGAGAGACAATTTGTACATTTCATTTTATTTTATTTACATTTAACAATTATTGTAAATCTTTATTTTCTATATATCAGATAAAACCCATAAAATACATTTGTTGTTCAGTGTGTATTATTTCTCGGCAACAAATTTTGGTACCAGGAGTGGGGTCAATTATCTGATAGTTTAGAGTGGGTTGGTATACAGTAAACGGTAGTGGTGATACGAAGCAGACGAGAGCGGCTGGACGGTTGGAGCCTGACGGGGTGCAGACGGAGAGACCGGCCGGAGTGATCGTGGACCTTGGATCAGCGGAGAGGACTCGGGGCCAAGAGACTGCAATTCCTGGGGTTCCATCAGACTGGACAGTTCAACACAATATCCTCGACTACTTGTAAGAGAGACTTTTGAACATGGAAGAGGGCGCAGTGGGGGGCGTTGAAAACAGAGGCGTTGAGGACTCCTCTGCGAGCAGAAATGCTGAGGTATCACCTGAAAACAGAGACCTTTTAGAACAGGTTTCTGAACTGAAACGTAAACAAACTGAAGTCTTGACAGCCATCGCGGCTTTGAGTGAGGAACCACAGAGATCCTATGTTTATGTATCTAGAGAACGGCAAATCCCCCCTTTCAGTGGTGATTATGATAAGGATGGTCGTTCTGTTGAGGATTTTATTGAGGAGGTTGAGCGTGTAGTGCATTCTAGATACCAATCAAACAGTGACCGGTATGACTTCATAATGTCACTTCTAAAGGGTGCAGCTCTAGAGGAGATGCGATTTCGTAGTGGGGGGAAATCACTACCCGTTGCTGACCTGTTCAAGTACCTCAGAGAAGCCTTTAGAGATAAAAGATGCACTGCTCAGCTCTTACATGACCTATACAGTCGAAAACAAAAAGATGGTGAAGATATCCTTGGCTACTCACATGCCTTGTGTCAGATTTTGAGAACGATCTCAAGGCACAACGCAAATGCCTTAGCTAATGAGCAGAAAGTTCTGAGGGATCAGTTCATTGAAGGCCTTAGTGATCCATTCCTTAAGCGAGAACTGAGGAAGTTTGCAAGACAGAAACCAGACTCCACTATGATACAGGTCCGAGAAGAAGCCTTTTTGTGGTCAGTGGAGGATGCTAGCCATTCCAGATCTTCTAAAAGCCGAAGTAAAGGAGACAGTGGAGATAGAGAGACCCAGTGCAGTGCCATAACGGCTCAGGAACAGCAAGTGGGAACTGTGGGTGATCTTTTCAAAGTAGTAGCAGAGCAAGGGAAGCAAATCAGTGAGCTGGCTGCTGCGGTTAAGACCCTAACTATGCAGAGAACAAATTCAAGTGAACAGACCAATACCCGCCGTCGAGCTCAGTTGAAATTTACAGATGATGGAAAACCCATCTGTCTTAAATGTCAAGGGGAAGGGCATATAGCCAAGAATTGCACCCAGAAGCAAAAGGCACAGCAAAGCGGGTCAGAATCAGGGAAACTCGAGGGCCCCAGTCGCCGTGAGTCAAGCGATTAGGGGGGAACACTTCAGACTCAGTTAAAGCACAGATTACTCAGGATCAGTTACTGGCCCGTGCAGTAGGAACATGTCCCACCGTAGAGGATTAACATACGTGGTGTGGTAACCCCGTTGCTTACTAGATACGGGCAGCCAGGTCAGCACCATAACTGAACAGTTTTTCCGTCAGCATTTGTGTGGGGAGGATGATGACATGATGACTACAGCGGGGTGGTTAAGGTTGACTGCTGCTAATGGATTAGAAATCCCATATTTAGGATATCTTGAGTTAGAGATTGAGACCATGGGACTGAAAATACCTGATTGCGGTTTCCTCGTTGTGAAGGACCCACCGAATTCAGAAACTGCAGGGATTGTCGGCATGAATATCATTAGCCGCTGCCGTCAACTGGTGCATGCTGAGTTTGATACTGTCCTTGGGGGGAAACTCGATTCAGACTGGAGAAGTGCCTTTCAGCAGGTTCAGAAATGTACAGTCACTAGGCGGAGTGTGGCTAGGCTGGTAGGTAGGGATGGAGCCCACATCCCCTCAGGCATCAGTAGTTACAGTCATGGCAACAGGGTTTCCCAAGGTACAAGAGGTAACGGCTTGAGATTACTAGAGCTGGGGAACATGACTTTGCCAAGTGGTCTGGTTGTCCTACCCACATTGGCTGAAGCTAGCAGTAACACTGTCCCAGTGCAAGTAGTGAATCTTTCATCAGAGGATGTGTGGCTAAACGCGAGGACCCGGCTTGGGGTATTTTCCCCTGTGGAGTGCTTAAGTGATGAACCCCCAGTTAAAGTAAAGTTTAACCGTATTTCAGCAAGTATCGAACATGTCTCAGTTGATCAGCCTAGTGCCCTTGATGCCAGCACCTCGTCTGTCTTGGACAAGTTAGACATTGGAGGGAGTAAAGAGCAACAGGATCAATTGAAAACTGTGCTGGCCAAGTATGTTAATGTTTTTGCTGTCGATGATGATGACTTGGGGTACACAGACAGAGTCAAACATGACATAAACCTAGTGGATGATGTACCTGTGAGCCTACCCTATCGGCGAATTCCACCCAACCAATACACAGAGGTTAAAGAGCACATATCCAAGCTGTTGAAAAAGGGGATAATCAAGGAGAGTTGTAGCTCTTACGCATCTCCTGTGGTGGTAGTGAGAAAACTGATGGTAGTATACGGCTATGTGTGGATTTCCGTAAGCTTAACCAGAAGACACGAAAAGATGCTTTTCACTGCCGCGAATTGAGAGAGTTTCGATGCTTTGCAGGGAGCAAAGTTTTTCTCAACAATTGACTTAGCAAGTGGGTACCACCAGGTGGCAGTAAAAGAGCATGACCAACATAAAACAGCCTTCACAACCCCTTTTGGTCTCTTTGAGTACTTGCGCATGCCCATGGGTGTCTGTAATGGTCCAGCAACGTTTCAAAGATTGATGCAAACTGCGATGAATGATTTGATTTTCCAAATAATGCTGGTGTTTTTGGATGACATTTTGCTGTTTTCCAAGACATTCACGGAGCACCTAGAAAGAGTTGACATAGTCTTGAAACGACTACAAGATACCGGTCTTAAAGTCAAACTAGAGAAATGTCACTTTCTGCAGCAGAAGGTTAAGTTTTTAGGTCACCAGGTTTCGGCAGATGGAATTGAAGCAGACCCAGGTAAAATAGAGGCAGTGAAGCAATGGCCAGTGCCTACCACACTGAAAGAGTTGCGCTCGTTCCTAGGCTTTTGCGGTTATTATAGGCGATTTGTTGAGCACTTTTCCCAGATAGCTAGCCCGCTTCACGACCTGGTGAATCTCTGTTTGAATTCAGGGCCTCCTTCCAAGGTGAATCAATGGATGTGCAGTCTATGGACGCCGCAATGCCAAAGCTCGTTTGATATTCTGAAACAGAAACTCACTAGCGCCCCAGTACTAGGGTATGCGGATTTTACTCGTCCCTTTATTGTTGAGACAGATGCCAGTAATCAAGGGTTGGGAGCAATATTGTATCAAGAACAAGGGGGAAAGAAAAGAGTAATTTCATATGCAAGCCGTAGGCTCAGAAATGCAGAGAGGAATGACAGAAATTATAGCAGTATGAAATTAGAACTTCTAGCTCTGAAATGGGCAATATCAGAAAAATTCAGAGGCTACCTACTAGGTTCTAAATTCACGGTCCTTACTGATAACAATCCGTTGTGTCATCTCAACACTGCTAGATTAGGAGCACTAGAACAGCGATGGGTGGCTCAGTTAGCAGTGTTTGATTTTGATGTTCAGTATCGGCCTGGCCGGTCTAACCGGGCTGCTGATGCATTATCTAGGCACCCGTTTGCAGGGGAGCAGGAACCAATGTCGGACGACATGGATTATGATGGGTGTGTGGCTATCTGCAATGTGATACAGAAAGGGACAACACTTGGCACTGAGCTAACCAGTGCTGGTCTTGAGAGTTGCAGGATTAGGCAAATGCGGGCGAACGAAAAGGGAGATGGTTCCGGTTCTGGAGCCCAGGGTAATACTCCTACCTTACCTGGCTACTCAAAAGAGGAATTAAGGGAATTTCAGGGGCAGGATCCAGTACTGGGAGTTTTTAGAAGGTTTTGGGACGGCAAAAGTAAACCTAACTTTCAGGAGAGGAAAGACCTTGAAAAACCAGTGCTCTCTTTATTGAAACATTGGCCACATATTAGGGAGAAGGAGGGACTGCTTTATCGGGTGATTGAGGATGTGAGGTATGGGGAACGTTTTCAACTACTAGTGCCAGGCTGTTTAAAGTCTCAGGTGTTAGAGAGTGTGCATGACTCGATGGGGCACCAAGGCATTGAGCGTACTCTGGAATTGCTACGACAAAGATGTTTTTTGGTAGGGATTCATGAGGATGTCAAACAGTGGATAAAGAAATGTGAACGCTGTGTGTTAACAAAAATGCCAAATCCCAAGATTCCCCCCCCCATGAAATCATTTCTAGCTAGTAGGCCCTTAGAGGTAGTCGCAGTTGATTTTACTCTTCTAGAACCCTCTAGCGATGGTAGAGAAAATGTTCTAGTGATCACCGATGTGTTTACAAAGTTTACGCAGGCTTTCCCAACACGTGATCAAAAAGCTGACACAACAGCCAAGGTTCTGCTGCGAGAGTGGTTTCTCAAGTATGGTGTCCCTGAGCGTTTGCATTCGGACCAGGGCCGGAATTTTGAAAGCGAGGTGATCTCAGAGCTCTGCAAGTTGTATGGTCTAAAAAAAGTCGTACAACCCCCCATCATCCTACTGGGAATGCCCAATGTGAACGTTTTAATAGGACGTTGCATGAACTCTTGCGCACCCTCCCGCCTGAGAAAAAACGCAGATGGCCAGAGTCTTTGCCAGAGTTAGTCTATGCGTACAATGTTACCCCGCATTCAACAACAGGCTACTCCCCTTACTACCTTCTGTTTGGTGTGGACCCACACCTTCCTGTTGATGCCCTTTTAGGACAGGAGTCCACTGCAGAGCCCAGTCACGACTGGCTGGCGATCCACCAAAGGCGTCTGAATGATGCTCATGCCAGGGCCAAAGAGTACTGTGAACAGAAAGCTGCTGAACGCATTTCAATGCATAACGAGAAGGTGTACTGTCCCCCTATTGAGCTAGGTCAGATTGTGTATGTCCGAAACCGGCCCCCAGGCAGAAACAAAATTCAAGATGCTTGGAAACCCATTCCCCACCGTGTGGTGCAGATTCAAGGAACTACATACACAGTAGAACCTGTAGAAGGAGGACCGACAAAAAGAGTTAACAGAGTTGACATCAGACCATGTGTGTCCCCACCCGTCTTCAGGTCACGACCGAGTAGCCAGTGTCTTAGAAAGTCCCCAGAGTCCCCGCCGGAGGACAGTCTAAATTCAGAGGACCCTACCGATGGTTTAGTTTTGGAAGAAGTGAGGGCTCTTAGTCCCATCCGTAACCCAGCTCACACTGATGGTCAGGTCAGGATCCCTAGCAGTGAGAATAGTGCGGAAGGTAGCATCAATGGTGAGTCAGAGCAGGATGATGAATTTCCTGAACCAGAATCTGAGGTAGACTCACAAGAAACACGGTCTGATACAGAAGATGAAGCCATGCCTGAACCTGTTCCCTTTCCCCGCAGGAGTCAAAGGTCAACAGCAGGCCAGCACTCAAACCCGTACCATGAGCCAAAGTCAGTTTTGGATCCCAGTTCTTCAGCTATAATCGCTCAGATTTTTGCAAACTTAGGCACGGTCTTGTTTAGAGAAGCTGTGAGGGAAATCAAAAACTCAGTTGTAGTCACCGAGGCCGTTGACTTGTAAGCAGGGGAGAATGTAACCGGGTCATATTTATGGATCTTTGTTGATTTGATTTGCGTTTAAATATTTTGATTTGAACTTGACTCAACAGGAAGTGACTTCAGGGTGTGGGCGGGATATGCCAGGTAGAGGAGTTTGAATATCCGGGTTTTTTTCGGTTGGGAAAACGGTTCAGGAGACCGGATTTGAAAAGCAAGCAAGACGAGGAATAATCTTCATAAAGAAACGTTGTAAGTTCACCAATGCAGTTAAAATATATTGTTACTCTTAACGAACACGGTGAATTATGCCGAGGAGGATGTAATAAAGTCGGCCTAGTAACAGATAAGACGTATATTGACCTACCGATTTGCTGCCTGACTAGCATGGTATACCGTGGCTGCACATAGTGCCTATCCAAGAGGATATAGTTTAAAATATCAGGCTATGTACGATGTAAGCATGAGTGTAAATGTAAAAGTGTGTTGTTTGCTACTCTGGTCACAATGTTATGATGTGTTTTTTTTTTTGTTTTACACGGTGACGAGTACTGAAACATTTTATACTGTCAATCAAACCAGGGAGACTCGGGTGTCCTGTGAAAATCAGTCAGTGATCACGCGCTGGTGTGGCGTCATGTGTATGTTGTAAGTGAAAAGCTTTTCTTGTTAAGTTTTGAGCATATTTGGAGTGTGAACTTAAGGTTTGTGGTGTACTAAAGCTATTATGTACCTTTCTCAATTCCAGTATCACCACTACCGTTTGTACGGACTTATTTGGGGTCATTAGGTTACCGATCATTTTATCAGATTGTATTTTTCTTTGGTCGTAATCCACCCTTTTGTTTAAGATCCGCCTCCTGGGTGTTTGAGGCGGTACAAACTGTAACACAAACGTGAGAGTTTTATACCGAGAGACAATTTGTACATTTCATTTTATTTTATTTACATTTAACAATTATTGTAAATCTTTATTTTCTATATATCAGATAAAACCCATAAAATACATTTGTTATTCAGTGTGTATTATTTCCCGGCAACACAATTATTTGACCACCTGCAGGGAAATGGTTTACTTGAAGAGTTTGAATCTGGGTTTAGAATCCGTCATAGTACTGAAACAGCCTTAGTGAAGGTCACTAACGACCTCCTCATCGCATCTGATAATGGACTGGTTTCTGTACTTGTCCTTTTAGATCTTAGTGCAGCTTTTGATACTATCTGCGGCGGCATGATAAAATAAGGCAGCGAAGTGAGGTTTTAAATAAGGTTTATTATCATACTGCCGTCACGGAGCTTGCCCCATGGGCGAGCCCGGAGGCTCTCCAGCAAAGTGCGCAGATGAGCAGTAGTCATCAGAGTGAAAGAGTGAGTTACAGAATAATGCAGCTTATATACCCAACTACAGACAATACATGAAAGGCATTCACAGCAGTAGGTATGGGCATTTGCATTTGAGAGACACACATAACAATAAGGAGATTGCTGGCCGTAATTCGCCTCCGCTCCGGAGCTGTGGGACAAAAGAGGTTACAAGGCACATCTACATATTGTTATCAGCCATTGGATCACAGTAAGGGCAGGAAGCATGAACAATGCATGAATGGCACATTAACATCAGAGTACTGAGCCGGAAAAAGCCAGAAGAAGCGGGGCTGCCTGTTGACATTAATACACACATTTCACTGTTCTGTTAATTGCTCTAGTCGAGCGCTGTGCCTGACCCAGTCTGTTGTGGGGGTTACGCCACACTATCGATCATAATATTCTACTTGATAGATTAGAACACTATGTTGGACTTAATGGAACTTCGTTGCAGTGGTTTAGATCTTATTTATCTGATAGGTTCCAGTTTGTTCATGTAAATAATGAGTTTTCTTTCAACTCAAAGCTTAGTCATGGAGTTCCACAGGGATCTGTGCTAGGCCCTACTGTGGGGAGACTTGAATAACGAAACCAAATTGTCTTTCATTCCAGTTTATTCAAGTAATCATTCCACTGTCTGCTCTCATTCTTGAGCAGCGAACAAAGAGAGTGAACACACCAAAGTTCTCTCATTTAAACATTCTGACATCAAACCATTTCCCTCGCGGGGGAAATCACACATCTCTCTCAAAATCTCTTTATCCACATTCATTAGCCTTTTATTTACATAACTCCCCCTTCTCTCTTCTCGAGCCTCAGTGGTCAGGAAGTCTTCTGTCCCCTGGCCTCCGCAGGGGGTCCAGGCTCTGTGGCTCCGCACCGCAGGGGGCTGGCTCTCCTTCATCGTGGTTAAATCACATATGCAGTGTCCAACATATACATGTCTCACAACACAGCCATATAACCCCCCCCAACGATGAAGAACAGACTAATTCCTAAAATTAAATAGCACCTTACTCACTACTGAATAATCAACACCAACATTCAGTCTGTGCGCCGTTTGGGCTTCAGCCGTCTGCCGAATCTGCTGTGCGTTGGCCCCGCCTTGCCTGTGGTGCGTTTCTGCTTCGGGTCTGTTGACTGAGGGAGAGAGTGATTAATTGCCCCCTGCGGGGGCCTGCCTCGTCGAGGCGCCACCGCGACCGGTACAGACACGTCCTTCATGACAAAAGCAGGTTTTAGTCTGTCAATACTGACTGTCTCTTTTCTGTCTCCAAAATCTAGCACAAATTGCTTATCACCTGCCTCCAGCACTCGAAATGGCCCTTCGTAAGGTGGTTTGAGCGTTGCTTTTAGGGCTTCGCGCCTGACAAAAACGAAATCGGCATTTTTCAAAGCCTTGGGGACGAAAACTCGTGGAAAAGCGTGATGAACCGGACCCGGGAGCGTGTCTGCCCCCGTGCCGACTAACGGTCCCAGAGCCGAGAGAGGTGGGGGCTCTGGGTGCTCTGGTAAAAACTCGCCCGGCAGCCTCAGAGTTTGTGCGAATACCAGCTCCGCTGGGGAGGCATCTAAGTCCTCTTTAGGCGCAGAACGCAACCCTAATAAAACCCATGGAAGTTTATTCACCCAATCTGCATCCGTGAGCGACGCTCTGAGTGCTGCCTTCAAAGACCTATGAAAATGCTCGCATAAGCCATTGGCCTGAGGGTGGTAAGCCGTAGTGCGGTGAATTTTGGCTCCTAAGCCGTTGGCCATTGCTGACCACAGCTCAGAGATGAATTGCGGTCCTCTATCGGACGTAATGTCCGACGGAACCCCGAAGCGCGCCACCCAAGCCGTTAAAAAAACGCGAGCCACCTCCGCGGCCGTGGTCGTCGCAAGTGGGACCACTTCCGGCCAACGTGTGGTGCGGTCCACCATTGTCAAAAGATACGTGAACCCCTGTGATGCCGGTAGGGGGCCCACAAGGTCGACGTGCACATGGTCGAACCTTCTGGCCGGAATGCGGAACGGTTCTAACGGGGCTCTTGTGTGCCTGTGAATTTTGGCCCGTTGACAGGAAATGCAGGTTTTTGCCCATTCCTTCACGTGCTTGCGCAGGCACAGCCAAACAAACTTTTCCGCCACTAGTTTCACCGATGCGCGCACCCCCGGGTGCGCCAGTGAGTGAACCGAGTCAAAAACACGGCGGCGCCACGTGGCCGGAACCACCGGACGCGGGCGCCCCGTCGACATGTCGCAGATCAGGGGGGGGCATACCGGTTTGTAAACACTTGCTCTCCAGCCTCAACCCTGTTGGTCCAGACTGGAGCGCGCGCACGTCTGCGTCCGCCCCCTGGTCCGCTGCCATGGCTGCGTAATCTATACCCACGTGCACCGGGGCTGCGCGCGCCACCGTGCCGCTCTCCTGCGGCGCGGTCACGGTGGCCCGTTCTGCCTCTGCGCGTGTTGGGGTCGTGAACACGCGTGAGAGACAATCCGCTACTACATTGAATTTGCCCGCGACGTGCCTAATGTCAGTGGTAAATTCCGAGATTGCGGCCAGCTGCCTCTGCTGCCTGCCGGACCACGGGTCTGAAATTTTGGCCATGGCGTATGTGAGCGGCTTGTGGTCCACATAAGCGGTGAAGCACCGTCCTTCCAGCCAGAACTGGAAATGACGAATAGCCAAATGCAGCGCCAACAGTTCTCTGTCAAACGCGCTGTATTTTCGTTCAGCCGCGCTTAAAGATTTGCTAAAGAAAGCCAAAGGCTGCCAAACTCCGGCTACCTGTTGCTCAATAACGGCCCCTATGGCTAAATCTGAAGCGTCTGTTGTCAGTGCGATACGTGCTGCAGGGTCTGGGTGGGCCAGGAGCGCAGCGTCAGCCAAGGCTTTTTTAACCTCTGTGAACGCGCGCTCCCGCTCCGGGGACCATTCGACCGCCTGGGTCGGTTTTTGTTTTTTGAGCGCGGCATATAACGGTTGCATGATTTGAGCTGCGTGGGGCAGGAATCGGTTATAAAAATTCACCATCCCCAAGAATTCCTGTAGTGATTTGACCGTTTGTCGACGGGGAAAATCTGCTACCGCGCGTACTTTCTCTGGTAACGGAACCGCTCCCTCCGGGGAGACGCGGTGACCCAAAAAATCGATCCGCTCGACGCCGAACTGGCACTTGGCTGGGTTAACTATTAAGCCGTGCTCTCCCAGCCTCCTAAAAACTGCTGTGAGGTGCGTTTCGTGTTCGTCCTCTGAAGTACTCGCGACCAAAATGTCGTCGAGGTGCACAAACACGAAAGGGAGATCGCGTAACACGGCATCCATCATCCGCTGAAATGTTTGCGCCGCCCCTTTGAGACCAAACGGCATGCGTAAAAATTCGAAAAGTCCGAACGGGGTTATTACCGCTGTTTTAGGAATGTCCTCCGGTTGGACCGGGACTTGGTGATAGCCGCGAACTAGATCAATCTTTGAAAAAATGCGCGCCCCCGCCAGGTGCACCGAAAAATCCTGAATGTGCGGGATGGGATAACGATCGTGCGCCGTAGCGTTGTTTAGCCTGCGGTAATCCCCGCACGGTCTCCAGGAGCCATCGGCTTTCGGTACCATGTGCAGCGGCGAAGCCCACGGGCTCTTCGACCTACGAACGATGCCCAGCCTCTCCAGGCTGGCGAACTCCTCGCGCGCAATGGCGAGCTTAACTGCATCCAAGCGCCGAGCTTTTGCAAACACGGGAGGACCAGAAGTGGGGATAAAGTGTTTCACCCCGTGCTTCGCGACCGTCGCTGAAAAAGTGGGCACAGTGAGCGCTGGAAATTGGGTGAGGAGTGTGTGAAACTTACCACCTGCTGTAGCGACGTGGGTCTGTACTGGTGGCGGGGACACTCGAGCTGAACAGGGGAGAGAGTAAAAAGAGAGTGCATTTACCAGCCGTCTATTAGCAAGATCAACTAACAGATTGTGTGAACACAAAAAATCCGCGCCCAACATGTTGAAACTCACCGCCGCTATCACAAAAGTCCATTCATATGTGCGGCCATGTAAGCATAAAGGCAAGGTCCTTCTCCCGTAGGTGTTGATGTTCGAGCCATTTGCCACTGTAGCTCCGCTACCGTGGGGTCCAGCCACCCGGTCCGCGTATGTTGGGGTGATGAAGCTCACTTGTGCTCCGGTGTCGATGAGGAACTCTCGTCCGGAGCGCGCATCCGTGATGTAGAGCAGCTTGTTGCGTTCTCCGAGGGTCGAAGCTGCTAGCGACCCCTGGTCTTGCCGTTTCCCGAACTCCTGAAGATGCAGGGCGGCACACACCTGCGTGCCTTCTCTGCGAACCTCCGATGGTAAAAGCAGAGATCTTCTCCTCCGCTGTGTCGTGCCCGCGCCTCTGCCGCCGGGCTATTGGCTCCCCCTCGTCGCGGCCGTGTTGCCGCCGTCGTCGGCCAGTCTGGTTCTGCCGCCTCTGGCTCCCCGCTGTCTCGGGTCGCTGCTGTGGTTGCTTGCCCGCCGCAGGCATCCAGGATCCCATCTGCCTCCTGGGCCAGCTCCCGGAACTCCTCCAGGGTGTGACACTTTTTGCCGGCCAGCGTGATTCTCGCATGCGCCGGGAGGTTGGAGAGGAAGATGAACTGAAAAATGAAATCATCGTTGTCCAACCCTCTCAGCTGTATCATCTCCTCCATCAGGGCGCTCGGCCTGTGTCCACCTTGGTCTAGCAAAGACAGGATCCTCCTCGCCCTCACTTCAGCCGAGGGGGTGAAAAACTTGATGAGGGTGGATTTCAGCTTGCCGTACCTGTCGGTCGCGGGTGGCTGCTCCACCAAGCTTTGCACGCACCGAGCTGTGCTGTTGTCCAGTTTAGCGATGACATGGTGGAACTTAGTGTCATCCACCGTTACTCCTGCGAGCGCGAACTGCGACTCTGCTTGCAGAAACCACGACCGTGGGTTATCCTGCCAGAAATCAGGCAGCTTAATGGCCACTGCGCTCGCCAGCTCTGAGCGCTGTGAGTCCGGGACCCTGAGAATTTCTTCGTTCATTCTCAACGTCGTCAGTCACCAATGTGGGGAGACTTGAATAACGAAACCGAATTGTCTTTCATTCCAGTTTATTCAAGTAATCATTCCACTGTCTGCTCTCATTCTTGAGCAGCGAACAAAGAGAGTGAACACACCAAAGTTCTCTCATTTAAACATTCTGACATCAAACCATTTCCCTCGCGGGGGAAATCACACATCTCTCTCAGAATCTCTTTATCCACATTCATTAGCCTTTTATTTACATAACTCCCCCTTCTCTCTTCTCGAGCCTCAGTGGTCAGGAAGTCTTCTGTCCCCTGGCCTCCGCAGGGGGTCCAGGCTCTGTGGCTCCGCACCGCAGGGGGCTGGCTCTCCTTCATCGTGGTTAAATCACATATGCAGTGTCCAACATATACATGTCTCACAACACAGCCATACTACTCTTTTTAGTTTATATATGCTTCCGTTAGGCAACATTATTAGAAAGCACTGTATACGTTTTCATTATTATGCAGATGACACACAATTATACCTGTCAATGAAGCCAGATGATAGTAATCAATTAGCCAAGTTAGAAGCCTGTCTTAAGGAAATCAAAGCTTGGATGACTTGTAATTTCTTGCTATTAAATTCAGATAAGACTGAAGTCATTCTTGTTGGTCCAAAAAACCTTAGAAATTCCTTTCCAAATCAAACTTTCAGTTTGGATGCAGTTACTCTTTCTCTTAATAGCTCTGTGAGGAACCTTGGAATTATTTTTGATCAGGATCTGTCCTTCAATTCACATATTAAATTTGTTTCTAAGACTGCCTTCTATCATTTGTGTAATATTGCCAAGATTAGGAGCATCTTGTCTCAGAGTGATGCTGAGAAACTGATCCACGCTTTTGTTAGCTCGAGATTAGATTATTGTAATTCTTTATTATCAGGCTGTCCTAAAACATCTTTAAAAAGTCTTCAGCTGATCCAAAATGCTGCAGCAAGAGTTTTAACAGGTACTAGAAAGAGAGATCATATCTCTCCGGTTCGGGCCTCCCTTCATTGGCTTCCCATAGAGTTTAGAATTAAGTTTAAAATCCTTCTTCTTACTTACAAAGCTCTAAACAATCAGGCTCCTTTTTATTTAAAAGATCTGATACTACCGTATCATCCTAACAGAGCACTACGCTCCCAAAATGCAGGATTACTTGTAATACCTAGAATCTCCAAAAGTACAATGGGAGGCAGAGCCTTCAGTTATCAAGCTCCTCTCCTGTGGAACCAGCTGCCAATCTGGATTCAGGAGTCAGACTCGATCTCTGTTTTTAAGAATAGGGATAAAACCTACCTTTTTGATATAGCCTACAATTAGGGAGGGATCATGTGTTTCTGAACCCTCCCTTAGTTATGCTGCTAATAGGTTTAGTCAGCCGGGGGACCTCCAGTAATGCACTGGGCCTCACTCCTTTCCTCACTCTCAATGAAATATTTTTTTTTGCTGGTCATTAACATTTGTTTGTTCTCTCCCATAGATTGAGTCCCCATTGTGCTGTTTGCTCTCTACATGTCTGTTCTTTTCTTCTTCTCTATCCCCTCACCCCCCCAGCCAGCCGCAGCAGATGACTGCCCCTCCCTGAGCCTGGTTCTGCTGGAGGTTTCTTCCTGTTAAAAGGGAGTTTTTCCTCTCCACCGTCGCCAAGTGCTTGCTCACAGGGGATCGCCTGATTGCTGGGGTCTTTCTGCAACTGTGGGGGTTCCCCCTACAGTTGATAGTGCTATGAGATGACTGTTGTTGTGAAATGGTGCTATATAAATAAAGTTGAATTGAAGTGAATTGAACCACTGCTCTAGAGCTTCTCCCTGAAGGTCACGGCTCATAATCAAGGTAAAGGATATGAGACAGGTCCTTTAAAGTTCTGTGGGCCTGATTAACAACAGTTTTCTCATTTGTTGATTGGAGAGACTGATAAGTTATAGTTCCTATTACTTTCATGGCAATTTTTACCAGTTTCTCTATCTTAGATTTGGACTGGACTGTAAGCGAACCATACCAGGCTGCCATGCCATATTTGACCAAGCTTCCCAACACTGTCTGATAGAAAGTCTACATGATCTTAGAGCTCACGCCAAACAAGCTCAGCCTCTGAAGAAAATGGAGTTTTTGCACCAGCCAGTTTTGCACACAGGAAGTCAACATGTTTTCCCATTTAAAAAATAAGTCCATATAGATGCCTAGGTGCTTGTATGAGCTTACTTGCTCAATTGAGCAACCACTGATCACCACTGGGTCATGCACTCGTACTGCTCTGTGATCAAATATCATTTCTTTAGTTTTGTCTGCATTTAAAATAAGATGACAACTATAGCACCAGGCTTTAAAATCAGTGATCTCCCTGTAATAGCCTGAGGGGTTATCACTTCCATAAGATAAGATAAGATAAGATAAGCCTTAATTAGTCCCACAATGGGGAAATTCCAGGACTGCAACAGCACAGGGATAGCAACACTAAGAGCAATAATTTAGAAAATAAGAGCAGTGAATATACATATGTACACATAACTATATAAATATATATACACAGTGCGGAGCATTGTAGCTAGATGGAATAAACAGCATAACAGTCTATTTAGTTACCCCACATAGTATGAATATGTACCCATACATATTGTCACCCTCCGTAGCGATTGATATTGTCCTAGTTGTATACTGGAGGGGACCATTTGTGTAGGTCTGTTGCGTCTTTTGCATTCAATACTATTAGGTCATCACGTTTTTTTGCTATCTCTGCGAGCAGCCCTGCTTAGGTAATATAGTCTGACAGCCGTAGGTAGGAAGGACCTGTGAAACCTCTCGGTCACGCACCTAGGATGATGTAGCCTTCTGCTAAATGAGCTCCTCATTGCGTCCAGTATGTCCTGCATAGGGTGGGACTCGGACTCTGGCAGAGATGACAGCTTAGCCACCATCCTTTCATGTAAAAGACTTAAAATAATTGTGCTGTCAGAAAATTTTATGATAAAATGATTAAGCTGTCTGCCTCTACACTCATTCGTGTACAAAGTAAAAAGGAGAGAAGAACTCACAGCTCCCTGGGGCACCCCTGTACTACAGTGTTTGACTGCTGAAAGCCTGCCATTCACACTGACTTGTGACCAGTTGTTCAAGAGAAAATAAAACCATTTTATAATTAAAGGATTTATCTCTAAGTTTAAGAGCTTCTGGACCAGCAGGTGGGGGCGGACAGTGTCAAAAGCAGAACTAAAATCAGCAAATAAAATCCAAGCATAAGCCTGAGGATCTTCTAAGTGCTTGCTAATGAAATGAGGAACACTGATGACAGCATCCTCTGTGCTTTGCCCTTCCTGATAAGCAAACTGAAGTTGGTCCAGGCTAGAAAATATCTCAGTTTTAATCATATGAGTTGTGGCAAATATGTTTGGTTCATATTTCCCACAAGTGTGTGGCACATATGTTTGGTTCATATCTCCCACAAGTGTATGGCTTATGTGGATTGGGGCTTCACGTCTTGAGGGACAAAGAGTCTGGGTTGGCAGAGGTCGACAGGAGATGACGAGGAGGTGTGAGTTTTGACCTTTGTCTCAGAGAAGAGGCCCCGGGGGGATTCCCGGAACATCGGAGAATGAGAGACAATGGTGAATCTTCAAAGACGTGGCATTGTGACTGTATGTTTGCAGAAGCACCATGTGACTTAAGTTCTTAATCCCCGAGATGTATAAGAATGTGATGTGACATGATTCTGCCTCTTTTGGCTACTTGAGAATGATGGAGATTGTGTTCTGCAATAAAGCTGAACCTGAGAAATAAACTCAGCCTCATCATTGAACACAACTTCCACACTGGTGACCCACGACAGAGAATGAGCAGAGAGAATTCTCCTGAGCGGAGCTCATCAGAGGCCAGCCTAATGGCTGCCTCCTCGCTCCGGCTGCCCGATTTCTGGCAGCATAGCCCGCGCTCCTGGTTTAGCGCAGTCGAGGCGCAGTTCAACCTCCGGAGAATCTCGAAGGATGACACAAGATTCTACCATGTGGTGGCAAAGCTAGACAGCCACACGGTCCAGAGGGTGGAAGATCTGGTTAATCACCCACCGGACACCGGCAAGTACAACGCATTGAAGGAGGCGCTGATCAGCCATTTCACTCCCTCGGTGCAACAGTGAGCAGAGGGGTTTCTAGCGTTGACGGAGTCGGAGAACGACAGACCTGCGGACCTGATGGTGAAGATGCTGAGGCTGAAAGACTCCGAGGATGGCAAATTTATTTTCGCCCACCTTTTCCTCCAGACCCTGCCGCCAGCAGTGAGAGTGACCCTGGCAGACTCACCCCGATTGGCCAAGCGAGACTACCATGGGCTGAGCAAGGAGGCGCAGCGACTCGTCGACGCCCACAAGTGGAGCGCGGTTTCGGCCGCGGCAGCTGAGCCAGGAACGGCGCCCAGAGGCAGTTTGGAGCCAGTGGTGGCGGCGCCAGATGCACCGATGACGGCGGCAACAGGCACCAGGCGACGCGGAGCCGAAGACGGCCTGTGCTTCTACCACCGCCGTTTTGCGGAGAGGGCACACAGATGTCTCCCGCCGTGCCACTTCAAGCGCCCGGGAAATGCCAAGACTGGGGGCCGGTAGCAGCTGCGACCCTCGGAGAAGAAAACAAGCTGCTTTACCTGATGGATGCACACTCGGGGAAACAATTCCTCGTGGACACGGGCTCCCAGCTGAGCTTCGTCACGCCTACCTACGCGGAATGGCTGATGCCGTCTAAAGCTCCCTGGGTGTCAGTGTCAGCAGCGAATGGCTCAGCGATTAAGACCTTCGGTGAGAGGACTATGCTTCTGTCTTTACAGGGCCGTTCATTTGAGTGGACCTTTATTGTAGCGGCAGTCAGTTTCAACATGTTAGGGGCTGATTTTTTGTGCTCACATGGTTTATTGGTTGATCTTGCTAATAGACGTCTGGTTAATGCACTGTCTTTCCATTCTATTCCCTGCACAGCTCCGGTGGCCCCGCCGACAAACAGTTCTCCAGACTGAACCCGCGCAAGGCCCCCGGCCCAGACGGCGTGTCTCCCTCCACCCTGAGACTCTGTGCGAAACAGCTGGCTCCTGTATTCACAGACATTTTTAACACCTCCCTTAAGTTATGCCACGTGCCGTCCTGCCTCAAATCCTCCACCATCATCCCTGTCCCCAAGAAGCCACGGATCACTGGACTTAATGACTACAGACCTGTAGCGCTCACCTCTGTAGTCATGAAGTCCTTTGAGCGCCTGGTCCTGTCCCACCTCAAGTCCATCACCACCCCTCTCCTGGACCCGCTGCAGTTTGCCTACCGAGCCAACAGGTCTGTAGACGATGCAGTCAACCTGGCCCTCCACTCCATCCTGCAGCACCTGGACTCCCCGGGAACCTACGCCAGGATCCTGTTTGTGGACTTCAGCTCCGCATTCAACACCATCCGCCCCGCTCTGCTCCGGGACAAGCTGTCCCTGCTCAACGTGCCTGACTCCCTCTGCAGGTGGATCATCGACTTCCTGACGGACCGGAGGCAGCATGTGCGGCTGGGAAAGACTGTCTCAGACTATACTAGCATCAGCACCGGATCACCCCAGGGCTGTGTACTTTCCCCCCTACTCTTCTCCCTTTACACCAACTCCTGCACCTCCAGCCACCAGTCTGTCAAGTTGATCAAGTTTGCGGACGACACCACCCTCATCGGGCTCATCTCCAACGGCGACGAGTCCGCCTACAGGAGAGAGGTGGCCCAGCTGGCGTCCTGGTGCAGCAATAACAACCTGCAGCTGAACGCTCTGAAGACAGTGGAGATGATTGTAGACTTCAGGAAAGTCACTACTCCTCTGCCCCCCCTCACCCTCTCAGGCTCTCCCATCACCACTGCTGATTCCTTCCGCTTCCTAGGCACTACCATCACCAGGGACCTCAAATGGGAGCTGACCATCAGCTCACTCATCAAAAAAGCCCAGCAGAGGATGTTCTTCCTGCGGCAGCTGAGGAAGCTCAAGCTACCCACCAAGATGTTAGTGCAGTTCTACACAGCCATCATCGAGTCCATCCTCACCACCTCCATAACCGTGTGGTACGCAGGAGCCACTGCCAGGGACAGACTAAGGCTGCAGCGCGTCGTGCGCACTGCTGAGAAGGTGATCGGCTGCAAGCTCCCATCTCTCCAGGATCTGTACATCTCCAGGACCCGGAGGCGTGCTGGCCGGATCATAGCCGATCCCTCACACCCTGGTCATGTACTGTTTGCCCCCCTCCCCTCTGGTAGAAGACTTCGGTCCATCCAGACTAAAACCTCCCGTCACATGAACAGCTTCTTCCCCTCTGCCATTAGACTGCTGAACACTAAGTGACTCTCGTGCACCATGTACAGCAGCTCAACCAGACTCATGTCAATCATCACTGTTTTCTTCCTGCATTACCGACTGCACTATATAGTTCTCCACAGTATCTGCTGCTGGCTAATATATATTTTAACTGTTGACCAGTATCACTTAATCTTATCCTACACTTTATTACATGTATAGTTTATTTCTCTTATCTTATCATGTTTAATGTTGCAGCATTGTACCGAGACAAATTCCTAGTTTGTGTACTACATGAACAATGGCAATAAACCTGATTCTGATTCTGATTCTGATTCTGACTGCACATGCCAACATCACAGCTGCGGATGGTAAGTTTCATGCTCTGCTCACTCAGTTCCCAGCACTCACAGTCCCAAAGTTTTCAGCGACAGTGGCTAAACACGGGGTGGAGCATTTTATCACCACCACTGGGCCGCCCGTTTTTGCAAAAGCTCGGCGCTTAGACTCAGCTAAGCTGGCAATAGCGCGCGAGGAGTTCGCCAACCTGGAAAAACTGGGCATAATTAGATGCTCGAACAGCCCCTGGGCTTCGCCGTTACACATGGTCCCAAAGGCTGATGGCTCGTGGCGGCCTTGCGGTGATTTCCGCAGGTTGAACAACGTTTCGGCACACGACCGCTAACCGATTCCGCACATCCAGGACTTTTCAGTTCATTTGGCGGGGGCGCGCATTTTTTCTAAAATAGATTTGTTGCGCGGCTACCATCAAGTCCCGGTGCGTGCGCAGGATATACCCAAAACAGCGGTAATAACTCCTTTCGGGCTTTTTGAGTTTTTGCGCATGCCGTTTGGTTTAAAGGGTGTTGCGCAAACTTTCCAACGCATGATGGATGCAGTTTTACGCGACCTCCCTTTCGTGTTCGTCTATTTGGACGACATTTTGGTAGCCAGCACGTCCGAAGACGAACACGAAATCCACCTCACAGCGGTTTTTCGGAGACTGGCAGAGCACGGGTTAATAATTAACCCAGCGAAGTACCAGTTTGGGGTGGCGCAAATTGATTTTTTGGGGCATCGCGTTTCACCAGAAGGAGCGATTCCCCTGCCCGATAAGTTTCGCGCGATAACAAATTTTCCCCGACCTCAAACGGTCAAAGCGCTGCAGGAGTTTCTAGGAATGGTTAATTTTTACAACCGGTTTCTTCCGAGCGCAGCGCAGCTCATGCAGCCACTGTACACGGTACTAAAGAAACAAAAGCCCACAAGTAAGGTTGAATGGTCTCCGGAGCGGGAACGCGCTTTCTCCCAGGTCAAATCAGCCCTTGCAAGCCCCATTTTGTTAGCGCACCCAGTTCCAACAGCCCGTTTGGCGCTCACCACTGACGCTTCTGATTTAGCGGTGGGGGCGGTCGTTGAACAGTTTGTGGCAAGGACCTGGCAGCCGCTCGCGTTTTTTAGCAAATCCTTGCGCGATAACAAGCGTAAATACAGCGCGTTTGACAGGGAGCTTTTGGCCCTACACTTGGCCACCCGCCATTTCCAGTTCTGGCTGGAAGGGCGCCATTTCACCGCGTTCGTGGACCACAAACCGTTAACGTTTGCAATGGCCAAGATCTCAGAACCTTGGTCAGCCCGACAGCAAAGGCAGCTAGCCGCGATATCGGAGTTCACCACCGATATCCAGCATGTCGCAGGTAAACATAATGTAGTGGCAGACTGTCTCTCGCGTGCTGTGGCAACGCCAGGCCCCATGGGGGCAGACTCTGTAGCCGTGGCCGCGGACCAGGGCAGTGACGCGGAAGCGCGCGCAGCCCCGGTCCACGTAGGTTTAGATTATGCAGCCATGGCCGCGGAGCAGGTTGGTGACGCGGATGTGCGCGCGCTCCAGTCTGGACCAACAGGGTTAAGGCTGGAGCACAGGGTGCAGCAAATAGTTATGCCACCCCTAATATGCGATGTCTCCACGGGACGGCCTCGCCCCGTGGTTCCAGCTGCGTGGCACCGCCGCGTTTTTGACTCGGTCCATTCTCTGGCGCACCCAGGGGTGCGCGCATCGATCAAGATGGTGGGGGAGAAATTTGTTTGGCCCGGGTTGCGCAAACAGGTCAAGGAATGGGCAGCGGCCTGCGTAGCGTGCCAGAGGGTTAAAATACACAAGCACACGAGAGCTCCTTTGGAGCCTTTTCATATTCCGGCTAAGCGCTTTGATCATGTGCATGTTGACTTGGTGGGCCCCCTGCCCTCGTCTCAAGGGCACACGCACCTTTTGACAATGGTGGACCGCACCACGCGTTGGCCAGAAGCGGTTCCTCTGGCGTCAACAACAGCGGAAGAAGTTGCGCCTGCGTTTTTAACAGCTTGGGTTGCGCGTTTTGGACTTCCGTCGGACATAACGTCCGATAGAGGTCCTCAATTTGTTTCCGAGCTGTGGTCGTCTATGGCCCGCAGCTTAGGGGTGAAGATACACCGCACTACCGCGTATAACCCCCAAGCCAACGGTTTATGTGAACGCTTTCATAGGTCATTGAAAGCAGCCCTCAGAGCATCACTCACGGATACAAATTGGGTGGACAAACTGCCATGGGTTTTATTGGGGTTGCATTCTGCACCTAAGGAGGACTTGCAGGCCTCCCCAGCTTAGTTAGTTTTTGCACAACCTCTCCGTTTGCCGGGGGAATTTCTTCCCGAAAATCCTGCACCAAATTGCCCCCCCCGCTCAGCTGCTGCAGAGCGGCACAGGATCAGACACGCTGCCTGGCCCAGTTCATCACAGTTTCCCACGCATTTTTGTGCCAAAGGCTTTAAAAAACGCAGAGTTTGTTTTTGTTAGACATGATGCCCAACTCCCAGGTTTGCGCCCGCCTTACGACGGACCGTACAGAGTGCTGGAAAAAAATGAGAAGCATTTCTTGCTAGATTTAGGAGACAGAAATGAATTAATTTGCATAAACAGACTCAAGCCCGCTTTTGTTCTGGCTGATGAACAAATGCAGTTGGTGAGAGCTCCCTGCTGCGGCAGGCCACCGAGAAGGCATTCTCCAGAGCTCCCACAGAGATGTGCTAACAAATCTAATCCACAGGTGCGAGGAGACGCTGCAGAGGCAGCAAAGCCGGCTTAGAGCAGATTCGGCAGGAGGTTAAGACCTAAGAGACTGGGGGATTGATTTTTGTTGTGTGGTAATGTTTTTATGTTATGCAGTTCTGATTATGTTTGTCCCATGCAGACGTTTGGGGGGGGGGGGGGGCGTCATGTGGCACATATGTTTGGTTCATATTTCCCACAAGTGTGTGGCACATATGTTTAGTTCATATCTCCCACAAGTGTATGGCTTATGTGGATTGGGGCTTCACGTCTTGAGGGACAAAGAGTCTGGGTTGGCAGAGGTCGACAGGAGATGACGAGGAGGTGTGAGTTTTGACCTTTGTCTCAGAGAAGAGGCCCCGGGGGGATTCCTGGAACATCAGAGAATGAGAGACAATGGTGAATCTTCAAAGACGTGGCATTGTCACATGTTTGCAGAAGCACCATGTGACTTAAGTTCTTAATCCCCGAGATGTATAAGAATGTGATGTGACATGATTCTGCCTCCTTTGGCTACTTGAGAATGATGGAGATTGTGTTCTGCAATAAAGCTGAACCTGAGAAATAAACTCAGCCTCATCATTGAACACAACTTCCACAGAGTAATGATTCTGTCAAAGCACTTCATTACAGTACATGTTAATGTAACAGGCCTAATGTCCTTGCTGTCTGTTGGACAGGATACTTTTGGTACAGGAGCTATTATAGATTTCTTCCACAGCTCTGGGACTGTGTGACTCTGTATGGACTTTTGGAAAAGAGGGCACCAAGCATCAGCTAATTCAGATGAACATCTTTTTAGCAGAGAAGCAGTCAAACCATCAGGGCCCATTGATTTCTTATTACAGACATTTCTAAAAATTACTTGAACCTGTTTTGGGTCGATGAACACACTGTCAGGATCACAAGTAACTGAGTCTAAACCCTCAATCATGGATTGAAAAGGTGAGTTCTGAGTATCAAATCTTAAAAAAAAGTAACTGAGATCATTAGCTATTTCAAGGTCATTTACAGTAATGATCCGTTTCTTCATAGGATTCATATTGGTAATTTGTTTTGCGCTGTCCCAGAGTTTTTTGGTATTCATCAGGCTAAAACTATGTTCAGTTGTTTCCTGATGCTTTTCTCTGTTCTTCTTCAGCAATTTATTTCTTTCTTTCTGTGCTTCTGCCACATCAACCCAGTTTTAGTTTTTAAAAGCCATCTTCTTATTATTGATGCAGTCCTTCACTTCTTTAGTGATGTCAGGCTTGTTATTTGGGAAGTGAATAACCTCCTTTTTTGGAACCACATTGTTGACACAGAATTTAATATAATCTGTGATTGTCTCTGTAGCCTCATTCAGGTCCATGTGATGGAATAAGCTCCAGTCCATACATAAAAAACAGCCCCTCAAAGCCTCAACACTGTCCTCAGTCCACTGCAGTGCAGATTTGTGTTGGGACTTGCTGGACTGTAGCACAGTTGTATATGTTGGTATAAGATGGACAGTGAGATGGTCCGAGTTAGAGAGAGGGGGGAGAACCTTAGCTTTATAAGCATTGTTTATATTCCTGTAGCATTTGTCTAACAAGTTTTTCTGTGTGCCACACTTCACGTTGTGGAGGAAGGATGAGATGAAACACGAGTGCTGCCAAACCAGACTTTATTCCTCCAACAAACAAAACAAGACTGTCCTCTGGGTGCCAAAGTGAACCTTTTATACATCTTACATGTTTCTTCTTTGGCACCAAGAGTATATATCATCACAATACTTTCATACCTGCAGTCCCAGGTGTGAAGGCACATTCTTAACATCTTTTCTCCCCCCTGGCGCTCTGGCGCCTACCTCTGCATCTCCTCCTTTCAACTCTCCCCCCTGGGTGCCACAGCACCTATATTCGCCTCTCCCGCCTGAGGCACACACATTTTCATTTCTCACCCCTCTTCCTATTCCCAAAGTCACTGGGTGAGAGTAAGACCTCCCAGTGTGCCACCACACGCCCCCACCCCCAAACACCCAGAAGGGGCCTTAACCGTCCGGTGCCTTGGGCTTGAGCAATTGCCCGTACCGGCTGTAACGTGGAGCCGCCAAGCTGACCGAAGGACCTTCCTGTTGAGGTGGATAGGGAGAAGACTCGGTCTCCAGTGCAGTCCTCTGTAGGGGGAAAAGGTGGGGAGGGGAAAGGTTTGGTCTCCTGCAAAGAGTTTTCTGAAGGGGAAAAACAAACCTGTGGACCCACTGCAGGCGGGCGAAGACTCATGGGAGCCTGGGCCAGCACCACCTGCTCATCTGCCAACACATAAGCGGGCTTCAGCCTGTCTATACAGATGGTTTCCTTACGCCCCCAAAATCTAACACAAAAGTTTTCGCCCCTGTTTCCAAAACTCTGTAAGGGCCATCATAAGGCGGATGCAGTGGGGTTCGGTGGGCATCGTGTCTAACAAAAACAAACTCGGCATTCTCTAAACGCTTCGGAATGAAAGTGCAGGGAAACCAATGGTGCACCAGCCCTGGAACACTGCTAGCCCCTGCCCCGGGAAAAATTTGCACGGATGAGTCGGTACCGGGTCCATCAATGAGGCTCTGAGCGCTGCTTTAAGTGACCTGTGGAACCTTTTGCACAAACCGTTAGCCTGCCAGTTGTATGCGGTGGTGCAGTGGATTTTGACCCCCAGGCTCCTGGTCATCGTGGACCAGAGTTCCGAAACGAACTGAGGACCCTTGTCGGAAGTGATGTCCGACGGGGAACTGAAACATGCGACCCAAGATGACAAAAATGCGCAGGCAACGTTGGCGGATGTCATGAAAGCCAGCAGAACCACCTCTGGCCAACACATGGTGTGGTCCACTATTGTTAAAAGGTGCGTGAAGCCCTGCAATGGCAGAAGGGGGCCCACAAATCCACATGTACATGGTCGAACCTCCTGCTTGTAATTTGGAAAGGTTTGAGGGGGGCCTTGGTGTGCCTCTGAACCTTAGCCCATATCAGGCAACGCATGCCGCAGCCCATTCCTTCACGTCCTTGCATAAGCGGGGCCAGACAAATTTAGACCCCACCAGCTTAACCAAAGCCCGTACGCCAGGGTGTGAAAGACAGTGGATGGACTCAAAAACACGGCAGTGCCAAGAGCTTGGAGCCACCGGGCGGGGATGGCCGGTGGAGACATTGCAAAGCAAGGGGGGGCAACCCTCTTGTACCACCCTGCTTTCCAGTTTTAGCCCAGTACCCACGGATTGGCGTGTGCAAATGTCCATGTCCCCTGGTTGGTCATCGGCCATGGTGGAAAAATCGATACCCACATAGACCGGGGAAACTAATGCGCGCGACAGGCAGTCAGCCACGACATTAAGTTTGCCGGCCACATGTTGAATGTCGGTAGTGAACTCCGAAATTGCGGCTAGGTGCCGTTGCTGCAGAGCCGACCACGGTTCCAAGACTTTGGACATCACGTAGGTTAGGGGCTTGTGTTTGCCAAACGTGGTAAATTCACAACCCCAGAGCCAGAACTGAAAGTGACGCGTGGCAAGGTGGAGGACCAACAGCTCCCTGTCAAAAGTGCTATACTTACTGTATGCTCGTTATCACACAAAGTACGTCTGAAAAAGGGGAGAGGTTGCCAAGAACTGGAGACATTGTTCCACCACAGCTCCTGCTGCAACATCAGAGGCGTCTGTAGTGAGCGCTATCCGCACCAACGGGGACAAGTGGGCCAGCAAAGCCACATTAGCAAGTGCCATTTTGGCACCTGTAAACGCCTGGACCCAATCGGGGGTCCAGTCAATGCTATCCGTGGGTTTCTTTTTCTTGAGCGCACCGTACAGCAGTTGCAGCAGCTGGGTTGCCGGGGAAGGAAACAGTTGTAAAAATTGACAGTCTCCAAAAATTCCTGCAGCACCCTCACGGTCTGCAGACGCGGGAACTCTAACACCATTTGTACCTTATCTGGCAGTGGGATCGCGCCCTCCAGTGAGATGTGATGGCCCAAGAAATCGATCACCGCAGCCCGAACTGACACTTCGCTGGATTAACTATCAACCCGTGTGCTTCCAACCGACAGAAAACTTGCTTTAGATGGGAGAGGTCCTCCTCCTCTGACGCGCTAGCCACCAGAATGTCATCTAAGTAGATGAACACGAACGGCAAGTCACAGAGCACCGTGTCCATTATCCTCTGAAATGTCTGGGCTGTGCCCTTTAACCCGAACGTCATGCATAAAAACTCGAAAAGGCCATAAGTGTCATGTGCTGGCGAGCGCTCGCCCCCTCCTTCCTGCTCACTGGTCTCCTTATTAGACACAACTGCTGATTCCTGCTGGGCCAGCGTTTATAAGGAAGTGCTCTTCAGTGATTCAATGCTGGCTTGTTTGGGTATACTGCTCCAGCAGACAGCTCTCTAAGTAAGCGGTCATGTTACTTATGACTTTGTCTTACATGCATTTTTTTCCATCTCTTCCAGGTTGCTGCAAACGTAGCAGTGCATCTCCGGGGATTTGGTGCGCTCGTCAGCCTGTTGCTCCACCTCTACTCTGCTCATCCTCTCCACCCAGTCAGACCTCACCAGCCATAGCTGACCGGCAGTTATCTGCTGGTTCCTTTCCTTCGCTGGGTTCTGTGCTGGTCTGTCCTCGCCTCCCACATAAGTGGTATAATTGGATTTCCATAAATTTTCCATTCCTCTCTAATCAGTCTCATTTATCCTCCACAGAGCTCTTGCTTTTCTGGCGAGTGACTGACTTTTTTCACAAGTGTGCGATTTTGAAAAGTCCAATGAAAGGTCAAACTTTGTTCTCTGTGTTCTTTTGGTGATTGCACTTTGCACTCAGGTTGCTTGTCCAGTCAATATGACAGAAAGGTGTTATCACTGCCATTTTTGGGATGGCTTCGGCGTGAACTGGGACCTGGTGTTAGCTGCGGACCAGATCCACTTTTGAAAAAATGTGCATTCCCACCAGGTGCACTGAAAAATCTTGGATGTGTGGGATGGGGTTGTGGTCGTGTTCAGTGACATTGTTCAGGTGATGGAAATCACCGCACAGCTGCCACGAACCATCGGACTTGGGCACCATGTGCAGTGGAGATGCCCAAGGGCTATTGGAGCACCAAATGATCCCCAGACGTTCCAAGTTACCAAACTCTTCCAGCGCAATGGCTTACGTCCAGGCGGCACGGAAGCGCAAAAAACGGCGGGCCCTTAGTAGTGATAAAATACTCAATCCCATGCTTGGTCCCAGTAGCGGAAAAAGTGGGCACCATGAGTGTGGGAAACTCGGAAAGCAAACGCTGATACATAACCCCCGAGGCTAAAAAATTGGCATGTGTTGATGGTGCGGCTCCCCGAGCCATACAAGGCAGTGAGGCAAAAGACACAGCATCCACTAAACGTTTGTTTGCAAAAATCAACAAGGAGATCATAACAGAAAACACAGAAAATCAGCACCTAAGATAGGAACCGAACATGCAGCTACCACAAAGTCACACTTGTAGTTGCATCCATGAAAACACACAGTCATCGACCTTTCTCCAAAAATCTTGATGGGGGATCCGTTGGCAGCCGTTAATGACAGGCCACAGCATTCCACCAGCCTATCAGTGCCAACTGGCAAAATGAGACTCTTCTGGGAACCAGAGTCCACCAAACACCATCTCCAGAATGCGTGTCCTCGATGAAAAGCAGCTTCTCCCTGTTGTTAGCGGTTGTAACTGCTACTGACCACTGGCTGGCCCATTTCTCTAGTCTCTTGAAACAGCATGGCGGGAGACAACGTTGTGCGTCAGTGCCAAAACACTGATGGTAGGAACACACCGATCCATTCCGAGTGGCCGTCCTGGCCACAAACTTTGGCTCCTCGCTCTTGGTGGACTCTGCCGAAGATCCTGGTCTCACCACCTGGACTCCGAAGCTCCCACTTGCCAGGATGATGCAGTCTGCTTCCTCCGCCGGCGAGCGGTAATCCCTAGTAGCCAGCCATGATGAGTTGGCCAAAATTGTCTGTGCCGAAACCAGCAATTTCCTCAGGAAGAGATGGGCGAAGAGAAAAGAGCCGTCATCCAGCAGAACCAGCATACTTTCCATTAAATCCACAGCCGAGCGGTCTCCTAACTCCGAGCGGAAGAGGAGCTTCTCTGCTCTCTCTGCATGGAGGGGGTAGCGCCGTAACAGCAGTTATTTGAGAGTGTTGTATTTTCCTTGGGCTGGAGGGGCTCGAAGCAGGCTCATGGCTCTCTGAATGGAGCGTTGGTCCAGCAAAGCCACCACGTACTGGTACTTTGTGTCGTCAGTAGAGATTCCGCAGAGCGAAAACTGCACTTCCATGTGACTGAACCAAGAAGCCAGGTTGTGAAGCCAGAAGTCTGAGAGTTTAACCGCCACAGCACATGCGGCCGGGGTCCTGGAGGGAAATCCAAGTGTAAATATTCCTGAAGAGGGGCTCACTTCATCTTCCATTCTCATGTATCGCCTGCTTCCTTTCTCCACATAGGTGACCCTAAGACGTGCCATGGAAAGCGGGCCAAGCACTGCCCTGGAGACTACCTGGAGGGAGAGCACCAGCACCATGTGCGCTGTCTCAGTCAAGCCCAAAGATTTCTGACTTCACTACCCGACTGGGTGGTTCTTGTACAGAAGCCCAATTTGCACTCCGCGGGATAACAACGGACGATACCAAGTATTACTACGTGGTCGCTGCACTGGATGGAACAGGTGATGAGTCTGCTCCAGGAGCCGCCGGCCCCCAAAAAATATGAAGCGCTCAAGAGGATGCTCCTCCAGCGCTATACACTTTCTGACAGTGAGAGGGCAGAGAAACTCCTAACGCGTTCGGAGTTAGGTAAGCAATGGAGCTCATGGAGAGCATGTTGGTGCTGAGGGGGAAGGACGACGAATCTTTCCTGTTTGCCCACTTGTTCCTCAGGAACCTACCGGCTACAGCGAGGGGGATCTTGGCCAACTCACTGCAGGTGGTTGCTTAGGACTACCGCACCCTGGCACAGGAAGCGGACCGCATCATCTTGGTGATGAGAACTCTCAGCATGCAGGCAGTGGCATCAGCATCCATGAGGGACTACAGCAAGGTTGAGGAGCTGTTGGTGTAAGCTGGGACGGACACCAGGAGATGAAGGAACGGGGCGATCTGTTTTTATCATCGCCGTTTCAGCTCAAATGCCCAATGCTGCTTGTTGCCATGCCAATTCAAGAAGCCGGGAAGACGGCACTTTCGGAATTCAGTTGCAGCTGCAACCAATGGTGACAGGAACAGACTGCTTTATGTCACGGACACACGTTCGGGGAGATGGTTTTTGGTGGACTTTGGCTCCCAGAACAGCCTCATCCTGCCTGTCAATGCAGACAGGGTGGCAGGAGGCAGTGGTCCCGAGCTCACGGCTGCCAGTGGATCCACCATCAGGACATTTGGTGAGTGGACACTGACGATATGCTTACACGGACGCAACTTTCAGTGGAATTTTGTGGTAGCTGCACGTTCCGCCCCCATTTTAGGCACAGATTTTTTATGTGATTATGGGTTGTTAGTCGATGTTGCTAATGGGAGATTAGTGGATGCTGTCTCTTTTGCCTCACTTCCCTGTACAACTTGGAGAGCTGGGTCGACAACACTGGCTAACTTTATCGCTCCAGGGGGTAAGTACCAACATTTGCTCACAGTTCCCAGCACTCACAGTCCTGACTTTTTCAGCTACGATAACGAAACATGAGGTTGAACACTTCATAACGACAAAAGGCCCACCGGTGTTCACGCGACCTCGGCACTTGGACGCAGCTAAACTAGCCAGCACGCAAGAGGAGTTTGCCAGCTTGCCAGCAGTTGGGCATCATCAGGCGCTCCAACAGCCTGTGAGCATCCCCACTACACATGGTGCCGAAAGCTGACAGGTCGTGGCTACCATGCAGCGATTTCCGGCCCTTGAAAAACGCCACAGAACACGACTGTTATCCCATTCCGCACATCCAGGATTTTTCCGTGCACCTGGCCGGGGCGCGTTTTTTCGAAAATGGATCTGGTCCACAGATACCATCAGGTCCCGGTGCGCATGGAAGACGTTCCGTAAACAGCGGTAATAACTCCTTTTGTGCTTTTCAAGTTTTTACGCATGCCATTCAGATTAAAAGGAGTGGCGCAGACTTTCCAGAGGGTGATGGACGCAGTGCTTCACGACTTGTCCTTCATTTTCCTCTACTTAGACGACATTTTGGTAGCTAGCGCATCCAAGGAGGAGCACATCGCCCACCTCAAGATGGTTTTCCAGAGGCTGGAAGCGCACGGGCTTATAGTGAACCCGGTGAAGTGCCAGTCCGGTGTGCCTGTGATTGATTTTTTGGGCCACCTAATTTCACCGGAGGGCACGATTCTGCTACTGGATAAGGTGCACACCGTGCCGGACTTTCCGCGTCCTCTGATCGTGAGGGCCCTGCAGGAGTTTTTGGGGATGGTCAATTTTTATAACCGTTTCCTTCCCCGGGCACCCCAGCTGATGCAGCCGTTGTATGCTGCACTAAAAAAAAGAAGCCCGTGGAAAACGTCGACTGGACTCTCGAGCGAGTCCAAGCTTTCAGGAGCACCAAAACAGCATTTGCGGATGCCACGTTGCTAACTCATCCAGATCCGTCGGCACGGATATCACTCACTATGGATGCATCTGATGTTGCCATAGGAGCAGTGGTAGAGCACTACATCTCCTATTTGTGGCCGCTGCTCGCATTTTTCAGTCGGACTTTGTGCAACAGCGAACGCAATTACAGCATGTTCGACAGAGAGTTGTTGGCTCTACATCTGACGACGTGCCATTTCCAGTTTTGGCTAGAAGGACACTAGTTCACCATGTTTGTGGACCATAAGCTGCTGACGTATGTGATATCCAAGGTCTTGGAACTGTGGTTGACCTGAGAGCAACGGCATTTGGCCGCAATCTCGGAGTTTACGACAGACATTCAACACATCGCCAGTAAGCTCAGCGTCATGGCTGATTATCTGTCGTGTGCGTTAATCTCCACGATCTACATGGAAATAGATTTCCCTGAGATGGCTGCGGAGCAAGCCGAGGACACGGACATTTGCACACTCCAGTCAGCGCCTACTGGGTTAAGGCTGGAGAACAGGGTGGTGCAAGAAGGGTGCCCTCCCTTGCTCTGCGACGTCTCCACCGACCGCCCGTGCCCGGTGGTTCTAAGCTCTTGGTGCTGTTGCGTTTTTGAGACAGTCCACTCCCTTTCACATCTGGGAGTGCGCGCTTCGGTGAAGCTAGTGGGAGTGAAATTCGTCTGGCCGTGCTTGCGCAAGGACGTGAAAGAGTGGGCTGCAGCTTGCATCACGTGCCAGTGGGCCAAAGTGCACAAGCACACCAGAGCTCCCCTTGAGCCGTTCCAAATCCCAGCCAGGAGGTTTGACCACGTCCCCGTGGATTTGGTGGGACCCCTCCCGCCGTCACAAGGTTTCACGCACCTTTTAACAATCGTGGACCACACCATGCACTGGCCTGAAGTGGTCCCGCTGGCTTCTACCACGTCCACAGAAATTGCTTGTGCTTTTTTGTTGGCTTGGGTTGCACGATTCGGATTCCCGTTGGACATCACTTCTGACAGGGGTCCACAATTCGTTTCGGAACTCTGGTCCGTGATGGCCCAGAGCCTGGGGGTCAAAATTCACCACACTATCGCGTACAACCCCCAAGCTAACGGGTTATGTAAGCATTTTCATAGGTCGCTTGAAGCAGCGCTAAGAGCTTTGCTTACGGACAAAAAATTGGATCGACCGCCTGCCCTGGGTTCTTTTAGGGTTGCGCTCCGCACTTAAGGAGGATTTGGCAGCCTCCCAGGCAGAACTCATTTTTTCTCAGCTGCTGCAGATCCCTGGAGAGTTTTTACCAGAAAACCCTGCACCTGAAGCTGATCCGCCTGCACAATTTTTGCACAGTACAGAGGCTTTTAGAGTACTGGGCCTGGCCCACCATTGTTTTCCCTAAACCTTCATCCCAAAAAAGCTTGCAGAATGCCAGTTTTGTGTTTGTCAGGCACGATGCACCCTGGACCCCGCTGTGCCCATCATATGACAGACCGTTCAGGGTGTTGGAACCTGGGGCGAAGCATTTTGTGTTAGACTTTGGGGGATGTAAGGAGACTGTCTGCATCGACAGGCTTAAGCCCACTTTTGTGTTGGCAGACGAGCAGGTGGTATTGGTCCAAGCTCCCCAGCGCGGATGCCCACCGTTGGTGGCTCCGCAAGTTGGTGATCCCTCGGCAGGGACCTGCGCTCGTGAAGATAATGTGTTTTCTCCCCCTCCCTTTTTCCCTCCACAGACTGACATGCCCTCCTGTACACCTTGCCAGAAGGGTGGTTCAACTGGATCAGCGACCCCCCGCTACAGCCGCTATGGGTGCTGGCTCAAGCCCAAAGGACGGGGGATTAGTGAACTGTCTGGGTGTTCGGGGGGGGGGCTGTGTGGGGGCATGGTGTGGGAGTTCTCCACCCACAGAAGGCAGCTGGGGAAGGGGGGAACAATGGACTGAAAAAGGAGGCGTCACCGGGGAGTATCAGATGGGACAGTAAAGACTATGCGCCCCCCGGGGAGAGGAGCAACTGCCGGAGCCGCTTGAAGAGGAAATGGTGTGAGAGCGGCACCAGCGTTATGTCATGTTAATGTGCTACACAGGTCTTTGTTCTAAACAACAATGTATTATGGTCGGAAATTCCAGGTCTCAATGCATGGTATTAAAGATATAAAAGGAATGCACAGAGACCCGGGAGCTCGTTTGCTGTACTGTATGTTGGAGAAAGAATAAAGTTCATGTGTCGTCCAGCTCGATGCCTTGCCTGCTTTTTTTCTCCACACTACACACATTTACATACAGGACAACAGAGCATGACTCAACACAATACGTTCACACCTGGCAAACCAGGAACGAAGGCACATCTTCTTTGGCTTATTACCCCCCAGCGCTCTGGCACCTATTTTTGCCTCCTCTCCTTTCTTCCTCTCATTTCCATCGCTCACCTCCTTCCCCCTCTTCCCCCAAGTCACTGGGTGGAGTATAGTCCCCCATTGTGCTACCACAACAAGAGCAGCGCCATCATTAAATATTTTTAATGGTCACTGATAGTCAGATCGAACCCACGATGAATAAACTGGGGATTCTAAATTGTTCTTAGGTATGAATGTGAGACCAAATGGTTGTCTGCCTCTCTGTGTTGCTCCTGACATGGACTGGTGATCTGTCCAGAGTGACCCTGCATCTAAGGTCATCACTGATATCATTTCTTAGTAATCTATTCACTATATTATTGTCTAAACTGTCAGTAAATATATGATCAATGAATGTTTAATAGTGAGAGATCATGTGACTGGGTTTGATGATTTTAGGATATCAGCTTAGGCTCTACAAAGTATTGATGAAGTCACCTGCCAGCTTGTGCTTATTTGGATTTATCAAGTCAAGATTAAAATCACCACAGATGAACATTATTTTATTGGATTTTTGTCCAATGTTCTTCCATCCAGTTCTTAAGTGCATCTATACTAGAACCTGGTGTTCTATACATGCAGCTTACAATAACATTTTGGTTTGTTTCCATAAGAATTTCTAGTGTGACACATTCCAGTAAATTATCTCCCACTGTTGACATTTCTTCCACCACCATATAATGAATTTATGTCAACAAATAGAGCCACACCAGCCTGATTCTTGTTTTCTCTGTTCTTCCAAATCATTTCGTAACCATCAATCCCAAAATCCATGTCCTGTCACTATTAATCCAGCTTTCTGATATTGCAATTCTATTAAAAGGCTGTGAAAACTAACTGAGCTCATGTTTGAGGATGTGAACACTGACATACAAGCTTCTGGTGTTAAAGTGAATTATTGATCATTTGCTCTCAGTCTTGATGGTTCTATTATACAGTGGTGTGAAAAAGTGTTTGCCCCCTTCCTGATTTCTCTTTGCTCTATTCTCTCACACTTTTGTCACACTTAAGTGTTTCAGATCATCAAACAAATTTAAATATTAGGCAAAGATAACCAAAATAAACACAAAATGCAGTTTTAAAATGAAAGTGTTTATTATTAAGAGAAGAAAAAAAATCCAAACCTACATGGCCCTGTGTGAAAAAGTGATTGCCCCCTCCCATTAAAACATAAATTAACTGTGGTTTATCACATCTTTGGAAAGCTGAGTTCAATTTCTATAGCCACACCCAGGCCTGATTACTGCCACACCTGTTCTCAATCAAGAAATCACTTAAATAGCACCTGCCTGACAAAGTGAAGTAGACCAAAAGATCCTCAAAAGCTAGACATCATGCTGCGATTCAAAGAAATTTAGGAACAAATGAGAAACAAAGTAATTGAGATCAGTCAGTCTGAAAAAAGTTATAAAGCCATTTTGAAAGCTTTGGGACTTCAGCAAACCACAGTGAGAGCCATTATCCACAAATTGCAAAAACATGGAACATTGGTGAACCTTCCCAGGAGTGGCCAGCCAACCAAAATTACCCCAAGAGTGCAGCGACAATTCATCCAAGAGGTCACAATAGACCCCACAACAACAGCCAAAGAACTGCAGGACTCACTTGCCTCAGTTAAGGTCAGTGTTCATGACTCCACCATAAGAAAGAGACTGGGCAAAAATGGCCTGCATGGCAGAGTTCCAAGACGAAAACCACTGCTGAGCAAAAAGAACATACAAGCTTGTCTCAGTTTTGCCAAAAAAACATCTTGATGATCACCAAGACTTTTGGGAAAATACTCTGTGGACTGATGAGACAAAAGTGGAACTTTTTGGATGGTGTCTGTCCCATTACATTCAGTGTAAGAGTAACACAGCATTTCAGAAAAGGAACATCATACCAACAGTAAAATATGGTGGTGGTACTGTGATGGTCTGGGGCTGCTTTGCTGCTTTCGGACCTGGAAGACTGACTTCCTGTGGTAAATGGAACCACGAATTCTGCTGTTTACCAAAAAATCCTGAAGGAGAATGTCAGGCCATCTGTTCGTGACCTCAAGCGGAGTGCACTTGGGTTCTGCAGCAGGACAATGATCAAACACACACCAGTAAGTCCACTTCTGAATGGCTTAAGAAAACCAAAATGAAGACTTTGAACTGGCCTAGTCAAAGTCCTGACCTGAATCCGATTGAGATGCTGTGGCATGACCTTAAAAAGGTGGTTCATGACTTCCGGTCTGGACACCATGGTGATAGCAGCTTAACGCTGAAGCTCCCAGACCCAATCCAGGAAAATACCTTGAAAATCAGATTTAACAGATTTTTGGAAGAGTGAAAATCAAAAGATAAAGTCATCATGCCTAAAGGAAAACAGAAGAAATCGACATTTACCAGGCCAGGACACGCATTGGCCGGAGAATCTGATCTGGAGGATTTCCATTCAGAAGACGAGGAGCTGAATGAAGCTAGCAAAAAGGTTAGCTTAAAAATGGTATTTAAAGAACTAAGACGATTTTGCCGAGAGTGTTGGGCCGAATTTCGTGAAATCAAAGACGAAATAAAAAGGACAATCAGCAGAGTGGACCAGGCCGAGGACCGAATCTTGGAAGCAGAGGAAAGAATAAAAGGGCTGGAAGATACCGTGCTGGATCTACACAATAGACAGTCAAGACTGGAGGCTAAGCTAACCGACCAAGAAGGCAGACTAAGAAGAGACAACATAAGAATTCATGGTCTGAAAGAAGGAGTCGAGGATGGTTTCACCACAATGGCGGCATGCATGGAATCCTTATTGAGAGAAAAGTTGGATATTCCCCAAACCACCGACTTGAAGATAGAAAGGGCGCACCGTACATTAGCCCCTAGGCCGGCGGCGGAAGCGCCTCCATGATCGGTGGTGGTGAAGTTTTCCAACTCCAAAATAAAAGAAGAGGTTGTAAGACTGGCTTGGCAGAAAAAAGGATTTATGCACCAAGAGAGAAAAGTTTTTGTGGAACACGATTACACGTCGGGAATACAACTACGCTAAAAAGGTATTACGAGAGAAAAAACTGCGCTTCCAGACACCATTTCCGGCGAAGCTGCGGGTTTTCTACGGCGATGAGACGTGTCTCTACAACTCGGCGGAAGAAGCAACCACGGATATGGCGAGAAGAGGGCTCCTGGTAATGGTATATAAACCCGCAGCAGACCCGATTGAAAGAATCAAGGCTCAAATGTGGTCCACACAGAGGCCCTCAAAATCCACGGGCCAGCAGCGGGAAACCCAGCGCCAGAGCTACAAGGAAAAACTGGCCGTTTACAGGAGGGAATAACGATATTTTTAGTCAGTCTGCACATCCAACCCCCCCTCCTACAAGGTAACAAACATTAAAGGAGATGCAGAATCTGCAAGTGGTAAAACATTTCATGGAACAGTCATAATATTAGAAACAAATAAGTCTTTAAAAAAAAAAGAAAAACTTGTTAAAATAGAAATGTGACAATGAACCACTTGTTCTCTCCACACTAACAAATACTGTATTAACGTGAATGTTTGCTGTGATGGTGGTGGGAGGGTGCACACAATTTCATAGGGTATAGGCATATAAAAAAAAAAATCATTACAAGTTCGGATTGGGATCTGAAATTCACGTTAAAAACATGGGACAACTTATAGGGTTAAGAGAGGGCCCTCAGCACGTAACGGAATCTGAGGAATTTCCCTCAGAGCCAACACACCATCATGGCTCTTCTAGGGTCACTAAAAAGACCTCAGCTCAGGAAGTTCTTTTGTCAGTTTTTTGTTTTAAAGTTTTATACACTATGTTCTTAATGTTTTTTATGTTCTTAATGTTCTTTCAGTTTCTGAGTAGCATAAAAGAGGGCCACCACACTGTTATACTAAATAAGACAACACAATGGAGAAACAGGGTGTAACCAAAATAATCTCATATAATGTAAAAGGGATCCTGAATCCAGTTAAAAGATCCAAGATTCTACGCAAAATGAAAAAAGACAAAGCAGGAATTATATTTTTACAAGAAACCCACCTAACAGACGTGGAGCACACTAAACTCAATAGACAAGGGTTTAAAATGATCTCTTCATCTTCATATAAGTCAGGGAGGAGGAGGGGAGTAGCAACATTGATCTCAACCAAAATTATATTTGAAAAAAAAATCAGAACACAAAGATAAAGAAGGGAGATACAGTTTGGTACTTGGGCGGCTAGAGGGAGAAGATATCACCCTGCTGAATGTATATGCACCTCCAGGGGCTAACTGCAAATTTGATAAAAATGTATTTGACCTAATGATAACTAAAGCCCAAGGTTTAGTGATATGTGGTGGAGACTTCAATCTAAGACTGAATCCATACTGGGATGCATCAGGTAATTCTCCACATCAAAATAACACTCAAAGTAGAAAAACTCGGATGCTACTAAAAGAAATGGGAATCTGTGATGTGTGGAGGGAATTCAACCCCAGTGTAAAAGATTATACATTTTACTCAGCACCACATTCTTCATACTCAAGGATTGACTATTTTTTTATGTTTAATAGAGACATTGGAAGAGTAAAAACATGTAAAATAGGACTCATGGATCTCTCTGACCACAGTCCGATCTATATGGACTTAAGTATCCAAAAATACACAAATAATACATTTTCTTGGAGGTTAAATTCAAATGTCCTGAAAGGACCACTGAAAGATGAATTGGAATCAGATATTCTCAGATATTTGGAAGAAAACGATAATGGAGAAGTATCCCCTTTAATACTGTGGGACGCATGCAGAGCTGTAATAAGGGGAAAGATTATTGCAAAACTGGCAATCCAAAAGAAACTGAGACAAGAAAAACTAACCACATTAGAGTCAGAACTTAAGAACCTAGAAAAAGAGCACAAAGACAACACTCATTCTAATGACTCACTCAAAATTAAGGAAATTAAAAAACAAATAAATGAGATCTACACAATAGAAATCCAGAAGAAACTTACATTTCTGAAACAAAAATACTATGAAGCAGGCAGCAAATCGGCAAAATTACTAGCCTATAAATTGAGGAAACAACAAACGGAGAGAGCAATCTACAAAATCAGAGACCCAGTATCAAAGGAAATAAAATTCAGAATTCAGGATATTCTTAAAAGCTTCGAGAACTACTAAAAGAACTTGTACCCCCTCAAAAAACATAAAAACGCATCCGAAGCATTCCTAAACACATTAAACCTTCCCCAACTTACTGAGTCACAAAATAAAACACTACTGTCAGAAATACAACCTAAAGAATTAGAAAAAGCAATTATGAAACTTAAAGCTAACAAATCTCCAGGAGCAGATGGCTATACAGCAGAGTGGTACAAAACCTTTAAACAGCAACTATCTCCTCTCCTCCTGAAAACATTTAACTATGTCCTCCACACAGGGGAAATCCCCCCCTCCTGGAGAGAAGGGGTCATTGCAGTCATACCTAAACCTGAAAAGGATAAACTAGACTGCTCCAACTACAGACCAATCAGTGTATTAAATCAGGACTATAAGCTTTTTACCACTATCCTTGCCAAAAGGTTAGAAAATATACTGACAGACTTAATTCATTTAGACCAAACAGGTTTTATAAGACAAAGACAGACACAAGACAACATTAGACGCACTTTACACATAATTCATCATATAAAAAAATATAACTTAAATGCAGCCATATTGGGATTAGATGCTGAAAAAGCATTTGATTCGGTTGACTGGTCTTTCCTTTATAGAATCTTATCCAGTTTCAATTTTCATAACAACTTCATAAGAACTATCCAGGCATTATATAAAAACCAACAGCTAAAATAAGGATTAACGGTAAATTATCATTATCTTTTGAGCTGGAAAGAGGACGTCGTCAGGGCTGCCCCTTGTCTCCACTGCTCTTTGCAATCTTCATAGAACCTCTGAGCCAATGGATAAGACAGAATCAAAAAATTCAAGGTATTACATTTGGTCAGAAGGAACATAAAATAGCACTCTTTGCTGAAGACATTTTAATATACCTGGGGCAGCCCGACACCTGCAATGGTTCACGTCACAAGTGTAACGGCTCCTCTTTTTGGGCACCCTTAAACGGCCATGATCGGGAACATCAATGCATACGAGTGGGTAACACAGGAACCACGATGACACCAGACTGCGGTTTCCACAATTTATTCACTCCTGTAGATGAAATAAAACAAACTACATCACGCTCCGTCTGTACCTCGATCCCACACAGGCTCCCCCAGCAAGGCAACGCGATACTGTGGGGGAAAAATGAACTACCGGAGCCTCGGAGGTACAGGAAGAGCGGATGTGAGAAGTGTACCGCCAAAATAAAACACTCAAGTAAAATAAAATTCACAACAACATAAAGAAAAAAACATAACTGAAAAAAAAAGAAATGCTTAAGGTACATTTTCGACTCCGTTACACCCACCCCACTGAATTTTATCGAACTTGAGCCATAGCTACACAGAACTCACCACAATACACAAAACACCCGGGGTTAGTTAAAGAACACCATCTGACAGAATATCCCACACAAGGACGAAGTGGCATGAGAGCAGCGCTTATCTCTCAACCCAATCACTGGTAATGGAGTGCCTTGTACACCCCACCAAAAACCCCAACTATCAGTGTAGTAAAGGCTCTTGAATAATAAAATAAAATAACTGAACACTAGAATACAAGGTCAAGTCCACAAAAATATAGTCCACACATGTAACATTTAGTCAGTCAGGGTCTGAAACACAGACCTACAAACAGCCTTAACATTGAACTTGTCCTGAATTACATCTTGCCTGGACATTGTCTGCACTAGTCTATTTACAGGTCTAATCAGGCGGCCAAATCTTGACCTGATTTGAGATTGTGCACTTGGACGGTCACAATGTGTACGTGATGTCTGGTCAACAGTACAGCGAACAAGGGGAGTGTCTGTCTGTCTCTTGGAGTCAGGAACAGAAACTAGTTGACTGACTGGCCGAGAGAGGCTTAATGTGGGTGACGTGGAATGTAGGGTTCACCCGAAGGGTCGGAGGCAGCTTCAGCTGGATCGGTGAGTCATTTATCACCTGGGAGATGGTGTATGGCCCAAGGAAACGGGGGGACAGCTTCTTCGACTTTTCTTTCAGAGGGATCTGACTTGCTGCCAGCCAGACCTGCTGCCCGACAATGTACTTGGGAGCCAGAACCCGCTTCCTATCAGCAGCAGCCCAGGTGCGTTCTGTGGTGCAGGCCAGGGCGGCCCGAGTAGACCTCCAGATGCGTCAACAACGACGAGCATGGCCCCTACGGATGGAACTGAGACCTCCCTCTCGGCCATGGGTAGAAGAGGTGTTGTGTACCCCAATGACGCCTCGAACGGGGTGAGTCCAGTTGCCGCGGAGACCGTAGAGTTCATGGAGTACTCCACCCAGGTCAGATGTGTGCTCCATGATGACGAGTTGTCGGCTGCTACGCACCACAAGGCAGCCTCCAAGGACTGATTGGCATGCTCCGCCTGCCTGTTGCATGGTTTCCAGAGGAGAGACTCACTGTAGTTCCCAGGGTCCTGCAAAAGGCCCTCCAGACCTGGGACGTGAATTGTGGACCCCGGTCACACACAATGTCCATAGGGATGCTGTGGACCTGGATTACGTGGTCAGTGAGGAGGACTGCCGTCTCCAAGGCTGAGGGGAGCTTTGGGAGGGCCACCAGATGCACTGCCTCGGAGAAGCGAACCACGATGGTGAGAATCATCATCTTACCACAGGAGGGGGGAAGTCCGGTGACGAAGTCCAGGGCAATGTGAGACCACGGATGACCGGGGTGGGGAGGGGATGGAGGAGACCAGATGGGGGGGAGGAATCCGATTTCCCCTGGACGCAGGTATGACAGGCTTTTACATACTCCTGTACGTCCCGCCACAGGATGGGCCACCGGAATGCTCACCGGACGAAATCCACAGTTCGAGCGATGCCGGGATGGCATGTGAAGCCACTGGCGTGACCCCAATGGAAGACATTGTTGCGGAGGGCGGCCAGGACGAACAGACGGTTCCGAGGGCACTCTACTGGCACAGGCTCCTGGGACTGGGCCTGGTGGACCCTCCACTCGATATCCAAAGTAAGGGCTCCAAGGACCCACGAAGGCGGTATGATGGTTTTTTTGGGGGAAGGGGTGCTACAACTCCGGAATCAAACTGGCGCAATAGCACGTCTAGTTTGGTGTTCCAGGCGCCGGGCCAGTAAGTGATAGTAAAATTAAATCGCTGGAAAAATAGCGCCCAGCGAACCTGCCTGGTGTTCAGTCGGTGGGCCGACCGCAAGTACTCGAGGCTCTTGTGGTCGGTCCACATGACAATGGGGTGGATGGCCCCCTCTAACCAGTGCCTCCACTCCTTCAATGCCAACTTAATGGCAAGCAGCTCTCTGTCCCCCATATCATAATTCCTCTCGGCTGGCGTAAGCCGTCAAGAGAAATATGCGCACGGGCGGAACTTCTGATCGAGGGGCATGCACTGCTACAGTACAGCGCCAACCCCCAAATCAGATCCATTGACCTCAAGGACAAACTGGAGCTGCGTGTCGACCTGGGCCAAGATTGGCGTTTCCGTGAACACACTTCTTGAAGCCAGGGCATGAAGAGACACAGAGCTGTGGCTAAACTTTTATTGATAAAAATTACATATTTTGACTGAGTGACTCCAGATTCAGGGATGCACACCCTCGTAACCTCAGGAAAACACATATAAAACATGAGGTTAGTCTGATGAACGGTTTAAGAGATATGCATGGAACAGACACACAGACAGAGAAATGTTGCATTTATATTGCAATTTAATTAATATCATCAGGTAACACTACTTTTACTTGGCTACAGACTCTGACTACTCTACCCAAGTCTGACTGTATAATCTGAGTGTGTGTAAGGAGGCTGGAACTGCTCTATCTATTCATGTGCTTTTCTCAGCTGACCACAATCCCGTCCTGACATTTTCTCAACTGCTAGCTGGCCTTCATAGACAGCATTTGAGCACCACAGTTTGTGGGTTGCCAGGTCAGATGGGTGGATGTTGTGTGTGGTCTGTTGGCTGTCTGTGTAGGTTGCATTTAATAGGCAATCACTTTGAATTATGGGAGTTTCCTGGAGAAACATCATGGTGGCATGTATGAGAAGATGTTGTCTGTTTTTAATCATGTTCAGTTCGATTCAATTCAACTTTATTTATATAGCGCCATTTCACAACAACAGTCATCTCATAGCACTATCAACTGTAGGGGGGACCCCCACAGTTGCAGAAAGACCCCAGCAATCAGGCGATCCCCTGTGAGCAAGCACTTGGTGACAGTGGAGAGGAAAAACTCCCTTTTAACAGGAAGAAACCTCCAGCAGAACCAGGCTCAGGGAGGAGTAGTCATCTGCTGCGACTGGCTGGGGGGTGAGGGGACAGAGAAGATGAAAAGAACAGACATGTAGAGAGCAAACAGCGCGATGGGGACTCAATCTATAGGAGAGAACAAACACATGTTAATGACCAGCAAAAAAAAAAAAAAAAAAATTCATTGAGAGTGAAGAAAGGAGTGAAGCCCAGTGCATTATTGGAGGTCCCCCGGTTGACTATGAAGCAGTCAGACTATGATGTTCTAATGAAGCATGTTTTCAAAGTGGAACTGAATTGGCTGTTTTGATGGTCAACACATTATCAAGCAAAATTTTAAGTACTAACTTCCAAATGGCAGTTTGTATCCACCTTATTCCTGGGGGTGCCGCTGTAGTAACGATTATGGATGGAGCTTCCGGTTTCGGCTGAGCTAGCGTTAAATCAGTCAGTAAGAGTGGAGTAGCAGGAGCATTTAAAATAGTGTTTTTAAAAGTTTTTCAAATTCATTTTAATGTATAGTCCACATACGTGTTTTGCACTCAAGTGGCAGCTAATTTCAGCACTTGTAGTTTTTGTATTTTTGAATGTGTTTGCGTAGTTCTGGTACTTGCTGCTGTTCATGGTGTCAGGCTCCTCACAGATAAGCACAGCTAAATCTGTGGCTTCAACAGCAATGAGTAGATCATCCACAGAAAACGAAAGGATTGTTCGTGTGATCGGTGGTACAGACACAGCAGCACCAGGTATGCTTTCACTTGTATGAATGTCACAGATCTGAAGTTTTACCCCAAATTTAAAATGCCCAAGCACGGTGCTGTGGTTCGTTGTGACTCTGACTAGACTCTATGTCTGCTCTGAGGTAAATTTGATTATGTCCAACATATTTTAACAAAATGCAGCCGACTTTATTGCGGTGGAAACAATGATATATCTCAGAGCTTTTATTTGTTTGCAGCCTTAGCGTGTTAGCAGTGGAGCTAACTAACGAAGCTACTGTCCACGGAGCTACTGGCCACTTTTTAAGGTCATCTTCTCATCCCTCCATAGTCGTGGGATGTGGTATGATTATACTGCTGTTTTTGAGGTGCAAAAGGCTGTGTTCCTGCATTTTTGATGCTGAAGTCATTGCTTTTTTTAACAAGGAAAAGTTTCCTGTTTCAGTGACAACCATAGTGTAACGTCGGGGCCATTTTAAGGGGGGCAGGGATTTCCCAGCATGCTTTGCCAGTTGAAAACGTTACTGTGTGTGTTAAATGTGTTATTTCTGAGTTATACTGCTGTGTCATTATAACTGCATTATAATGACCCAGCAGTGTTTAGCAGGATTAGGGCAAGATGTATCATGTGTGTGTAACCATGATTGAAACGGAGGTCTGGGAGAATGACCTCCACTCCTCTCTGTGCTCAGAAGCAGGTTGGGGGTCGGGGTGTGAAAAATAAATCAGGTTGATCACAACCATCTGCTCCATTGTCTTTGTGTGAACCTTGCAAACGTCACATGGTGTCAGGAGTGGGATATGGAGCAAGATGAGGATCCAGGCGGAGGTCCAGCGGCCGGAGCGGTTCATCGCTCAGCCGGGAACGGAGTGTAGAGCTGAGACGCCAGCCCCTGGAGAGCTTTGCCGCGATGGACGGAGCAGAGCAAACCAGCCCCGTTTCCCGCCCTTTTCAGGGCAGGACGGCCTGGCGATTCCAGAGCGATTAGGAGCGGCAATCGACCGGGAGATGACCGTCCCATCCATCCAGCAGCGGGCCAAGATTCATCGCTACAACGGTGAGAACCTGTTGGATGACCGCCTGGACCAGGTCGAGTTGGCTGCCGCGCTGAGAGCGATTGGAGGAGGAGCTACGGCAGATCACAGCAGCGCGTGCACGAAGGAGACAGCCGTGGCGACGCGAGGAAGGACGGCTTCCGCTGCACAGAGCCAGGGTACATGGCATGGTACTGCCCCGCACACAGCGCACGACAAACTGGCCCCTCGCCGATGTTAAATTAGAGCAAGGTGGCATGGACGGGGAAAAAGCCGCCTCCTGCAGATGCTTCCCCCGGCAGGTGATGTCACAGAGGCCTTTGGAGCGCAGCAGCAGTGGAGCGAGCAGGACAGATCCGGTCTTTTCCCGGGCTCGGCAGGGGCTGGACGCCGGGATGCGGGCCAGCGGCCGCCTGGGAGGTCCTGGCAGCGGTGGGAGTCATGGGACTCCCGCTGCCAGAGGAGGAACTGTGCGTGTCCTACCGCCACCCGATGCTTTTCCTTTCAGTGACGTCACGGAGGCCCTCGGCGCAGGAGCGACGCAGCGGAGCAAGCAGGACGAAGATGCGGCCATTTTCCAGGCGCGGCAAGGGCTGGACGCATGGACGCGGGCCAGCGGCCGCATGGGAGACCTGGCAGCGGTGGGAGTCGGCCGGAGCGGGCCTGGGACTCCCGCTGCCAGGGAAGGGACTGTGCGTGGTCCTACAGAGGCTGTCAGATGTGTCCATCCGCCCGCTGGTGGGCAAACCGGAACCCTACCCCAACCAGATACTCCGACCGAGACTCAGATGGCCCGTGCATGCCGCCCTGGCACCGGGCTGACTCGCGTTGGATTTCTGAAAGTGGACTTTGAATTTTCTGGGGACAGAAACCAGCCCAGGGGGGGGCAGTGTAACGTCGGGGCCATTTTAAGGGGGGCAGGGATTTCCCAGCATGCTTTGCCAGTTGAAAACGTTACTGTGTGTGTTAAATGTGTTATTTCTGAGTTATACTGCTGTGTCATTATAACTGCATTATAATGACCCAGCAGTGTTTAGCAGGATTAGGGCAAGATGTATCATGTGTGTGTAACCATGATTGAAACGGAAGTCTGGGAGAATGACCTCCACTCCTCTCTGTGCTCAGAAGCAGGCTGGGGGTCGGGGTGTGAAAAATAAATCAGGTTGATCACAACCATCTGCTCCATTGTCTTTGTGTGAACCTTGCAAACGTCACAATACGTTCTAAACTAGTACCGGAAGTTGCTACCATAATTCACACAAGGCATCATGGGGCCTAGGAATGAGGTGGATATTGTTTTGTGCAAATTCATTTTTTAAAGCAACACATATTGCATTAAAAGGTAGCCTACCCATGTCAGGTTGCAATTAAGCTTCAGTTATATGCATCTTGTTTTGTCTGTATTATCTTTTCTTATAAAGTATGATATTGAATTCTGCAGTGCAAAGATGCCTCATAAAGAGAGGAAACAAAACCAAAGTGAAGGAGCTGCAAGAGGCAGCTGAAGGCAGTGGATGTTTGACCAGCTGCCTCAGATTGCCTCATCCATCCAGGTGGAGGCCCTGGAATTTCCCTCTGGGATTAATAAAGTATACAAAATACAATCAATCAATAAGGAGCACCACAGGTTAGAATAACCTGTGGAGGAACAAATAAGTTCAGGCGAGAGGCGACGAGCTGGAAGTTTTCAGAGTTTTATTCCTCCAACATCATGAGACACACTGTAGTGCTGTGGCTGTGTGTCCTGTGTGTCTGTGCTGTGTGTGTGTTCTCTGTGAGGCATGTAAAGTCAGCTCTTATATACAGACGAGAGAATGCATGGCACATTTGCATATTGATATACAGTACATATCAGTCAATACATATCAATCGCGTGATTAACTGGCGCCAGATTTCCTCTCCTTAATTCAGGGATGTATAACAGTAGTTGGTTGTCCCCCTAGGGACTCTCTGTCCATATGCAAATTATTCTGCTTCCTGCCCTAGCTGAGTGTGAAGATTGAATGTCCATAGAGATTGTGGTGGGTCACCACAGGGCTCCCCCCAGAACGCTCAGCAGGGGTTGTGACCGCCCCCCCCCCAGTCGTTTGGGCTCCAGCTCTGGTAGAACTGTCGGAGGGCATGTCAGGCCGTAGGGGGACGGGGGAGGGGTGGAAAAAACCGTGTGCTCCGCTCCAAGTTCCAGCACGATGAATGGCCGTGGATCGTGGGCGCACGGGCCAGTGTGTTTCGTGCGTAATGGAACAAGACGGCGATCGGCCAGCTTTATTGAGCGAGGTGCAGGAAAAGCGCTGTGCAGGAGGAGGGGGAGGGGGTGGGAGTAAGCGAGTGCCGGCCCGGGACATCAAAGGTGCCTGGGCCGTGCAAAAATTGCATTGTGGATCTGCGATGGTGAGGGACTTTCCCGTTAAACGTGGCGGAGATCCACAGCGGCTGTGAAAAAAACATTTTATCTGACTCCTCCTGTGGCTCGATGCAGCGAGGATGTGGGGAAAGTGAGCGGCCAAATTCCCTGAGGATGTGTAGCAGCTGTGAAACTTATTAGTATTACTTATTCATATTCTACCTTTTATTGCATGCATAGTTTTTTATTTTTATCTTTAGTGCTACTCCATGTTTAATGTTGCAGCATTGCACCGAGACAAATTCCTAGTTTGTGTACTACATGAACAATGGCAATAAATCTCATTCTGATTCTGATTCTGATTCTGAAACAACTGCAGCTGTGTGAGGGTGTGAGGCGGTTCGCTTTTAGGTGCGGGAAGCAGCCTTAAAGTCATCGGGGAAAGCAATCGGCTAAATTCCCCTTGTGCGCCGTGGCTGGAGAAACCCATACAAAGTCCAGTGTGCGGGCTGCATGTCTGCTCCAGGTGCGTGAGCAGCACTGAAGGTTCTGAGGGTGGCGATCGGCTGTTTTTCTCATGCATGTGCAGCAATGAAGGACGATGCATCAGTCTGTGGAGCTGGTTCATCCCTGTGTGTGGTGTGCGCTTGGTGCCATTACCACATAGCTGGCAGTTGCGCTGTCCTTGTAATCCTGCGGTGTGCGTGAAGGGCTTCTGTGTGCGGGAGGTCAGCTGTCCGGAGTTTAGTCAGAGTCGGGGTGCTCGGTGGAAATCAGCGCAGTCGGCGTTGATGATTGTCCCCGTTCAGGCTGCTTCCTTGTGTTTTGGTCCCAGCGCTGCGCTCCAGGGAGGATGAAGAGGTTGCAGGCGTTCTCTGGTCCTCCGTGTCCACAGCACAGTGAGAGGGAGCAGACGGTCATTCTCCCTCGTCAGGTCACCAGTGTGGAGGTAAAAGATCGGGCGAGGGACGCACCATGACGCGTCCTGAGGCTTCCCGTCCGGGTCATCTCCGGGGTGTTTGCCTCGTGTTCCATTCTTCATCAAGGGTCACCAGTGTGGAGGAACAAATAAGTTCAGGTGAGAGGTGACGAGATGGACGTTTTCAGAGTTTTATTCCTCCAACATCATGAGGCACACTGTAGCGCTGTGGCTGTGTGTCCTGTGTGTCTGTGCTGTATGTGTGTTCTCTGTGAGGCATGTAAAGTCAGCTCTATTATACAGACAAGAGAGAATGCATGGCACATTTGCATATTGATATACATACATATCAGTCAATACATATCAATCGCGTGATTAAGTGGCGCTGGACTTCCTCTCCTCAATTCAGGGATGTATAACAATAGTCATTGTTCTGGTTGTCCCCCTAGGGGCTCTCTGTCCGTATGCAAATTGTTCTGCTTCCTGCCCTAGCTGAGTGTGAAGATTGAATGTCCATGTAGATTGTGGTGGGTCACCACAAACCAAGTATTGAGTGTGTACATGGACATATTTTTCAGTTGGCCAACATTTCTATTAAAACCATTTTTTAAATTGATCTTACATAATATTCAATATTTTTCAAATTGAATTTTGGGTTTTCATCAGCTGCAAGCTATAATCATCAAAATTAAAAGAAATAAATGCTTGAAATATCACTGTGTGAGTAATGAATCTATATAATGAGTTTCACTTTTTGAATTGAATTACTGAAATAAATTTACTTTTCACTGATATGCTAATTTACTGAGATGCACCTGTATATTGTGAACAAATCTTGTTCCATGTGCCCCTTTTTTGAAAGTTGAGCCCCTGCCCCTCAAATGGTCTCTGCACGGCCCTGGAGATGTGGATGATGGACATGGAGCCGCTGATCGTTTTCACAAAAACTAAATATTACTCTGTTATTATAGGACAGCCGGAAACTTTAATTACGTGGAAAATTATCTGACAGCCATCATATAAGTCGTTGAGGCGAAGAACGCATACGTCAAAATGACGTCACATTAGTGACGGAGCGTTCACGTGCTGCCGAACCAAGAAGAAGCTGCTAGCAGCAACATGGTGGTGAACGTGTGTTTTCATCATGGTGAATCCCTCCACATGTATGAAAGTGATGCCGGATTATTCAGACTGTCTCTCTGACTTCTTCACATCATGACTCCATGTGGCTGTTATCGAGATTCAAAGCGGTAACCGAAGAGAACCGTAAACCGTCTGATTCTTCAGTGGACTTTAATACAGTAGCATGTTAGCCTGTTAGCTCTGGCTGCTTCCTCCATGGAAGAAGGCTGCGGTTTTCCTCCTGAATTTGTCTCTTCGTGGTCTTTGCGGGAGAAAATCAGCACAGACGGACCTATCTATCTTCCATGTGGTCGGTGTGGGTGGTTCTGCTGCTGTTCTGCTCCTCATGGATGAATAGCTGATGTAGCTCCGTGGAGACCTGCCATTGATGGTCTGTGCTGAGTGCTGGAGAACAAAGCACCGACGTGGAAGTGTGAGGACGAAGAGAAACCATGACTTCAGTTTCCACTATAAAATCACACAGACTGGGTATGTAGAACTAATGAGGATTTGACAAGATTGTTGGTTTGTTTACTGCTCAGACAGAATGTGGTTTTGACCAATGATAAAACTCACAATTTGTGAGCAAAAGCTGTTATATTTAAGGTAGGCAGTGTGGAAAATGTGGAAAATGACGAGGCTGAGTTTATCTCACGAGTCAGGTTTATTCACATTCTCTAACAACATCAAAAACAGAAAGAGAAAGAATCCCCCAGACATTTGTCCTTTTATACCCCAGGACATCAAAGCACACAGTCACATTGTATTTAATCCCAAGTAACAGTGCGTCTTCCTCCAGGTCTTATCACCTCCACCCAAAGTCAGTGGCAGCCAGGAAATCTCCCAAGGACATCTCTTTGCACACCAAAGACCACATTTCACATCCTCCTGTCATCCCCAAGGAGGCTCAGTCCTTTGTTTATCTGAGACGTGAAGCATACAGTAAACATACAGTGAAGCATATGAAACCTACATATGTGTCCCACAACAGTTTTAAATTGACAAAAGTCTCAAATTCATAACAGAAAACTTCACCAACATGACATCAAAGTTACTAATTTATAGATTTCAAATATCTTGGAACAAAAATCAACTTTACCTCCTCATGGATCGTCACCTTATCGTGGTGGGGGGGTTTGCGTGCCCCAGTGATCCCAGGAGCTATGTTGTCCGGGGCAATTTGCCTCTGATAGGGTCACCCAAGACAAACTGGTCCTGGGTGAAGGGCCAGACTAAGAAAGATCCAACAGACTCTCATGATAAATTCTACATCAAGGATTCAGTGTACCCCGCCCGGTATGGGGTTACCGGGGCCCCACCCTGGAGCCAGGCCTGGGGGAGGGGCTCGATGGCTAGCATCTGGTGGCCGGGTTTCCACCCATGGGACCCGGCCGGGCTCAGCCCGAAGGAGTTACATGTGTCCGCCCTCCAGTGGGCTCACCACCTGCAGGATGGATCATGGGGGTCCGGTGCTATGTGGATTAGGTGGCGGTCAAAGGCGGAGACCTTGGCGAACTGATCCCAAGCATTCTAAACTGGCTTTTGGTACGTGGAATGTCACCTCCCTGGTGGGGAAGGAGCCTGAGCTGGTGTACGAGGTTGACAGATACCGGCTAGATATAGTCGGCCTCACCTCAACACACAGCTCCAGTTCCGGAACCAGTCTCCTGGAGAGGGGCTAGAGCTTGGCCTTTTCTGGAGTTGCCCCGGGCGAGAGGCGACGAGTAGGGGTGGGTATTCTTGTATCCCCCCACCTTGCTGCCTCTATATTGGAGTTTTCCCCGGTGGATGAAAGGGTTGCTTCCCATCATTTGTGCCTATGCACCAAATGATGTTTCAGAGTACCCACCCTTTTTGGAGTTTGTGACTGGGGTGCTGGAGGGTGCTCCTCTTGGAGACTCCATTGTCCTACTGGGAGACTTCAATGCGCACGTGGGCAACGACAGTGAAACCTGGAGGGGGGTAATTGGGAGGAACAGCCTGCCCAATCTGAACCCGAGTGGTGTTCAGTTATTGGACTTCTGTACTAACCACAGTTTGTCCATAACAAACACCATGTTCAAGCATAAGCGTGTCCATATGTGCACCTTGCACCAGGACTCCCTAGGTCGCAGGTCAATGATCGATTTTGTTATCGTGGCATCAGACCTGCGACCGTATGTCTTGGACACTCGGGTAAAGAGAGGTGCAGAGCTGTCAACTGATCACCACCTGGTGGTGAGTTGGATCCGATGGCAGGGGAGGAAGCCATTCAGACCTGGTAGACCCAAACGTATAGTGAGGATGTGCTGGGAACGTCTGGCTGAGGCCCCTGTCCGGGAGGTCTTCAACTCCCACCTCCAGAAGAACTTCAACCACATTCCGAGGGAGTCTGGAGACATGGAGTCTGAATGGGCCATGTTCTCCACCTCTGTAGTTGAAGTGGCAGCCCAGAGCTGCGGCCGCACGGTGGTCGGTGCATCTCGTGGTGGCAACCCCTGAACCAAGTGGTGGACACCAGTGGTGAGGGGGGCCATTAAGCTGAAGAAGGAGTCCTATCAAGCTTGGTTGAGGTGTACCAGCAGGCCAAGCCGAGTGCAGCTCGGGTGGTTGCTGAAGCAAAAACCCAGGTAAGGGAGGAGTTGGGTGAGGCCATGGAACAAGACTTTCGGTCGGCCTCGAAGAGGTTCTGGCAAACTGTCCGACGGCTCAGGAGGGGAAAGCAGCTCCCTGTCCACACTGTATGGTGTGGATGGGGCGCTGTTGACTTCAACTGGGGATCTCGTCGGGCAGTGGAAGGAATACTTCGAGGATGTCCTCAATCCCACTGATACGCCTTCCATAGAGGAAGCAGGATTTGTGGACGAGGGGGATGACTCGCCTATCACAGGGGCTGAGGTCGCCAAGGTGGTTAAAAATCTCCTTGGCAGCCGAGCCTCGGGGGTGGACGAGATTCGCCCTGAGTACCTCAAGGCCCTGGATGTTGTTGGGCTGTCATGGTTGACACGCCATTGCAACATTGTGTGGAGGTCGGGGGCAGTGCCTTTGGCATGGCAAACCGGGGTGGTGGTTGCTCTCTTCAAAAAAGGTGACCGGAGGGTGTGCTCCAACTTTAGAGGGATCACACTCCTCAGCCTTCCTGGGAAGGTCTATACCAAAGTACTGGAGAGGAGAGTCCGGCCGTTGGTCGAACCTCAGATTCAGGAGGAGCAATGTGGTTTTCATCCTGGCTGTGGCACATCGGACCAGCTCTTTACCCTCTCGAGAATTCTCGAGGGTTTGTGGGAGTTTGCCCAACCAGTTTACATGTGTTTTGTGGACTTGGAGAAGGCATTTGACCCCGTCCCTCGTGGTTTTTTGTGGGGGGTGCTTCGGGAGTATGTAGTATCGGGCTTGTTGTTATGAGGTATTCGGTCTCTGTACTACCGTTGTGAGAGTTTGGTTCATATTGCCAACACTCGGTCGGACTCATTCCCAGTGAGAGTTGGACTCCGCCAGGGCTGCCCTTTGTCACCGATCCTGTTCATAATTTTTATGGACAGGATTTCTAGGCGCACCCAGGGAATGGAGGGTGTCATGCTTGGTGACCACAGGATCTCATCTCTGTTGTTTGCAGATGATGTTGTCCTGTTGGCTTCATCCAGCAATGACCTACAGCTCTTGCTGGGACGGTTTTCCACTGAGTGTGAAGCGGCTAGGATGAGAATCAGCACCTCCAAGTCGGAGTCCATGGTCCTCAGCTGGAAAAAGGGGGATTGTCCTCTCTGGGTTGGGGACAGGCTCCTGCCCCAAGTGGAGGAGTTTAAGTATCTTGAGGTCTTATTCACGAGTGAGAGGAAAATGGAGCGAGAGATTGACAGACGGATCGGAGCAGCATCTGCAGTGATGCGGACGTTGTACCGGTCTGTTGTGGTGAAGAGGGAGCTTAGTTCTAAGGCAAAGCTGTCGATTTACCAGTCAATCTACATTCCTACTCTCACCTATGGTCACGAGCTTTGGGTAATGACCGAAAGAACAAGATCGTGGATACAAGCGGCTGAAATGAGCTTTCTCCGTAGGATTGCTGGACTCACCCTCAGAGATAGGGTGAGGAGCTCAGTCATCCAGGAGAGGCTCAGAGTAGAACCGCTGCTCCTCCACATTGAAAGGAGTCAGTTGAGGTGGTATGGGCATCTGATTAGGATGCCTCCTGGACGCCTCCCACTTGAGGTGTTTCTGGCACGTCCCACTGGGAGGAGACCCCGGGGCAGACCCAGGACTCGGTGGAGAGACTGTCTCCCAGCTGGTCTGGGAACACCTTGGTATCCTCTCTGAAGAGCTGGAGCAGGTGGCTGGGGAGAGGCAAGTCTGGGCTTCTCTGCTTGAACTGCTGCCTCCGCGACCCGGACCTCCGGAAAAGCGGTAGAAGATGGATGGATGGAAAAATCAACCTTAAGTGATAAAAGGTTAAAATTTAGCAGCAAATGTCTGTAAATTTCCAATAAAAGTCAGATCTACAGGGAAAGATTTCTTGTTGAGAGTAACAAGGCAGTCAGAGACAGCAGACTTTAGCCCCGATATAGTGTTTCCACTAGAGGAGCAGTGGGTCTCTGCTGCTGAAGACACTTTTATCTCAGAGGCTTCATAGGATGAACTTTCTCTCTTTGTGTCAGAACCATATTCCAGCACCTTTCTTGTGTCTCTTTGTCCCTCCAGATGTCCCACAGCAAAATGACTTCAAACAGGAGGAGGTTCTGTATGAGCAGCAGCTTCTAAACCAGGAGAGAAACTTTATTGCTGTTGAGGTGGGAGCAGATTGTTCCCAGATTAAAGAGGAACAGAAGGACGTCTGCATCAGTCAGGAGGGAGAGCAGTTTGGACTGAAGCAGGAGACCCAAACCTTTGATGAAGGTTGGTGCAGGTCAAGGTTCCACTCAGTGATTGATGAGACAGAAGAAGTGAAGTGAAAAATGACATGAGGGCAGTCAGCCTGAGGAAAGACAAAGTAGTTGTAGATCAAAAAGTTCTCACAAAAAAGTCAAAAAATGATGTGATAAATAGAAATGAGACTCTGTAGACTTAAAGTAAATGACGTAGATAGTTAAATGTTAAAATGAATATGTAATATACGTATAGTGGATATAAAAAGTCTACACACCCTTGTTTACATGCCAGGTTTTTGTGATGTAAAAAATGAGACCAAGATAAATCATTTCAAAACTTTTTCCACCATTAATGTAACCAATAACCTCTACAACCCAACTGCAAAACAAACTGAAATCTTTTAATGGGTAAAACAAAAAAAACCCCTCCACAATAACCTGATTGCAAAAATATGCACACTCTGTTATAACTGGGGTTGTGGCTGTGTTCATAATTCACCAGTCACATTTAAACTCATGTTCAATGGGAGTCAGCACACATGTGCCACCATTGCTTCTGATTAACCCCAAATAAAGTTCAGCTGTTCTAGTAGGCTAGGTGTGTCCAATCATGTGCCATGGAGGGCCAACACCCCGCAGGTTTACCTGCAACCATTGTTTTCAACAGCAGATTCCACTGAATTTTTTCCCACTGGTTGCTGATAAGTGAAAAGACCTGCTGAAGATACTGGGTAGAAGAGAAAACCTGCAGGTTCTTGGCCCTCCATGGCACATGATTGGACACCCCTGTAGCAGGCTTTTCCTGACATTTTTATAGTCACATCTTACATCTTAATTAGCTAATAGCTATACACTCTTTGTGCAACACATCAGATTGATTGTCATTTGATTAATTGTCTATGTTTATTGCACTGTCCCTGTCAAATAAACAGCACAAGCCATGGTCCACGGAGAGCTTCCAAAGCATCAGAGGGATCTCATTGTTCAAAGGTAACAGTCAGAAGAAGGGTACAAAAGAATTTCCAAGGCATTAAATATATGATGGAACACAGTGATGACAGTCATCATCAAGTGGAGATAATATGGCACAACAGTGACATTACCAAGAACTGCACGTCCCTCCAAAATTGATGAAAAGACAAGAAGAAAACTTATCGGGAAGGCTACCAAGAGGTACACAGCAACATTGAAGGAGCTGCAGGAATTTCTGGCAAGTACTGGCTGTTTAGTACATGTGACAACAATCTCCCATCTAGGGTGACAAGACGGAAGCCTTATCTTATGAAGAAAAACATCCAAGCCTGGCTACATTTTGCAGAAACACATTTGAAATCTCTCAAACACATGTGGGAAGATGTGTTATGGTCCAATGAAACCAAGGTTGAACTTTTTGGCCATAATTCCATAAGGTACATGCGGCACAAACACAACACTGCTCATCACCAAAAGAACACCATACCTACAGTGAAGCATGGTGGTGGTAGCATGATGCTTTGGGGCTGTTTTTCTTCAGCTGGAACTGGGACCTTAGTCAAGGTGGAGGGAATTATGAAGAGTTCCAAATACCAGTCAATGTTGGCACAAAACCTTCAGGCTTCTGTTAGAAAGCTTAAGATAAAGAGGAACTTGATCTTTTTGCATGGAAATGACCCAAAGAACACATCCAAATCAACAAAATAATGGCTTGACCAGAAGAAGATTAAGGTTTTGGAATGGCACAGCCACAGTCCAGACATGAACCTGATGGAGCATCTGTGGGGTGATCTGAAGAGGGCTGTGCACAGGAGATGCTCTCGCAATCTTACAGATTTGGAGCGTTTTTGCAAAGAAGAGGGGGCAAATATTGGCACATCAAGATGTGCCACGCTGATAGACTCCTACCCAAAAAGACTGAGTGCTGTAATAAAAGCCAAAGGTGCTGCAACAAAGTATTAGTTTAAAGGGTACCTGTAGTGAATTTTAATCAAAAGCTATTTCAAAGGATCAAATATGATACTTGTCGTTCCGACCCATAATTTTGGTCTTGATTCCTTCTCAAATACGTGTGAGTTTCAAGTCACTGCCCTCTGTCAGTAATGGTCAGCGACATCTTGCCTCCTCAATGGCCAGTTTCAGCACGGTCGTGACACACAGTCGTTGCTTTGTGCGATTGACTGGGCTGCAGTATAGCAGTCAACAAAGTTTCAACATCAGAATTTTATGTAATTTTTTCCAACCATGTGCAAGCAAATCTGCCCGCATATAATTTATTGAAATAAAATTCTCGTATTTCAAGATTTATTCAACGTGTTCTGAAGTTACTTGACCTGGAACTTGCCTGTTCGTCAGGTCCCCTTCAGCTGCTGGTCCCCGGAGTAACTGTGGATCATGCCGTCAATGAAGGCCATTTCCAAGGACGGTGATGGGAAAATTTAATATTTTATAATCTGCTCTGTCTCAGAGTCTGTGTTAACTGTACAGGGATGCTAGTCAGCTGTACAGTTTCTACTGTATTGTAATGAGTGTGCCTGAGAAGGAGACAGTTTGGAAGAACCAGTCTGAACCAGATGTACTCAGCACGGACAATTTCAAGATAATAGGAGGGCTGAAAAGACTGAACAATATGTGTTTGAACCAGGGCGATGTGTCGCTAGACTCTGAGGCTATTTTTGTGTTGTTCTCTACTCGCCAGTGCTTATTAAATTTGCTGAAACTTTAATCCTGCCTGATTTTTGACTACTGGTTGAAGGAATTTTTCCAACAGACGTTTTTTTCAGTATATATCCGTGCAGATTTTGCACCTCTTTCAACTTGGATGTTGACCCACTGAGCATCTGCTGAACGTGTTTACTTGTCCGTGGTAAACGCGCTACTTGTCCACGGTAAAGCCTGAAACAACAAGTGTACGTCATTGCCGGCCGGCATTGTTTTTGACCGAGCAGTTTTCATGGGAAAAAATTATTCAGTATACTAACTCTGGGGGGTTATTTTTACTGAATAAACACATTTTTGGTTTATAAGTAAAATCTAAAACAATATTATTGTTGTTATAATGACCAGTACAGGTCTCCTTTAAGGGTGTGCATATTTATGCAACCAGGTTACTGTGAGATTTTTTTATTTTTCTCTTTAAAAGATTTCAGTTTGTTTTTCAATTGGGTTGTACAGGTTCTAGGTCACATTAATGGTGGAAAAAGGTTTGAAATGATTTATCTTGGTCTCATTTTTTTACATCACAAAAACCTGGCAGTTGAACAGGGGTGTGTAGACTTTTTATCTCCACTGTAGAAAAAATACCAAATACCTAAATATTCAGTGATGTGCTGTAAATCCAGCCTGGATTGAAGGGCTCAATATAAAGGAATCCAACCCACCAGCACAACTTAAACAAGGTTTCTTAGAAAAAAGCTAAAGGTGGTGAACAGCAGTTCTGCAGTCATGGCTTCCATGCTGAGAAGAGACAGAGAGGTGGAACCTAACCAGGCCCTGATCAGCAGCCACAGATCACAGGATCCCACAGGTGTCCCCAGGTTTGCTGAAAAAGTGAAAATGAATAAGATGGAAGTGTGAGAATCTCAGCTGGAATCAGTGAAGAAAGTAGAAAAGCAGTCAGAGAGGGCATACCTCCACCAAGGCTCCTTCCGTCCCTCATGGATCACCTCCAAAATGTCATGGGTTTGTGTGTAGGCCTAGAGCCACTTCTGGTGAAAATTGCATCAAAGTCTGTTCAGTAGTTTTAGAGTGTTGTTGCTCACACACTGTGAGAAGATAAGAGCCTTGGCTGAGGTATGCACTCTCAGATCCTCACCAAAATGTAATGGGTTCTTCTGTAGCCCAAGAACCACCTTGGTGAAAATTTCATCCAGTAGTTTTTGTGTAATCCTGCTGCACAAATGCAAAATAAGCCCTTGGTGGAGGTATGCACTCTCAGATCATCACCAAAATCTAATCATCTAAAAATCAAAATTCATCAAAAACTAGAGGGCACTCAGAGAGTGCATACCTCCACCACGGCTCCGTCCTGCCCTCCCTTTGTCCTCCCCTCCGTCCCTTTGTCTGTCCATATCGCCATCCATCTGTACATTGTGAGATAGGGCCTTGGTGGAGGTATGCACTCACAGATCACCTCCAACATCTACAGAGTTCATCGTTGGGCCAAGAACCACCTCTGGTGAAAATGTCATCCAAATCCATCCAGTAGTTTTGGAGTATTGTTGCTAACACTCTGTGAGAAGATCAGAGCCTTGGTGAAGGTATGCATTTTGAGATCATCACCAAACTCTAATCATGTGTTCAGTGTGCCATTACACACCTTTGCTGAAAATGTGAATGAAAGGTGCTATATAAATGCAATCCATTATTCCCTCCAGCAAGGGAGGACGGAGGAAATGTTTTTAGTGGCGTTGGTTGGTTGGTTTGTCTGTTAGCAACATAACTCAAAAAGTTCTGAACAGATTTTGATGAAAGTTTCAGAAAAGGTGTTTAATGGCACGGGGAACAAATGATTAGATTTTGGTGGTGATTCAGATCACGATGTGGAAGCAGGAATTTTTTTAATATTATTTTATACAGTGGTGTGAAAAAGTGTTTGCCCCCTTCCTGATTTCTTGTTTTTTTTGTATGTTTGTCACACTTAAATGTTTCGGATCATCAAACAAATTGAAATAATAGACAAAGATAACAGAAGTAAACACAGAATGCAGTTCCCCCCCCTTTGTGCTGTCAGGCAGCTAGGCAAGCAGAACAGGGATCTGTCACCCTTACTGTGCCAAAACAGATTTACTTTGCCAAGATGAGCTTATACAGTGCCTAACTATGTATTGCATATTGTTGTAAATTCCTCCTGTAATAACTTTTAATTCTTTATTTTAATTATTTTACCCATGGAAGACCTGACAGGATGGGGAAGAGGGAAAGGAAGTGTGTGGAGGGGGGAAAGAAAAGGGAGGGGAACCGACAAAAAAACAAACAAACAAAAGACAAACTGCTTCTTCCACCGAAGATGTCTCAATACAAGTCTCGTTTCCGCACCAGTTAAAGGAGAGACACTTGTGTGTGTTCGTCTGTGTGCATCTATATGAGAGCACGCACAAAATAAGTGTGTGCATGTGAGTGGTTTGTCAGGAAACATACGAAGTGCGGGGCCGGTCGCAGTAGCCCCCCCCCCCCCCCCCCCCCCCAGGAGCCCCGAGCAGGCAAGGCAGCGCCACCAATCCCCACAGGCCACAAACATCCAAGGTCAGCAAGCCCCAGGAAAGCCAGGCATCCGCCCCCGGAGGGACGATCAAGGGAGGCCAGGTTGCTCAGCGGCCGGCGCAGTGAGCCCACCCCCCCGGACCCGCCCGCTCCACCCCCCCAGCTGGGCCAATGCTCGCCCCAGGCACCAGGAGGCTTGTGACCACCTCTCGGGCTGGAGACTGGCTCGCGCCCCTCGGCACGAGCCCCCCCCAGACACCCCCCCCCCCCCCCCCAGCGCCTCCGCCACACACCTCAGGAACCCCCATGCCCAAAGAAGTCCCCCTGCCCAGGGGAGCCCACATTGCCGAGAGGCACTGTCCCCCTTAATCCAGCATCTCCCGACACACAGACACAACCCTTCCTACACCTTCACTCCCACATGCTCCCATGCGCACCCATATACACTAACTGTTCACGTTTCTAATCGTTTTTCCCCGCTCAGCGACACACCCGCTGAGGAAAAAACTCTGATCATTGGCGACTCTGTAGTCAGAAACGTGAACCTAGAGACTCCAGCGGCCATAGTCCAATGCATTCCTGGGGCCAGAGCAGGCGACATCGAGTCAAATTTGAAAATGCTGGCTAAAAGTAACTGTAAATATTCCACAATTGTTATTCACGCTGGCATTAATGACATCCGTCTCCGGCAGTCGGAAGTCACGAAACTTAATATAGAATCGGTGTGTGACTTTGCCAAAACTATGTCTGCCACTGTAGTGTTCTCTGGGCCCCTCCCCAATCTGACCAGTGATGACATGTCTAGCCGCTCGTCATCCTTGAACCGCTGGCTGTCAGTGTGGTGTCCTGCAAATGACGTGGGCTACATTGACAATTGGAGCTCTTTTTGGGGAAAACCTGGTCTTATGAGACGAGACAGCATTCATCCCACTTTGGATGGTGCTTCTCATTTATCTAACAATCTGGCATCTTTTTTATCCAAATTTCCAAAACCATGACTACTCAGAGTTGGGACCAGGAAGCAGAGTCGCAGTCTTACACGCCTCTCTGCAGCTCCTCTTCATCCGCCACTCCTCAGCTTAGCCCCTGTCTTCCCCATCAGAGAATCGTTGTCTGCTCCCTCCAAAGTGAATAAAAATATAATGTATAAGCATCCCAAAGTGATTAAGCAAAATATTGGTAAAACTCAAATTAAACATAAAGCCTCTAAATTGAATGATTTGGCCTCTGTTCCTCCTCATAATTTAAAAATTAAATGTGGTTTATTAAATATTAGGTCTCTAACTCCCAAGTCTCTGTTAGTCCATGATTTGTTAATTGATCATCAGCTTGATTTAATTTCCCTTACAGAGACTTGGTTAGGACAAGAGGATTATGTTGGTTTAAATGAATCAACTCCCTCTGGTTATTTAAACTGTCAAAATCCCAGAAGTTCTGGTCATGGAGGAGGAGTAGCAACAATTTACCATTCCAAATTACTAGTTAATGTAAAGCAAAAAACATGTTATAATTCCTTTGAGGGCCTGGTCCTCAGTATTGGGCACTTTAGCAATTTTAGGTTAAACCCAATTTTATTTGCCATAGTTTATCGTCCCCCATCAACCTACTCAGAATTTTTATCCGAATTTTCTGATTTCTTAGCTGATTTAGTGCTGAAATCTGATAGAATAATTTTAGTAGGGGACTTTAATATACATGTGGATGTAGATAGTGACTGCCTTAATGTGGCATTCAATTCAATATTAGACTCGATTGGGTTTTCTCAGAAAGTAGGAAATTCTACTCATTACCTCCACCATACATTGGACCTTGTTTTGACATATGGCATAGAAATAGAAAATCTTGTAGTGTCTCCTCATAACCCTGTACTGTCAGACCATTGTCTGTTAACCTTTGATTTTACTATTTCTGACTATTTGGCTCCTAAAGAAAAATATTATTACAGTAGATGCCTCTCAGATGATGCTGTTTCCAAATTTATGCAGATTGTTTCCTCTATGCCATGTGTCAACACAACGGAAATAAGCTATAGACAGCTTGCTCCTTCTGTAATTGATAACATGGTGGATAGTGTTTCAGCTTCTCTGCATCAGACTCTAGACTTGGTGGCCCCCTTAAAAAAGAAAAAGTCTAATCAGAGATTTCTAACTCCTTGGTTCAACACAGAAACTCGTAGCTGAAAACAGAAGACTCGTCAATTAGAAAGAAAATGGCGCTCTACTAATTTAGATGAAATCTATTTAGCTTGGAGAAATCATCTTTTAATTTATAAAAAATCTCTTAGAAAAGCTAGAACGAGTTATTACTCTGCATTAATAGAAGAGAACAAGAATAATCCCAGGTTTCTTTTCAGTACTGTAGCCAGGTTGACAAAGAGTCAGGACTCTGTCAATCCTAGCATTCCCTTAGAGCTTACTAGTCAGGACTTTATGAACTTTTTCAATAATAAAATTTCATCCATCAGAGATAAAATCAATCAGATTCTTCCCACAGTTAACTTAAATACTGTAACTACTACAACTCCTTCTATTGATCTCTGTCTTGATGAGTTTACTCCAATCGACCTTTGTGAGTTAGACAAAATAGTTTCCTCATCCAAACCTTCAACTTGTCTTTTAGACCCTATTCCTACCAGGTTATTTAAAGAAGTTTTCCCACTTATTGGTAGCTTTATTCTTCATATAATCAATTCTTCATTAACTTTAGGCCATGTACCGCAGGCTTTTAAAACTGCTGTAATTAAACCCATACTCAAAAAGCCAACACTAGATCCAGGAGCTTTAGCTAACTATAGACCAATCTCTAATGTCCCTTTCATTTCAAAAATCTTAGAAAGAGTTGTTGCTACGCAATTATTTGACCACCTGCAGGGAAATGGTTTACTTGAAGAGTTTCAATCTGGGTTTAGAATCCATCATAGTACTGAAACAGCCTTAGCGAAGGTCACTAACGACCTCCTCATCGCATCTGATAATGGACTGGTTTCTGTACTTGTCCTTTTAGACCTTAGTGCAGCTTTTGATACTATCGATCATAATATTCTACTTGATAGATTAGAACACTATGTTGGACTTAATGGAACTTCGTTGCAATGGTTTAGATCTTATTTATCTGATAGGTTCCAGTTTGTTCATGTAAATAATGAGTTTTCTTTCAACTCAAAGCTTAGTCATGGAGTTCCACAGGGATCTGTGCTAGGCCCTACTCTTTTTAGTTTATATATGCTTCCGGTAGGCAACATTATTAGAAAGCACTGTATACATTTTCATTGTTATGCAGATGACACACAATTATACCTGTCAATGAAGCCAGATGATGGTAATCAATTAGCCAAGTTAGAAGCCTGTCTTAAGGAAATCAAAGCTTGGATGACTTGTAATTTCCTGCTATTAAATTCAGATAAGACTGAAGTCATTCTTGTTGGTCCAAAAAACCTTAGAAATTCCTTTCCAAATCAAACTTTCAGTTTGGATGCGGTTACTCTTTCTCTTAATAGCTCTGTGAGGAACCTTTGAATTATTTTTGATCAGGATTTGTCCTTCAATTCACATATTAAATTTGTTTCTAAGACTGCCTTCTATCATTTGCGTAATATTGCCAAGATTAGGAGCATCTTGTCTCAGAGTGATGCTGAGAAACTGATCCACGCTTTTGTTAGCTCGAGATTAGATTATTCCAATTCTTTATCAGGCTGTCCTAAAACATCTTTAAAAAGTCTTCAGCTGATCCAAAATGCTGCAGCAAGAGTTTTAACAGGTACTAGAAAGAGAGATCATATCTCTCCGGTTCGGGCCTCCCTTCATTGGCTTCCCATAGAGTTTAGAATTAAGTTTAAAATTCTTCTTCTTACTTACAAAGCTCTAAACAATCAGGCTCCTTTTTATTTAAAAGATCTGATACTACCGTATTATCCTAACAGAGCACTACGCTCCCAAAATGCAGGATTACTTGTAATACCTAGAATCTCCAAAAGTACAATGGGAGGCAGAGCCTTCAGTTATCAAGCTCCTCTCCTGTGGAATCAGCTGCCAATCTGGATTCGGGAGTCAGACTCTATCTCTGTTTTTAAGAATAGGGCTAAAACCTACCTTTTTGATATAGCCTACAATTAGGGAGGGATCATGTGTTTCTGAACCCTCCTTTAGTTATGCTGCTAATAGGTTTAGTCAGCCGGGGGACCTCCAGTAATGCACTGGGCCTCACTCCTTTCCTCACTCTCTATGAAATATTTTTTTTTTTGCTGGTCATTAACATCTGTTTGTTCTCTCCCATAGATTGAGTCCCCATCGTGCTGTTTGCTCTCTACATGTCTGTTCTTTTCTTCTTCTCTATCCCCTCACCCCCCAGCCAGTCGCAGCAGATGACCGCCCCTCCCTGAGCCTGGTTCTGCTGGAGGTTTCTTCCTGTTAAAAGGGAGTTTTTCCTCTCCACCGTCGCCAAGTGCTTGCTCACAGGGGATCGCCTGATTGCTGGGGTCTTTCTGCAACTGTGGGGGTTCCCCCCTACAGTTGATAGTGCTATGAGATGACTGTTGTTGTGAAATGGCGCTATATAAATAAAGTTGAATTGAATTAACTCACTCACTCATCCGGACCAACCCATTCTTTTTCACTCCTGTACCCATTCAAACTCACCCCTCATTTATCCTTGTTTCATAAGGTGGCTGCAAAGCAGATGGAGCTAGCCTGAACCCGTACCAGCGCCCGGCAGTGGCTGGGGAGACCGCCGGCGCAGGCCACAGAAGCGGACACTCACCCCCGGCGCACACCCGAGCGACTGATCAGCAGACCACCGCAGGCGCCCTGAGATGCCACCCGACACACAAAGCGCCGCACAAAACCGACCCACCATCACCACCTCCATTCATCACCCCCTCACTCTCACTTACTCTCATATTCAGTCCTGCTGTCACTCCCTTGGTTGTATCTATACATTCAGTAGCACCCGGGGATTTTGACAACATGACTGGTCCCAGGCTCCCCACCGACCCCCCCATGCCCCCAGCAGGAGGAGAGCAACAGGGGTGGGGGAAGATCCCCACCCCCTCCCCCCAGCACAAAACATAATGGGTGTATGTTGTTATCTGATGTAATTGTGTGTAAATGTGTGGACTACCAAAATGCAACTAAAATTGGGGGGATGGTGATTGGAGCACCGCTAGCCACTGCAATGGGCAGCGGGGCCCCCATCCCTGCCAAGCCCTCAGTGTCTAAAATGCAGTTAAAATTGAGGTGAGGGCAGCCCTTCCGTGCAGCAAAGGTATCCCCTTCACCGACACAGTGCGGCACACTCCCACCCCAAAGCCCTAAATGTATCCAAGAAGAATGTATATTCCACCCAGAGTCAGGGGGAAGGGGAGGGGGAGGGCGGGAAATAAGATTGGGAGGGAGGTGGTCTGAAAGCGAGCCCCCCCCCCCCCCCCCCCCAGAAGCCACCTTGCAAGTGGGTTTATGAGCCCACCCACTGCCCCCCAAATCCCAACCCAGGGCGAGGGCCGCCAGTGCAAGCAGCCCAAGACCTACCAGCATCGTGCCCTGGCGCTCCCAGCACCACAAACATGATGGGGCAGCCATACCAATTCCCACTCATCTTACACACACAAACATGGACCACAGCAGTCATAATAGTGAGCAATGGGCTGGACCCACACGGTACCCCACAAGCCAAGTGACACCCCCGTGCGCTCACGCAAGCCCACCGACCACCCACCCCAGACACACACTGACAGCGACCCTGCAGCTACAGCCACCCCGGAGCAACCCGACGGAAACACAGCCATCAACCCGTGCCAACGACCCCCACCCAACCACCCCCAAGCACCAACACACACTCGCCACCAATGACGCAAGAAGCAATGTGACAAAACGCCCCACCCCGCGACACAACAGCAGGGCGGCCGGGACAAGAAGGCCCCGAAACGCCAACCCCCATGCCACTAGATGAACTGCCCCACCCCGCCACCCAGCAAAGTTTTCCTACTCATACACACATCCTCCACCCCCAGACATCCACACACAGGTAACCGCGCCCATACACACATGTACCCCCACCCACCATCGCACATGCCCACCTACACACACACACACACAGCCCCGCCTGCCCACTCACAACACACACACCCACTTCCGCACCCGCTCATACACAAGCCCCCACTCACACCCACTCTGTCTCTCTCTCTCTCTCACACTCACACACACACACACCAACACCTGCAGACCCCAGTGGACGGGGAGGGCAACCCAGGATGCAGGCACCTGCCCCAGGGTGTCGCCAGGGCCCCAGGGAGAACACAACCCTGGACACAACCAAGGACGCACCGGGGCCAACCTGCACCACTAGTGCACACCCAACCCCGGCCAGACCCCCCCGGGAGGCAAGGCCAGGGGCCACGCCCCCCCGTCCCCCAGACACACAACCACCATGGAACAGGACCCCCAGACACCCACGGTCGGGGCGCAACCAGCCGCCAGAGGCGCCAAGGAGAGCAAGCCACCGCCCGCCACCCTTCAGGTTATAGAATTATAATAAGCGGGGACCAGAGAGAATTGAATTCTGCCAATTGATTATTTGAGGAGGTTGACAATCTCTCCAGGCTAATATAATCTAATAGTAAGTTGTTATAATAAGTCATGCATAAGTTATTTCTTGATTTCCAGTTTGAGGATAGTTTTCTTTGCAATGCATAAGGTGGTGAGAACCATGTGTGACATCCTTGCATCTATATTTATTTCACTTAAATTCACCTAATATGCAACGTGTGGGTGAGGATGGGACACGATGCCCAAGGCATGCCGACAGGTCCTCACATGTCTTCTGCCAGAACTTTTGAACCGGTGCACAGGACCACATAGCATGCATATAGGTATCCGGGACATTGCTGGTGCAGTGAGAGCAGATATTGGTGTGACTAAGGCCCATTTTGAACATTCTTTGTTCTGTGTAATGAATTCTATGTAGAACTTTGTACTGTATAAGTTGTAAGTTAGAGTTTTTAGTCATCTTAAAAGTGTTTAAACATATTTGTGTCCAGAAACTTTCCTCCTTATTGATCGATAGGTCTGTCTCCCATTTTAATATTGGAAGAGATACGGACTCATCCAGTTTTGATAATAGTCCATGTATTTTCAAAATCAATTTAGGGGAACGAAGATTTAGAAACTCTGCCACCTTAGCTGGTACCTCTAAATCTGTCTGATTAAGATTAAATATTGCTTTTATTATGGATTTAACCTTTTGCACTCCGGGATACCGCGGGCGGTCACGTCTCTGCGTCCTAGTGCGTCTCAGTGCGCACTGTGCGTCTCAGTGCGCACTGAAAAAAAAAAAGCTGCATTTCCATCCTTCCAGTACAGACACAGCCGCGAACAGAAAGCCAAAAGAGTGTTTTGATTGGTTTAGATTTGATTGACCTCTCATTCGACTAATAAGAGCCTTGAATTGGGTTTCTGAAACCTTGAAGAACCAATGACTGAAAACCTAGCAAGAAGGACCTGCCTACCAACGACCGCGAATACAACGAGCCAATTGAAGCAGAGAAGTTCGACGATTGAAACGTGTGCGTCCCGTGCGTAAAATCTGTTTGGTCTAAGCCGCTGGGTGACACACATTGAGACCTGTGTGTAACGGTAGCGTTCGCCACTCTCAGCCGTTAGCCAGTCTTTTTTTATTACTACTGTTCTTATTTGTTTTGAAAAATCGTTCGCAAAAACCGCTATCATGGAAGCGGAGATGGTTTGACCGGGTCGCGTGACCAGAACCACGAGTCCGTAACAAGCGGACCAGCATCATGTTCGTCTGACAATGAGGAACAGATGGTCGCCAACGACACTGCTGTTGTGGACAGGAAAGTGTTATAAGCTAAATTATTCTTTATCACTGAAAATAGTAATAAAAATGACTTTTGACCGATCGGTAATTACAACAGTGCATCATTTTTTTTTAGATTTTTTTAGATTTAGTATACTTTATTGATCCCCAGAGGGGAAATTGAGGGCATCCACCACCTGGATGGATGAGCAGCCACGATACGGCGCTATCCCTTAACCATTCACACACACACATTCACACCTGGGGCCACTTTAGAGTCTCCAATTAACCCAACCTGCATGTTTTTGGCATGTGGGAGGAAACCGGAGAAATCCCGGAGTAAACCCACGCAAACACGGGGAGAACATGCAAACTCCACACAGATCACTGTTGGTCGGGGGCTGGGATCGATCCCACGATCCCCGGGCCAAGGGTAAACTGTGCTGCCGCAGTGCTAACCACTGCGCCACCGTGCAGCCAACATGGCCACATGACGGACCGTTTTTTGTGCGCCAAGCTCCTCTGTAGTGTGGGGGGGGAGTTGTTATCCTCTACATTGCAGATATTTTAGTATAATTTTTAGTGCACTGTAGGTTATTTTTTCTTGTAAAAAAAAAAAAAAAGGCCACACATTTTTTACGTGGCATGCTTCTTTGTGTGTGGGGGGCTTGTTTGTTCATTCATTCATTCATGAATGAATAAACAACCCCCCCCCCACACACACACAGACACATAGCCCTGAGTGTCACCTTTCATTAGAGCCCAAGATCAAGCTTCTATGTTGAAGCATTCAAAAGTTATAGACGTTTTTCCAAACTGTGCCATTTGGCACAGTTCAAAAACGCCTGGGAACAACCTGAGAAAAAAGCTGTGTAATATATTCATTTTTTGTGGTATTGTTACAAAATTTTGACCTCAGCTGGATAACACTTGGTTCTACATTTCTGTTGCATTTTCCAGCCAGTATCTGACAGCTGTGCGTTATTTGCAAGCATTTGTATCTAAAAAAACACCCAGGCGAACTTTATTTTCTTCAGATTCAGTATGTTTAGATGACTGTTACTCAGTGGCAGGAGCACTTAGAGAGATTATGACTGTTTTGCCAAAAAATTCAAAGTGTTTTCTTTTAAATGAGACCAACCTCATGAAGATGCTGCAAAGGGTTGAAGAACAGTTTTTGATTTACTTTGGGTATGTTATTTTTAGGCGTTTTTAGGGAAATTGACCAGAGTGCAAGGGGTTAAGCTGTTCAATTCAATTCAACTTTATTTATATAGCGCCATTTCACAACAACAGTCATCTCATAGCACTATCCACTGTAGGGGAAACCCCCACAGTTGCAGAAGGACCCCAGCAATCAGGCGATCCCCTGTGAGCAAGCACTTGGCGACGGTAGAGAGGAAAAACTCCCTTTTAACAGGAAGAAACCTCCAGCAGAACCAGGCTCAGGGAGGGGCAGTCATCTGCTGCGACTGGCTGGGGGGTGAGGGGACAGAGAAGATGAAAAGAACAGACATGTAGAGAACAAACAGCACGGTGGGGACTCAATCTATGTGAGAGAACAAACAGATGTTAATGACCAGCAAAAAAAAAATATTTCATTGAGAGTGAAGAAAGGAGGCCCAGTGCATTAATGGAGGTCCCCCGGCTGACTAAACCTATTAGCAACAAAACGGGTAAGGGAGGGTTCAGAAACACATGATCCCTCCCTAATTGTAGGCTATATCACAAAGGTAGGTTTTAGCCCTATTCTTACAAACAGAGATCGAGTCTAACTCCCGAATCCAGATTGGCAGCTGGTTCCACAGGAGAGGAGCTTGATAACTAAAGGCTCTGCCTCCCATTGTACTTTTGGAGATTCTAGGTATTACAAGTAAACCTGTATTTTGGGAGCGTAATGCTCTGTTAGGATAAAACGGTAATATCAGATCTTTTAAATAAAAAGGAGCCTGATTGTTTAGAGCTTGGTAAGTAAGAAGAAGGATTTTAAACTTAATTCTAAACTCTATGGGAAGCCAATGAAGGGAGGCCAGAACCGGAGAGATATGATCTCTCTTTCTAGTACCTGTTAAAACTCTTGCTGCAGCATTTTGGATCAGCTGAAGACTTTTTAAAGATGTTTTAGGACAGCCTGATAATAAAGAATTACAATAAACTAATCTCGAGCTAACAAAAGCGTGGATCACTTTCTCAGCATCACTCTGAGACGAGATGCTCCTAATTGAATTTATTTATTTTATTTATTTATTTATTTATTTCGGATAGTACATTACAGGTTAAAAGAAACTGTATAATATAACAACAAGGTCAAATTAGACAAAGACTCCTTCTACTATACAATTCCACGTGAGTTATCCGAAATGGGTGATGGCTGAAGCCGCAGCTTATATTGCCCACCCGAGATGCTCCTAATCTTGGCAATATTACGCAAATGATAGAAGGCAGTCTTAGAAACAAATTTAATATGTGAACTGAAGGACAGATCGTGATAAAAAATAATTCAAAGGTTCCTCACAGAGCTATTAAGAGAAAGAGTAACCACATCCAAACTGAAAGTTTGATTTGGAAAGGAATTTCTAAGGTTTTTTGGACCAACAAGAATGACTTCAGTCTTATCTGAATTTAACAGCAGGAAATTACAAGTCATCCAAGCTTTGATTTCCTTAAGACAGGCTTCTAACTTGGCTAATTGATTACTATCATCTGGCTTCATTGACAGGTATAATTGTGTGTCATCTGCATAAGTGAAAATGTATACAGTGCTTTCTAATAATGTTGCCTAACGGAAGCATATATATAAACTAAAAAGAGTAGGGCCTAGCACAGATCCCTGTGGAACTCCATGACTAAGCTTTGAGTTGAAAGAAAACTCATTATTTACATCAACAAACTGGAACCTATCAGATAAATAAGATCTAAACCACTGCAACAAAGTTCCATTAAGTCCAACATAGTGTTCTAATCTATCAAGTAGAATATTATGATCGATGGTATCAAAAGTTGCACTAAGGTCTAAAAGGACAAGTACAGAAACCAGTCCATTATCAGATGCGATGAGGAGGTCGTTAGTGACCTTCGCTAAGGCTGTTTCAGTACTGGGTGATTCTATAATTCGGGGTACATTTCACCATAAGAAAAAAAATTATATATTGTTTTTCAGTGAATCAACCACTCTTACAAGTTAGCATAATCCTTCAGGGTAACCTATCCAGTTGTTGCAAAGCTTAATCATTAACCATTTTTTCTATTTTTAATTAAATAAAATGTGTTTCCTTCCCCATCTGTCAACTAAGTTACGGACAAACTGATATGATTTAAATCATTTGGCAGAATCTTACAGTTAAAGTAAAATTAGAGTTGGAGACATATTTAGTCTTTTCTGCCAGATCTACAATTATTTGTTTTAAATATATATTTTAACTATTAAAATTCCCCCCATGGGTAAGCAATTCGACTACAACTGTTATTAGGACCATGATGTTTTCATTTACAAAAATGTCATATCAGTCATTTTCAGAATTTAAACAAAAGGCTGCCAAAGTTCACAACTGGTCACATCTATACCAATCATGAAATTATGTTTTTGACCTCATTTTCATTCTTTAACTTGAAAAATGTAAGTGTAACTTAGTTGACAATGGAGGTAACGCGGTTGACACAAGTAACTTAGTTGACAGGACACATTAAACAACTAGTACCATGTTATTTTAACGTAGTATGAAATTTAATGAAATATCATTTAAGTAGTCAAGGTGATGGATAAAACAGTGAAAAGAACATGAACAAAGCAAAGTAGCATGCAACTGTTACACAGTTACAGTAAAGTATCAGTAGTAGGCCTAATCATCAGTAGAACTCATTCACGTTTCCAAGCAGAATCAAATGAAACGACTTTGATTCACATACATATAAAAGCAGTAAAAGGGCAACAAATAACAATTGATGAACTGCCCTGTGCTGTATTCAGTTAATACAGTAGAACAGAATTACATTGAAATACAACTGTAGTATATCAAACATTCAACTGATCAATACATTCCATATAAACCTCACTAGGACTTTTTACAAACTTGACCATATTTCTTTGTCAATTTCAACATGGCGTGAAGTCACAGCCTTTGGAGGGGGAATCATTCTCAGCACATCCTCACAGGTACCATAGCACATCCTCTCTGAGTGGCCAGAAGAAGCGGTTTACGCCAATGTTACTCATGCACTTCACCTGTACATGGGTTTCCATGGTGTCCTGAATTATCCCAGGGTAAATGTCCCCTTCGTACCTTACAACATACCATTCTCCAATTAGCTCAGGACCCCAAGGAATTTCACTTCCTGCTACTTTGTGTGTTTGAGGGACTAATGTTGCTGTGTGTGCAACATCAAATGCAAAGTAATGTGTGCCATGACATCTGCACTCAAAACTTTGCCGAGTGGTACAAGGGCAACTGACATCCCGATACAGGATCTCTCCCAGTGCCCCTGTGACCACTTGGTGGATTCGCATTGTTGAAGGGACTGCTGGTAGGATTGGCATCATTTTCGCTGCATCATCCACCAGACTCCCTGGTGGTGTACATAAGTTCTGAAGACTCATCTTTCTTTCCCTGCTTTCCTTCTGCGCCTTCCTCCAATAGGCCCTCTTGCTTCTCTTCTCTCTCTCACTCATCATTTCAACAGTTTTCACCTTTCTCTGTGCCCTTAGCCTGTGCCATGCCTGTCTTTGCTTCTCCAAATAAGCTGCCCTTCTTGCTGGATCAGCATCTCTTCGAGCCCTGTATCTGCGCTGTTTTTCAGCTGCTGACACCTGTTTCAAATAGATTTTAAAATACTAAATTAACTTGAATAGTGAAAAAGTAAAATGCACTCTATTAACTACAGTATTCATTGAGAAAGGCAGATTGATAATGACAACAATGTAGAGAAAATTACTGATGTCAGAGAGCACTGGAGTTGCATGTCAACTAAGTTACCCAATCTGTGCAACTTAGTTGACAGGTAACTTAGTTGACAATTTCCATGTTTTCTCTCATAACTTCCTTAGCTAATGTAGCATAGCTATGCACATGGCATTTTCTTAAAGAGGATAACAGGTTTTTTAATCAGGTAAGTTAATTTAAATATTGAAATATCAAAACCCATGATTATATGAGTAACTTAGTTGATGCTTAATTAATATACTCTCAGACCACATGTAATTTTAGATCAAATATTGAATGAAGTGAGAGGAGACTCACCATAATGCATTCAAAATGCCCGCCAGAAAGGAAGACGTCACCACACAGGGCTGGTCACATGGTGTTGGACCAAACCATTTTTGGGTTCAGCGGGGGGAGTCTTGTTGGTAACTTAGTTGACATGAATTTTGCGGACAGCGGTAAAATTAATAATTTTAAGTATTAAGATGTTAAAATATAATGTGAAATTATTATTTTCTCCTAGTACTTAACACTCTTAAGAACATTGTAAAATAATATTATTGACTTTGATGTTTTTTAGTACTTTATTTTGATCACAACACAGTGAAACGGGAAATCGGACATGGAAAAAATGAAAACTCTAAGAATATCATTATAGATTTTAAATAATAATCAGAAAATATGTGAAATGTTTTACAGTTATATTGCATTATGTGTATACATGGTTAAAATGTGAAATTACAGAGAAAAAAAAAGATGTTTAATAGTCAGTAACATCACTAAACATCAGCGGACATGGAATGTACCCCAAAATATAGAATCGCCCTACTATGATGGATTCTAAACCCAGATTCAAACTCTTCAAATAAACCATTTCCCTGCAGGTTGTCAAATAATTGCGTAGCAACAACTCTTTCTAAGATTTTTGAAATGAAAGGCAGATTAGAGATTGGTCTATAGTTAGCTAAAGTTCCTGGCTCTAGCGTTGGCTTTTTGAGTAAGGGTTTAATTACAGCTGTTTTAAAAGCCTGCGGTACATGGCCTAAAGTTAATGAAGAATCGATTATATGAAGAATAAAGCTACCAATAAGTGGGAAGACTTCTTCTTTAAATAACCTGGTAGGAATATGGTCTAAAAGACAAGTTGAAGGTTTGGATAAGGAAACTATTTTGTCTAACTCACAAAGGTCGATTGGAGTAAACTCATCAAGACAGACATCAATTGAAAGAGTTGTAGTAGTTACAGTATTTAAGTTAACTGTGGGAAGAATCTGATTGATTTTACCTCTGATGGATGAAATTTTATTATTGAAAAAGTTCATAAAGTCCTGACTAGTAAGCTCTAAGGGAATGCTAGGATTGACAGAGTCCTGACTCTTTGTCAACCTGGCTACAGTGCTGAAAAGAAACCTGGGATTATTCTTGTTCTCTTCTATTAATGCAGAATAATAACTCGTTCTAGCTTTTCTAAGAGATTTTTTTATAAATTAAAAGGTGATTTCTCCAAGCTAAATAGATTTCATCTAAATTAGTGGAGCGCCATTTTCTTTCTAATTGACGAGTCTTCTGTTTTAAAGTAGAACTGAACTGAACGGCATTGAACGGCACTGGGTGATAGTACATACAATTATAAAGATAATTTATCATTGGCACCCCCTCCACAAATCCCGGAATCTTGGAGAAAATCGCGATTTAGAATTTCCCGCCCTGAAAAATCAGACAAATCCGCCGAAGCGCAGCCGGAGTTCCGCGTGACATCACGAGTGTGACCCAGTCCTCATGTTTACCATTGCAAGCACGTCAACACTGGTTGTTTTTGGTGCATTTTGTCGTGATAGTCAACTACAAAACACTTCCAGCACCTGGGAAGATCTGTTCAGTGGCCAAGGAAAGCTGTCATGGTGACGAAAGAAAAGAAAGGGGGAGGAAAAGCGACCGGGAAGCGATGCGTTTCTAGATATACAGTGATCCATCACTTATCGCGTTTAATGGGGACCAGAACCGACCGCGAAAAGTGAAAAACCGCGAAGTAGCATCACCCCCCCCCCAAGGGCGTCACAAGCACTATTTTGCACAAAAAGGCACAAGAGAACAGCGAAAAGTGCCACTAAGCAACACGAGCGATAAAGAAGGTGCTCTGCAGGGAGAGAAGCTGGGTAAAACGTCTCGGCCAATCAGCTTGCGAGATTCCCGAGCGGTGAAGAGGTGGGCGGAGAGGAGGGGATCGGTGGTCAGAGAGGTAGATTTTGAGCTGTGCGGGCTCTCCGTGTTGATACCTGATGTTCTAATGAGAAGGCAGGGAGACTACATTAGAACATCAGGTATCAACACGGAGAGCCCGCTCTCCCCGGCTCCCCAGCCTGCTCGGGAATCTCGCAAGCTGATTGGCCGAGACGTTTTACCTCGCAAGCTGATTGGCCGAGACGTTTTATCTCGCAAGCTGATTGGCGGAGACGTTTTACCCAGCTTCGCTCCCTGCCGAGCACCTATACCCAGCGAAGGAAGACCGCATTAAACGCGATAAGTGAGGGATAACTGTAATAAGTTGGAAAAATGCTGATGGTTTTTTTCCCCTTTCTTTTTTATTGTTAATTTTTCTTATCCTGACACCCCAAACATGCCAAAGTAAAGACTCACCATTCTGTATTCAATAAGCAACTCTCCTCCCCATCACTGCTGCGGTCTGAGTCGGTGCTGGAATCCCCCGAAAATTCTGGCTCTAATCTGTACAGTTCGATGCCTCCCTCGCTCTCTTCCTGTTCACTTGACACTCCTGCATCCTCCTCTGTCTTGTCACCGATCCTGAATGCCTCTTCACTCTGAAAACTCTGGTGTTCTTGACTGCTGGAACTGCTATCATCTGCCATTGTTGTTTTGATAAGGGTCACAGTCGTGACGTCACGCAGCGTCGTCTGCACTACTTCCGGTTTGTTTGGCACTGCCAGCCAGAGGCAAAAGTTTATCGGCTTATAGCTTGGCCATCGCACGGCCTAAAAATTTCTTTTATGTGTTGAAAAATACAATAGGTAATAAGGAATTAATCTGCTATTCTACTTTTTTGGCAAAAAGGTGAGTTCAGTTCTACTTTAAGCTATGAGTTTCTGTGTTGAACCAAGGAGTTAGAAATCTCTGATTAGACTTTTTCTTTTTTAAGGGGGCCACCAAGTCTAGAGTCTGATGCAGAGAAGCTGAAACACTATCCACCATGTTATCAATTACAGAAGGAGCAAGCTGTGTATAGCTTATTTCCGTTGTGTTGACACATGACATAGAGGAAACAATCTGCATAAATTTGGTAACGGCATCATCTGAGAGGCATCTACTGTAATAATATTTTTCTTTAGGAGCCAAATAGTCAGAAATAGTAAAATCAAAGGTTAACAGACAATGGTCTGACAGTACAGGGTTATGAGGAGACACTACCAGATTTTCTATTTCTATGCCATATGTCAGAACAAGGTCCAATGTATGGTGGAAGTAATAAGTAGAATTTCCTACTTTCTGAGAAAACCCAATCGAGCCTAATATTGAATTAAATGCCACATTAAAGGGTACCTGTGGTGGTCGTCTAAACGCATTCAACTTGAAAACATTAGGCAAAGTATTCGTTATTTGGTTAAATAATTATTGCCAGCCATATACCACCAGAGAAATATGCAAATACGACCGCAGGCATGGCCAGCCAATGAAAACTCTGCGCGCAGCCATGACACATGCGGATGTGACGTCATTACGTTGCTACTGAAAAGTCAATACTCCGTCTGTATGAGCGACTAGGGTGCTGTTGTGAGTGTTTTTATTCTATTATGGCTGAATTGTCGGACTCTAAGGAAGAATTCGTCCAATATGGCTACAGGTCCAGAAAGGTCTTCTGAGGGTAAAAGTGACGAAGTGGTCCTCACACACAATGCAATTTCGTCTGAAAGGATTCGTCTGCCCTGCTCCGAGATTGCGCAATCACTTTTCCGCTACGATCTTCTGACAAGGTGAGTTGGGTTTGGGTACACAAAAGAAGTGTTTATCTTTGTTTTTCGCTTATTATTGAGACATCCAAAAGCTTTACATTCCGCCATGTTGCGATATCCATATCGCATTGTATGTTTTTGTTGTTACAAGAGCGCCGAGTGTCTGCTGCTCTGTAGAATCATCAGCAGTCTGGCGGCCGTTACGATCTCAGATCAGACGAGACGACCCACTGAATTTAAGCATTTATTTATTTATTTTCTACTCGTTTTAGTTCTGCATTTAATATGAACCCTGAGTTTGAAATAAACGTTTGAATTTGAATATCCCGAAAGCCACTGCTCATCCGGGCACTCGAGGCTCAGCCAATATTGATCCAGATCGCGGTAGCCACGATATTACGTCACAGGAAGCGTCCTGGCAGGCCATGTAGCCGCTAGTATGGCTGCACCCATGTTTTGCTGACATAGCTGAACCAGCACATCAGCAATGGATTTATATAACATTGCTTTGAACTTGAACTTGAACTAGAACGTGAGACAGGGGCTCAATATAATATCTTTTTTTTCACGACCACCACAGGTACGCTTTAAGGCAGTCACTATCTACATCCACATGTATATTAAAGTACCCTCCTATAATTATTCTATCAGATTTCAGCACTAAATTAGCTAAGAAATCAGCAAATTCGGATAAAAATTCTGAGTAGGTTGATGGGGGACGATAAACTATGGCAAATAAAATTGGGTTTAACCTAAAATTGCTAAAGTGCCCAATACTGAGGACCAGGCCCTCAGAGGAAATAGAACGTGTTTTTTGCTTTACATTAACTAGTAATTTGGAATGGTAAATTGTTGCTACTCCTCCTCCATGACCAGAACTTCTGGGATTTTGACAGTTTAAATAACCAGAGGGAGTTGATTCATTTAAACCAACATAATCCTCTTGCCCTAACCAAGTCTCTGTAAGGGATATTAAATCAATCTGATGATCAATTAACAGATCATGGACTAACAGAGACTTGGGAGTTAGAGACCTAATATTTAATAAACCACATTTAATTTTTAAATTATGAGGAGGAACAGAGGCCAAATCATTCAATTTAGAGGCTTTATGTTTAATTTTAGTTTTGCCAATATTTTGCTTAATCACTTTGGGATGCTTATATATTATATTTTTATTTACTTTGGAGGGAGCAGACAATGATTCTCTGATGGGGAAGACAGGGGCTAAGTTGAGGGGTGGTGGATGAAGAGGAGCTGCAGAGAGGCGTGTAAGACTGCGACTCTGCTTCCTGGTCCCAACTCTGAGTAGTCAAGGTTTTGGAAATTTGGATAAAAAAGATGCCAGATTGTTCGATAAATGAGAAGTACCATCCAAAGTGGGATGAATGCTGTCTCGTCTCGTAAGACAAGGTTTTCCCCAAAATGAGCTCCAATTGTCAATGTAGCCCACGTCATTTGCAGGACACCACACAGACAGCCAGCGGTTCAAGGATGACGAGCGGCTAAACATGTCATCACTGGTCAGATTGGGGAGGGGCCCAGAGAATACTACATTGGCAGACATCGTTTTTGCAAAGTCACACACCGATTCTACATTAAGTTTCGTGACTTCCGACTGCCGGAGACGGATGTCATTAATGCCAGCGTGAATAACAATTGTGGAGTATTTACATTTACTTTTAGCCAGCATTTTCAAATTTGACTCGATGTCTCCTGCTCTGGCCCCAGGAATGCATTTGACTATGGCCGCTGGAGTCTCTAGGTTCACGTTTCTGACTACAGAGTCGCCAATGATCAGAGTTTTTTCCTCAGCAGGTGTGTCGCTGAGCGGGGAAAAACGATTAGAAACGTGAACAGGTTGGAGGTGTACCGGGGCTTTGCGACTAGGCTTCCTTCTCACCGTCATCCACCCAGTCTCCTCGCTGCTGAGGAGAGCCAGAGGACCGCTAACGGGGTTAGCTATGCTAGCTAGCTCCGCTGCAGCTAAGAAGCGTCCGTCAAGAGTAACTGGCGCAGACAGTGTTTCAATGCAGCGGAGCCGGGATTCCAAATCAGACAACCTCGCCTCGAGCGCCTCAAAAAGACAACATTTATTACATTTACCGTTATCACTAAAAGAGGCAGAGGTGTAGCTAAACATCTGACAGAAAGAGCACACCAGAGGAGGAGAGGAAGGAGAGCTAGTGGCCATCACTAGTGGCTAACCCAAAAGCTCAGGAGAGTGAGGAGAGCAAACCACACAGACAGACAGCAAAACAAGAAGTGACAATACGTTACCACAAGGAAGTGACAAGCTGTTGGTATTTAAAATACTTTTTATCACTGATGTCGTACTGTGACACTAGTTCCTGAAGTTGGATAAAATTTCCACCTTTAATAAGATGTTGTAAGTTCTTTATTCCCTTCTCTTGCCATAGTGGAAATTTTTAATGTCCTCTTTTGTTGCAAGATATCAGGATTATTCCAAATGGGCGTGAGTTTACAGGAGACAAGTGAAGACCCAGTTATCTTTAAAAATGCAGTTTTTAAATGAAGGTGTTTATTATTAAGGGGAAAAAAAAATCCAAACCTCTATGGCCTTGTGTAAAAAAATGATTGCCCCCTCCTGTTAAAACATAAATTAACTGTGGTTTATCACATCTTTGGAAAGCTGAGCTCAATTTCTCCAATCACACCCAGGCCTGATTACTGCCACACCTGTTCTCAATCAAGAAATCACTTACATTGGACCTGCCTGAGAAAGTGAAGTAGACCAACAGATCCTCAAAAGCAAGCCTTCATGCTGCAATCCAAAGAAATTTAGGAACAAATGAGAAACAAAATAATTGAAATCGATCAGTCTGGAAAAGGTTACAAAGCCATTTCTAAAGCATTGGGACTCCAGGGAACCATAGTGAGAGCCATTATCCACAAATGGCAAAAACATGGAACACTGGTAAACCTTCCCAGGAGTGGCCGGCTGACCAAAATGACCCCTAAGAGCGCAGTGACGACTCATCCAAGAGGTCCCTAAAGACCCCACAACAACATCCAAAGAACTGCAGGCCTCACTTGCCTCAGTTAAGGTCAGTGTTCGTGACTCCACCACAAGAAAGAGACTGGGTAAAAATGGCCTGCATGGCAGAGTTCCAAGACGAACACCACTGCTGAACAAAAAGAACATAAAGGCTTGTTTCACTTTTGCCAGACAACATTTTGATGATCTCCAAGACTTTTGGGAAAAAAGAGTGGGGCAAAAAAAGTATTTAGTCAGCCACCAATTGTGCAAGTTCTCCCATTTAAAAGATGATAGAGGTCTCCAGTTTCCATTATAGGTATACCTCAACTATGAGAGACAAAATGAGAAAAAAAAAATCCAGAAAATCACATTGTCTGATTTTTAAAGAATTTATTTGCAAATTATGGTGGAAAATAAGTATTTTGTCACCTACAAACAAGCAAGATTTCTGGCTCTCACAGACCTGTAACAACTTCTTTAAGAGGCTCCTCTGTCCTCCACTCGTTACCTGTATTAAAGGCACCTGTTTGAACTCGTTATCAGTATAAAAGACACCTGTCCACAACCTCAAACAGTCAGACTCCAAACTCCACTATGGCCAAGACCAAAGAGCTGTCAAAGGACACCAGAAACAAAATTGTAGACCTGCACCAGGCTGGGGAAGACTGAATCTGCAATAAGTAAGCAGCTTGGTGTGAAGAAATCAACTGTGGGAGCAATTATTAGAAAATGGAAGACATACAAGACCACTGATAATCTCCCTCGATCTGGGGCTCGACGCAAAATCTCACCCCGTGGGGTCAAAATGATCACGAGAACGGTGAGCAAAAATCCCAGAACCACACGGGGGGGGGGGGGGTAGTGAATGACCTGCAGAGAGCTGGGACCAAAGTAAGAAAGGCTACCATCAGTAACAAACTACGCCACCAGTGACTCAAATCCTGCAGTGCCAGACGTGTCCCCCTGCTTAAGCCAGTATATGTCCAGGCCTATCTGAAGTTTACTATAGAACATTTGGATGATCCAGAAGAGGATTGGGAGAATGTCATATGGTCAGATGAAACCAAAATAGAACTTCTTGGTAAAAACTCAACTTGTCGTGTTTGGAGGAGAAAGAACACCATACCTACTGTGAAGCATGGGGATAGAAACATCATGCTTTGGGGCTGTTTTTCTGGGGACCAGGGCGACTGATCCGTGTAAAGGAAAGACTGAATGGGGCCATGTATCATGAGATTTTGAGTGAAAACCTCCTTCCATCAGCAAGGGCATTGAAGATGAAACGTGGCTGGGTCTTTCAGCAAGACAATGATCCCAAACACACTGCCTGGGCAATGAAGGAGTGGCTTCGTAAGAAGCATTTCAAGGTCCTGGAGTGGCCTAGCCAGTCTCCAGATCTCAACCCCATAGAAAATCTTTGGAGGGAGTTGAAAGTCCGTGTTGCCCAGCGACAGCCCCAAAACATCACTGCTCTAGAGGAGATCTGCATGGAGGAATGGGCCAAAATACCAGCAACAGTGTGTGAAAACCTTGTGAAAACTTACAGAAAACGTTTGACCTCTGTCATTGCCAACAAAAGGTATATAACAAAGTATTGAGATGAACGTTTGTTATTGACCAAATACTTATTTTCCACCATAATTTGCAAATAATTTCTTTAAAAATCAGACAATGTGATTTTCTGGATTTTTTTTTCTCATATTGTCTCTCATAGTTGAGGTATACCTATGATGAAAATTGGAGACCTCTCTCATCTTTTAAGTGGGAGAACTTGCACAATTGGTGGCTGACTAAATACTTTTTTACCTCACTGTATTCTGTGGACTGATGAGACAAAAGTTGAACTTTTTGGAAGGTGTGTGTCTGATAGATCAGAATTGAATTGATTGAGACTGAATCAATAATCAACAGGCGGTTTCCAAGTTTTGAGCCATTTTATTCCTCTCTGATCAGAGGAGGGAACCAGTCCCAGCATGGAATATCTCAGAGCCTGCTCTCGCGTTCTCCCTAACCTGCATTACAAATCTGGGGCTCTTTTATACTCTAAGCAAACAGTCCTTGAGCTTATCAATAGGCTGGTGATAGCTGGAGACAGCTTCAGGAGATCCTCCCTGGAGACAGAGAGACTCCGGACGTCCTGGACAAGCTTTGATCTAATACATCCTGACTCTGGATATCCCGAACAGAACAGGTTGGTATGATAAAGCAGTAAAACTAGGTTGTTATCTTGGTCATTACTTACAATTTTGCTCAGCCTATTCTCACAGTGAAAAACAGACATTCCTACAGACCGAGACAATGGAAAATCACAGAGAACCAGACATTGGCTCATTATACGCACCAAATATAAATGTAATGTAAAATAAGAATAATACAGCATTAAAATCATATAGAATAATATAATGGAACATGAAAATATCCTATCATTCCCCCCTTGATGCTTGAAAAAGCGTCAGAGATGAAACACTATGGCTTCTAAAACCTCACTGGGCAGCTTGCTAAGTTCTGGTGCATTTTATGCTAAAGCATTTTATTGCAAAAGATCCTAACTCGCTTTTTAATGAGGAAAGTCCGCCATTGGCCTTGTTGCTACTCCCGAGCGCCGCTGGAATGTTTCATTTCCTGGGGAGTATGGGAGGATAATATCATTTGTTCCAAAAAAAGAAATCAATCATTCAATTAAATCAAAAAAGAGAAAAATTAAACCAGTGGTGCTGATTAACCATAAATTGAGATGAGTAGTGTGTATATCTGTCATTCTATGTGTTAGCAAATTAGCTGTGATTTAATAAAACAAGTTTATATATATATATATATATATATATATATATGTAACCTCAATGAGGAATAATAAAAATGATCAAAAACGATTATATGTGTATGTATGTATTAGAGATATACAGACGTGGACAAAATTGTTGGTACCCCTCTGTTCATGAAAGAAAAACCCACAATGGTCACAGAAATGACTTTACTCTCACAAAAGTGGTAATAAATAAAAATTCTATGAAAATTAACCAATGAAAATCAGACAATGCTTTTGAAATGTGGTTCAACAGAATTACTTTAAAAAAAACAAACTCATTTGGACTTCCGGTCTGGACGCCATGGTGATAGCAACTTAACGCTGAACCTACCAGATCCAATCCAAGGAAAACATCTTCAAAATCAGACTTAATGGATTTTTGGAAGAATAAAAATCAAAAGACAAAAACACCATGCCTAACCAAAAAAAGAAACTGACATTCCCCAGGTCAGGACGCGCAGCGGCCGCAGAATCTGATCCCGAGGACCTCCGTTCAGGAGACGAGGACCTGGACCTAGCTAACAAAAAGATTAACTTGAAATCACTATTTGATGAATTACGACGATTTCGGGCCGAATTTCATGAATTCAGAGAGGAACTATAAAGGACGAACAGCAGAATGGACCAGGCCGAAAACCGAATCTTGGAAGCTGAAGAAAGAATAAAAGTGCTTGAAGATTCTATGCTGGATTTACACAGAAAACAGTCAAGGCTGGAGGCTAAGCTAACCGACCAAGAAGGAAGACAGAGACGAGACAACATCAGAATTCACGGTCTGAAAGAAGGAGCTGAAGATAGTTTCAACACAGTGGCGGAATGCGTGGAATCCTTATTGAGAGAGAAGTTGGATATTCCACAAACCACTGATTTGAAGATAGAAAAGGCCCATCGTACATTAGCCGCAAAGCCAGCGGCAGAAGCCCCCCCCGCGTGCGGTGGTGGTAAGATTCTCCGATTTCAAAATAAAACAAGAGGTTGTAAGACGGGCTTGGCAGAAAAAAGGATTTATGCATCAAGAGAGAAAAGTCTTCGTGGAGCACGATTACGCCCCTGAGGTTCTTAAAAAGCGACGGGAATATAACAACGCCAAAAAGGTTCTACGGGAACAGAATCTACGCTTTCAGACGCCATTTCCGGCGAAGTTAAGGGTCTTTTATGGTGAAGAGTCATGTCTCTATAATTCAGCGGAAGAAGCAACAATTGACATGGCGAGAAGAGGACTCCGGGTAACGGTGTTTAAACCCGCAGCGAATCTGAGCGAAAAGATCAGAGCTCAAATGTGGTCCACTCAGAGACCTTCAAAATCCACGGGCCAGCAGCGGGAAACCCAGCCCCAGAGCTACAAAGATAAGCTTTCCAGTTCCAGGAAGGAATAGCGACCTTTTTGTTTTTTTTCTTTTCAGTCATTCTGCACTTCCATCCCCCCTCCTACAAGGTAACAAACATTAAAGGAGGTGCAGAATCAGCATGTGGTAAAACCTTTCATGGAGCAGTTATAGCATTAGAAACAAATGTCTTCTTAATTTAAAGGGAAAAAAAAAATCTTGTTAAAATAGAAATGTAACAATGACCCACATGTTCTCCCTACACTAACAAATACTGTATTAGAGTGAATGTTTGCTGTGATGGGGGTGGGAGGGTGCACACAATCTCATAGGGTATAGGCATAAAAAAAAAAAAAAAAATCATTACAAATTTGGATTGGGATCTGAAATTCACGTTAAAAACATGGGACAACTTACAGGGGTAAGAGAGGGCCCTCAACACGTAACAGAGTTTGAGGAATTTCCCTCAGAGCCTACACTCCATCAGGGTTCTTACAGGGTCTTTAAAGAGGCCCCAGCTCAGGAAGTTTTTTTGACAGTTTTTTGTTTTAAAGTTTCGTACACTATGTTCTTAATGTTTTTTATGTTCTTAATGTTCTTTCAGTTTCTGAGTAGCAAAAAAGAGGGCCACCACACTGTTATACTAAATAAGAAAATACAATGGAGAAACAGGGTGTAACCAAAATAGCCTCATATAATGTAAAAGGGATCCTGAATCCGGTTAAAAGATCCAAGATTCTACGCAAAATGAAAAAAGACAAAGCAGAAATAATATTTTTACAAGAAACCCACCTAACAGACGTGGAACACACTAAACTCAATAGACAAGGGTTTAAAATGATCTCTTAATCTTCATATAAATCATGGAGGAGGAGGGGAGTAGCGACATTGATATCAACCAAAATTACATTTGAAAAAAAATCAGAACACAAAGATAAAGAAGGGAGGTACAGTTTGGTAATTGGGCGGCTAGAGGGAGAAGATATCACCCTGCTGAATGTATATGCACCACCAGGGGCTAAATGGAAATTTTATAAAAATGTACTCGACCTAATGATAACTAAAGCCCAAGGTTTAGTGATATGTGGTGGAGACTTCAATCTAAGACTGAATCCATACTGGGATGCAACAGGTAATTCTTCACATCAAAATAACACTCAAAATAGGAAAACTCGGATGCTACTAAAAGAAATGGGAATCTGTGACGTATGGAGGGAATTCAACCCCAATGTAAAAGATTATACTTTTTATTCAACACCACATTCATCTTACTCAAGGATTGATTACTTTTTTATGTTTAATAGAGACATTGGAAGAGTAAAAACATGTAAAATAGGACTGATGGATCTCTCTGACCACAGTCCGATCTATATGGACTTAAACATCCAAAAATACACAAATATAATACATTTTCCTGGAGGTTGAATTCAAATGTCCTGAAAGGACCACTGAAAGATGAATTGGAATCAGATATTTTCAGATATTTGGAAGAAAACGATAATGGAGAAGTATCCCCTTTAATACTGTGGGATGCGTGCAAAGCTGTAATAAGGGGAAAAATTATTGCAAAATTGGCAACCTAAAAGAAACTGAGACAAGAAAAACTAATCACGCTAGAGTCAGAACTCAAGAACCTAGAAAAAGAACACAAAGACAACACTCATTCTAATGGCTCGCTCAAGATTAAAGAAATTAAAAATCAAATAAATGAGATCTACACAATAGAAATCCAGAAGAAACTTACATTTCTGAAACAAAAACACTATGAAGCAGGCAGTAAATCGGCAAAATTACTAGCCTATCAATTGAGGAAACAACAAACAGAAAGAGCAATCTACAAAATCAGAGACCCAGTATCAAAGGAAATAAAATTCAGAATTCAGGATATTCTTAAAAGCTTCGAGAATTACTACAAGAACTTATACTCCCACAAAAAACATAAAAACGCATCCGAGACATTCCTAAACACATTAAACCTTCCCCAACTTACGGAATCACAAAATAAAACCCTACTGTCAGAAATACAACCTAAAGAATTAGAAAAAGCAATTATGAAACTTAAAGCTAACAAATCCCCAGGAGCAGATGGCTATACAGCAGAATGGTACAAAACCTTTAAACGGCAACTATCTCCTCTCCTCCTGAAAACATTTAACTATGTCCTCCACACAGGGGAAATCCCCCCCTCCTGGAGAGAAGGGGTCATTGCAGTTATACCTAAACCTGAAAAGGATAAACTAGAATGCTCCAACTACAGACCAATCAGTGTATTAAATCAGGACTGTAAGCTTTTTACCATTATCCTTGCCAAAAGGTTAGAAAACATACTGACAGACTTAATTCACTTAGACCAAACAGGTTTTATAAGACAAAGACAGACACAAGACAACATTCGACGCACTTTACACATAATTCATCATATAAAAAAAATATAACTTAAATACAGTCATATTGGGATTAGATGCTGAAAAAGCATTCGATTCGGTTGACTGGTCTTTCCTATAAGGGAGTTTTTCCTCTCCACCGTTGCCAAGTGCTTGCTCACAGGGGATCGCCTGATTGCTGGGGTCTTTCTGCAACTGTGGGGGTCCCCCCTACAGTTGATAGTGCTATGAGATGACTGTTGTTGTGAAATGGCGCTATATAAATAAAGTTGAATTGAATTGAATATATAGAATCTTATCCAGTTTCAATTTTCATAACAACTTCATTAGAACTATACAGGCATTATATAAAAAAGCAACAGCTAAAATAAGGATTAACGGTAATTTATCATCATCTTTTGAGCTGGAAAGAGGATGTCGTCAAGGCTGCCCCCTGTCTCCACTGCTCTTTGCAATCTTCATAGAACCTCTGAGCCAATGGATAAGACAAAATCAAAAAATTCAAGGTATTACACTTGGTCAGAAGGAACATAAAATAGCACTCTTTGCTGATGACATTTTAATATACCTAGGGCAGCCAGACACTTCTTTACCAGAACTAATCTCAGTTTTTTCAGACTATGGAGATTTATCGGGGTACAAATTAAACATGCATAAAACCCAAGTTTTAACATTCAACTATGACCCAAATCATTATTCACTAAGTGAACTCAAAACTAACTGAGAGTTGGAATCTATGAAATATCTGGGGGTCAATATCCCGAAACAACTCGACAAAATTATAACACTAAACTATGATCCACTGGTGACAAAAATAAAATATGACCTAGCAAGATGGAATATGATACCATTCTTAGGTACTGCACAAAGAATTGAAGCAGTCAAAATGAATATACTTCCACGTCTTCTATACCTTTTCCAAACAATACCGGTAGAACCTCCCAAAAAAACATGGCAGGAGCTGGACAGAAGGATCTCAAGATTCATATGGCAGGGCAAGAGACCTAGAATCAGATATAGAACCCTACAGCTAAACAAAGACAAAGGTGGGCTCGCGCTGCCAAATATCAGGGACTATTTTATAGCTGCACAAATTAAAACTTTAGTAGAGATATGTAACCCAGTCTACACTGCACAATGGAAGGAGATGGAAGGCCAAATAACAAGTGACATCCCCCTACAGGCGATAATAGGGAACAATGCCTTACCTAAACTCTTGAATAACACTAACCCGTGGATAGAGACCCCGCTAAAAATTTGGTTTAAGATAGTCAGAGAGAATCAAGCTAAAGAGCCCTATCGACTTCTGCAATGGATTGCCTATGATCAAGACTTTACCCCCAATAAAACAGACACTAGATTTAAAGAGTGGAAGGAGAAAGGGCTGATAAAATATTATGATTTTTTTAAGGGGCAAACTTTAAGAAGTTTTGAAGATTTGAAAAAACAAGGTCTAATAAATCAAGATCTTTACAGGTTCTTTTAGCTTAGACACCACATAACAATATACTTAAAAAGGAGGATTTGGAAAGGGCCCAGTCAGGTGTTCTGAAGGTCTTCTTAATGGCATATAAAGGGATCCCAGGGATCAGATACATTTCTAAAATATACCAAGGTCTTCAAGACTTAAAAGGAGACAACACATCATATATAAAAGAGAGATGGGGAAAAAGAGGGGAATTTCACTTTTCAATTGGAAATATGGGAAAAGCTAAATAAACAGCAATGGAAAAGTACCTCATCCCTGCAGTGGAGAGAATTTGGATGGAAAAACTTGGTAAGATTTTTCAGAACACCTGCACAAAACAAATTTACCCATAAGGGGTTGAACTGTTGGCGCTTGTGTGGTGAAAAGACTGCAAATCATTTTCATGTGTTTTGGTCATGCCCAGTTATCCACCAATATTGGACCAACGTACAGACAATATTGGGGAAAATATTCAAAATAACAGTTCCCCCTTTCTTTTGTAACTTTGTATTTGGGTTTACTACCGGACTCACTGGAAAGACGAGGAGATAAATACTTATTTAATGTTTTAATATTGGCAAGTAAAAAAGCCCTAACTAAAAAATGGATGTTGAAGGACTGTCCTACACCTGAAGATTGGATTAACGTGATTCAAGACATTTACTCGATGGAAAAGTTGACATTCGCACTGAGACAGGACATGGATGGGTTCATGAACTTTTGGCAACCCCGGATCGCATATGTGTCTTCCATTAGATCTAATCTTTGACAAATACCATTTCAATAATGGTCCCGCTCTTTGTTTCGACACTACTCAGATGCTCTTTTACTTTTAATTACTTAATTTTCTTTGTTTGTTTTTTTGCTGTTCTGTTTGTTTGTTTATTCGTTTTTTTTATTTAATTCTCTTTAATTTCTCTTTTTCTTTCACTTTAAAAAAGAAGGGGGGTGTTGTAATAATTATCCTACCAATGCTGTCAAATAGCAAAAAATAAGGGAACGTGTGATGAAAATGTAAACAATGCAATGCTGTAATGACCTGTATACCCTTTACAAAAACTTAAAAAAAACAAAAAAAAACAAAAAAAAACTCATGAAACAGGCCTTGACAAAAATGATGGTACCCCTAGAAAAGATTGAAAATAATGTGACCATAGGGACATGTTCAACCAAGATGTGTCCTCTAACATCACAGGTGTCTACAAACTTGTAATCAGTCAGTCGGCCTATTTAAAGGGTGACAAGTAGTCACTGTGCTGTTTGGTGACATGGTGTGTACAACACTAAACATGGACCAGAGGAAGCAAAGGAGAAAGTTTTCTCAGGAGATCAGAAAGAAAATTATAGACAAGCATGTTAAAGGTAAAGGCTGTAAGACCATCTCCAAGCAGCCTGATGTTCCTGTGACTAGAACGAATAACCAGAACCTATAATCTTGTCACTGGTCTCTCAGATCATAACATGGTTCTTGCTGTCAGGAAACTTACTAAAAAGCGACTACAGTATTTTGGGGGAGTCGATATTGACAAATCAAATTTTATTATCCCCAAATCAAAAAATGAGGAGTTTGAACATTACTTAGAGAATCAAAATTGGGAGCAGCTCATGTCAACATGTGAAGTAGATGATTGTTGTAATTTTATAACTGCAACAATCACAAAGTCTATAGAAAAATTTTCAAAGCAAATTAAAAGTAGACAACAGAAGATTAGCCTACCATGGTTAAATAATGAAATAAGAAAACTTATGAAGAGGCGAGACTATGCACTGAAAACATCACTAACCTCCAAACTACAAAATGATCACCTTGTGTACAAAAGTTTAAGAAATAAAGTGGTACATGAGCTGCGAAAATCAAAAATATCTTATTACAATAAACTGATAGATCATGCAAAGGGTAACAACAGTTCCCTATGGAGGCATTTAAATAACTTAACTAATAAAAAAAACGATTAGAAGGGGGTAAAGGAACTTAGAATCAATGGCAAGACCGTCAGTGACAAGGCTACTTTGGCAAATGAATTTAATTCACACTTTGTGGGCTCTGTGGAAGACTTAACAAAAAATTTTGTGCTGCCAAATGTGCTCAACAACACAAATTCCATACTTCCAACAGATACTTTTCACATCGATGAGGTAAATGAGAAGTTAATTGCTGGTATTGTTAAAACACTGTCAAACTCAAAAACTAATGATATCTACGATATGAGCACCTCCTTTCTCAAAATGCACAGCAAAATATTAATCAAACCACTGACTCATCTCATTAATCTCTCCATTAGGTCTAGTACATTTCCATCTGGCTGGAAAAAAGCTGTCGTCATACCAGTTCATAAATCAGGCAGTAAAGACGATATATGCAATTACCGCCCAATCTCTATTTTACCAGTCCTATCTAAGGTTCTTGAAAAAGTTGTAGCTACACAGCTGATAGACTACTTACAAGACAGTCAACTTCTTCATCCACATCAATTTGGTTTTAGACCAGGATACTCAACAGAAACAGCAAATTGTTGCCTTATTGAAAACGTCAAACAGTCCTTGGACAGGGGTAATGTGGTAGGAGCTGTTTTTCTAGATCTCAAAAAGGCTTTCGATACTGTAAACCACAGTTTGCTTTTATCCAAAATGGTATCTTTTAACTTCTCCCCAAATACATTAGAATGGTTTGCATCTTATCTCCAGAATAGAGAACAGTGTGTAAAAGTTCACCAGGATAAATCCTCATTTTTAAACAACCGCATGGGTATCCCACAAGGGTCCATTCTTGGTCCTTTACTTTTCAGCATTTTTATTAATGACTTGCCGTTACACTGCTCAGCTGCAACATGCCAACTTTATGCAGATGATGCAGTTATTTACACAGCTGCCAAGACTCCAGCACAGGCTGCAGATGTACTGTCTACAAGTATGGTTGATGTCCAAGAGTGGCTCCTCAAGAACCATCTATTGCTGAACCTTCAGAAAACAGTCTCAATGTGCTTTTCAATCAAAAAATGTAACCTGCAACATTTTAAAGTTAATATACATGATCATGACATCAGTTTAGCTACAGAATTCAAATACCTTGGCATTGTACTAGATCCTCAACTCAAATTTAATCTTCATATAAAGAAAATTTCAAAAACAGTAAAAAAAAATCCATCCATCTTCTACCGCTTTTCCGGAGGTCCGGGTCGCGGAGGCAGCAGTTCAAGCAGAGAAGCCCAGACTTCCCTCTCCCCAGCCACCTGCTCCAGCTCTTCAGAGGGGATACCAAGGCGTTCCCAGACTAGCTGGGAGACATAGTCTCTCCACCGAGTCCTGGGTCTGCCCCGGGGTCTCCTCCCAGTGGGACGTGCCTGAAACACCTCAAGTGGGAGGTGTCCAGGAGGCATCCTAATCAGATGCCCATACCACCTCAACTGACTCCTTTCAATGGTTTCAAAAAAAAATCTGAACTGCTTTAAATTAATTAGATATTACATACCTTACGAAGCAGCTGCACTGTATATGCATTCTATGGTTTTTTCTCATATATCATACTGTTTGACAGTCTGGGCTCAAGCAGCCCCTTCCACAATAAGACATATACAGTAGGTTCATTATATAATCAAACCCTAAAAATCTTGGACAAAAAGCCCATTAGGTGGCATCACTGTAATGTTTTAAAAAAATACAACCTATTGAGTTTTGAGAGCTTCATTGACCTCTGTCTTCTGAAATTAACGTTCAAATGTTTCCATAAATCAGCACCCGAGCCACTTGCTGGTTTCGTCCAAAGACAGGACAGCAGCAGAGCCACCAGGAGTTCTGTTAACAATAACTGTAAAATATTCCACCGCAGAACCACATTTGGACAAACAGCTTTCTCTATAAAGGGCAGTCACATCTGGAACACAATGCCAAATGAAATTAAAATAATAACGGACTTTAAAACATTCACTAAAAATGTTAAAAACTGGCTGAAAAATAAACAAGAATGTACTCATGTATGAATTAATTGTCTGCAAAGTGAGAGTGAATGAAGGGAAGGAATAAATGTGTTTGTCTATAGTGAGTGACGGAGGGAGGAAGGCCTGAAATAGGCAAATGTGAGTTATGTTATATGTGTTAAATGTGAGTCAGGCTGTTATATTTGTGTATTTATAATATTTATAATATTTATGTTAAATGTGAGTCAGGCTGTTATATTTGTGTATTTATAATATTTATAATATTTATAATTGTGTATTTATAATTTTTCTGCATTGATGTATGTGGTTATTGTGTATATTTTTTATCTTGATTCTTTTTTCTAAAGCCCATCCAGGGACAAGAGTTGCAAATTAGCTAATAGCTATACACTCTATGTGCAACACATCAGATTGATTGTCTTTGATTAATTGTCTATGTTTATTGCACTGTCCCTGTCAAATAAACTAATCTACTACTACTACTACTACAGTTGCACGTATTATTCAGAAATTTAAGATCCACGGGACTGTAGCCAATCTCCCTGGACGACAAAAGAGCCCAGAACAACCTCTAAACACATTCATGGTGAACTCCAAGGTCAAGGTACATCAGTGTCAGATCACACCATCCGTCGTTGTTTGACCCAAATTGGACTTCATGGGAGACGACCAAGGAGGACACCACTGTTGAAAACAAATCATAAAAAAGCCAGACTGGAATTTGCCAAACTGCATGTTGACAAGCCACAAAGCTTCTGGGAGAATGTCCTATGGACAGACGAGACAAAACTGGAACTTTTTGGCAAGGCACATCAGCTCTATGTTCACAGACGCAAAAGTGAAGCATACAAGAAAAGAACACTGTCCCTACTGTGAAAGATGGAGGAGGTTCTGTTATGTTGTGGGGCTGCTTTGCTGCATCTGGCACAGGGTGTCTTGAATCTGTGCAGGGTACAATGAAATCTCAGGACTATCAAGGTATTCTAGAGATAAATGTGCTGCCCAGTGTCAGACAGCTTGGTCTCGGTCGCAGGTCGTGGGTCTTGCAACAGGATAATGACACACAAAACACAGCTAAACACCCAAGAATGGCTAAGAGCGAAACATTGGACTATTCTGAAGTGATCTAAATCCTATTTGAAGATCTGTGGAAGGAGCTGAAACATGTCGTCTGGAGAAGGCACCCTTCAAACCTGAGACAACTGGAGCAGTTTGCTCATGAGGAGTGGGCCAAAGTACCTGCTGAGAGGTGCAGAAGTCTCATTGACAGTTACAGAAATCGTTTGATTGCAGTGATTGCTTCAAAAGGTTGTGCAACAAAATATTAAGTTAAGGGTACCATCATTTTTGTCCATGCCTGTTTCATGAGTTTGTTTTTTTAAAATAATTCTGTTGAACCACAATTCAAAAGCAATGTCTTATTTTCATTGGTTAATTTTCATAGAATTTTTATTTATTACCACTTTTGTCAGATTCAAGTTATTTCTGTGACCATTGTGGGTTTTTCTTTCATTAACAGAGGGGTACCAACAATTTTGTCCACGTCTGTATGTGTGTTAGCATCCTAATATATGTGTATTAGTACAATGTAAACAAACTATCAAGAATCAAACAACAATCACTACAGTAAAACTGTATAATGGCTAAATAGTGATTAGTAACATGATGATTTCAAATGCAACCTATTAAAACAGAATAAAGTGAATAAATCTCAAACAGGGATAATACAACTTCTCTGAACTTCAAGACATGTTTGATTACTCTTGCAACTCCGTACATTTCAAATTCACATCATGAACATACATCTCCTTTCAGTTTTCTGTATGTCAGTCATACTTTTACTCTGTACTCATAAAACCTTAAGCTGGTGTTGTTTCCCCATCATCTCCAGTGGTGGCCTTATGATACAACACTAAATTCACATGAACAAGCCTCAACATCATATCATGGACGCAAGGAATGACACATGAAAAGATCAAGAGTATCACTACAAAAATCACCACCAAGTTTATGACAGGACTCCTCCATGAGGAAAACAACCAGTTTATCCAGTGTGGTGAGTCATTAACATTATCTTTAGCTCCAGCAGCCTGCAAGGCAGTAAGATTACGTATGGCTAAAGCAATGACATCTCCATCTGAATCATGTGCAGGTATAATGGTGCAACAGTATTCACCCACAATTGCACACACACCCCCACGGGTGGCAGTCAACTGATCAAGTACCATTCTATTTTGTGTTGCCACAAGTCTTATAGCAGTCATTTCTTCCCTTTCACGTTTCCAGGCAGCCAAGGAAAAATTCGCAAAAGACTGTAATCTGTCGTTTTGAGTGTCAACCCACAAAGTATTCTTTGCCACTCCCACCCAAGGGAACAGTGAGTGAACAACCTTTTGGCCTGTAGTATGTAGTTGAAACTGTTCTGGCACGTCCGTACGCTAGATGGAGTCATGTGGTCTGAAAATGGCATCCTGTGATAGGTCTCTCTTCCCTCTGCCCACCTGACCCGCTGATATAATCAGGGTGTTATCAGTCACAAGGACAGGGGCACAGACTCCTGCCCACTTCATAGGCAGATGAGAATACGCCTTACGACCACACAGCCACCAACCACCCGTCACCATATGTGTGCCATACATATGGAAGTTACAGATAGCAGCACTGCAGAGCTCCAGCATAGTGACAGGCCCGTAATAACAGCGGTTGGCTTGTGGACACCACCTGCCCACACGATTGTTCAGGGTGCCAGCATCACAGACGCAGTGTACACTGTACATCGTTGTACACCGAGAAAGGGGTAGGTCGCCTAGAGGGTTGTAACCACTTCCCCTCAAACAGAAAGAGAAGGTTCCTGATGAAACTAACCTTGCCCTTACAGAGTAAGGGGTGCCATAAATTTTCTGATTGGTGGAGTGATGAAAGGTTTCACAAGAGCGATTCGAGTAATCTTTCTTGTGTCCCTTTCCATAGCCTTCTGTAGAAAACAGAGAGCCTTTGTTGGTTCCATCTTTTTAGCCACAACAGCAGTCTGTCTAGCTGACATTGGCACCAAGGAGCAAACATAACAATTAGAGCGATTAGCTGACCTAGCCGTATAGTTAGCATACCTCCACCACGTATTGGCAGCATATTCATGATCCTGATGCTCATGTAGCTCTAGCCAATCATGCTGGATATGTGCAGGGTCCCTAGCGCTACGGTGTATGGTTTGTGGGGCAGCTAAAAGAAACCAAAGTAAAAATGTCACCCCTAGGATGATGATGCAAAGGAAACAACAACAACCACACCATTTAATGATTGAATGCCTTCCTTCCACTTCTTGTCTCTCCATGATGGTCAAACGTTTGCTTCACTATCCCAAGCCGGTACTGGATGCCCCACGTGGGACGTCGTCAGTCAACGCTTGTTTAGGGAAACGATTAAAAAGTCTCTTGCTGAAAGTCTTTAATGAAATAAAGTTGAAAGTATTTATTCAGCGGTCCCTAGCTGTGAGTTCTGAGTAGGGTAAAGTTTGCAGTGTGTTAAATGCACCCAAGCATCCCGTCCTTTACCGCTGTTGGCGTTGACAAAACAACTTTATGTGGTCCTTGCCAGGGTGAATCAGTCCAATTCTTGTTTTTTGATGGCTTTGATGCCAGTTTAGAAAGCCTGGGATCAGTCCGCCAAGGTCTCTGCCTTTGACCACCACCTAATCCACATAGCATGGGACCCCCATGACCCTCCAGCAGGTGGTGAGCCCACTGGAGGGCGGACCCATGTAACTCCTTCGGGCTAAGCCCGGCTGGGTCCCATGGGTTGAAACCCGGCCACCAGATTCAAGCCATCGAGCCCCTCCCCCAGGCCTGGCTCCAGGTTGGGGCACCAGTAACCCCATACCGGGCGGGGTACACTGAATCCTTGATCTAGTATTTATCATGAGAGTCTGTTGGATCATTCTTAGTCTGGCCCTTCACCCAGGACCAGTTTGTCTTGTGTGACCCTATCAGAGGCAAATTGCTCCGGACAACATAGCTCCTGGGATCACTGGGGCACGCAAACAGAGTAGAACCGCTGCTCCTCCACATTGAAAGGAGTCAGTTGAGGTGGTATGGGCATCTGATTAGGATGCCTCCTGGACGCTTCCCACTTGAGGTGTTTTGGGCACATCCCACTGGGAGGAGACCCCGGGACAGACCCAGGACTCGCTGGAGAGACTATGTCTCCCAGCTGGTTTGGGGATGCCTTGGCATCCTCTCTGAAGAGCTGGAGCAGGTGGCTGGGGAGAGGGAAGTCTGGGCTTCTCTGCTTGAACTGCTGCCTCCGCGATCCGGACCTCCGGAAAAGTGGTAGAAGATGGGTGGATGGATGGCTTTGATGAGGACGAGGTCTTCTGGCTTTGCCAAGATTGATGCAGCTTCCTCGTGAACCCTCCTGGGGAGAGTAGCAGCGATAACATCTGTTAGTCAACATTCTTCTCATGTAATCTGCTAAACACACTTCTTCATCACTTGGATTGAATGGTCTCAAAGGTGGTAGCAAGTATGGTTTACCATACATGATTTCAAATGGAGACAACCCCCCTTTGGTTGAGATTATCCTCATGTAAAACAAGACTAATGGGGGCAATATATCCAATTTTGCCCTGTTTCTGCCATTGTTTTTCTGAGTCTTTCTTTAATAGTTCTGTTTGTGCGTTCCACCAATCCTGCAGATTGTGGATGATAAACTGAATGATTCTTCAAACTGATGTTCAGTGCTGTGCCTAAATGTGATATAACTTGATTTACAAAATGTGTACCATTATCTGAGTAAATTTTCTCAGGTATTCCAAATCTAGGTACAATTTCGGCAAGCAGTTTCTTTGCCACTGTGATTGCATTTGGATGTGTACAGGGAAAAGCTTCTGTCCATTTAGAAAACATATCACAAATGACCAGACAGTATTTTTTGCCCTCACATTTATTCAGCTATTTGTCCATACAAATGTTCTGAAATGGATAAGTGGAGGCTGGAAAGGTGCCTCTTTCAGGTTTAAAATTTCCCTGTGCATTGTTTTTTGCACAAATCAGACATTTTTTACAAAACTGTGTGGCAAACTGGGTAAATCCATAGGCAGTAAAAGTTTTGTTCAATGTAGATACCACCCCCCCCCCCCCTCCCCGCTACATGCGAAATGCCATGCAGCAAGGTAGAGACCTGGTGAAACAGTTTGCGTGGTAGAATTGGCTTGTTTCCGTTACATTTGTAGAGCTTTGAGGTGTCATCAAAAATAGCTCCCTTTTTTATCCATTTGTAAATTTCAGCCTGTGGTGCTGCTTTTTGAGCTTCAATAAGAATGTCATGTGACAACTCTTCAGTCAGTGGCAAAATAGAATCAGATGTGCTTTGCTCAGGTTGCAAGCCTTGTGCAACCACTTTTGCAGTTTGATCCGCAAAATGATTATCTTGAGAAACCGGATTATTGCCATTTGTATGAGCAGCACATTTGCATATGGCCAGCTGTGATGGAAGTTTGACACTTTCAAGCAGCTCCAAAATAAGGTGTTTATGCTGAATAGGCTTCCCTGTTGATGTAATCATGCCTCTGTTTTTCCACTGCTGTGCAAAGTGGTGAATAGTTGAGAATGCATATTGGCTGTCAGTGTAAACTATAAGTTTTTATTCTGTGCCAATTTGCATGCTTCAGTCAGAGCAATCAGCTCTGCTGCTTGAGCTGAAAAATGAGATGGAAGTTTTTGGGCTTTCAAAACAGTGTAATGAGTGACAACTGCATAGCCAGACAAATTTATCCATCACAATCACATTTTGATGATCCATCTACAAACAATGTGAGATCTGAATCATCCAAGGGGATGTCCCGTAAATCAGGACGTGGTTGTGTTTCATTTTCAATTTCTGCCAAACAGTCATGAGGTTCTCCTTCAGTGGAAATTGTCAGAAAGCTTGCTGGATTCAGTACTGTGCAATGCTCAATGGTTAAATGTGGCTGTGACAGTAGCACTGTCATGCATGCAAGGTGTCTGGATGGTGAGAGAACTGCTATCTTACTCTGAGATAAAATGACTGACACTGCATGTGTGACCTTCAGGGTCAAAGGATGAAAAAGAACAATCCCTGCAGATGCTTGAACTGCCATGGATACGGCTATTATGGCCTGCACACATTGAAGAAGGGCTCTTGCAACAGCATCCAGTCTCGTGGAATAATATGCCACTGGATGCATTTTTGACCCAAATGGTTGAAGCAGCACTGACGTCATGTGTCTCTGCCTGCAATCAGCCATTTGAATAAATGACTTTTTATAGTCAGGGAGTTCCAAAACTGCAGTGCTGACCAAAAGCTTTTTCATCCTGACAAATGCTTCCTCTGCTTCAGGTGTCCACTCAATCTTGTCTACCTGTGCCATTGGTTTTTTTGTAAATGAGGTCAGACAATGGTTGCACTTCAAATGAATAATTTGCGATCCAGGAGCGACAATAGTTTAATGTCCCTAAAAACAACATTATGTCTCTTTTTGTGATTGGTTTGGGTGCTGCCAAAATAGCTTCTTTGCGAACAGGATCAACATGTCTCCCTTCTGCTGACAAAATGTGGCCTCAGTATTTCACTTCTGTCTTCTACAACTGCAGCTTTGCTTTATTGACCTTGTGACCCTGCTCAGCTAAAAATTTCAGCAAGGCAATGGTGTCTTTTTGCATGCGATTTCATCAGGGGATGCCAACAAAATGTCATCAACATACAAGAGTAATTGACTCCCATGAGGTGGAACAAACTGGGCCAAATTTGCTGACATTGCCTGTGAAAAAATGGTTGGTGATTCACAACAGCCCCGTGGCAACCTCGTGAATGTGTACCTCTTGCCTTCAAATGTGAATGCAAACCAAAACTGATGATCTGGGTGAATAGGAATGCTGAAAAAAGCAATACTGATGTCAATCACTGTGAAAAATTTCATCTGTGATTGTAGATCATTTAACAAAGTGTGAGGGTTTGGGACTGTTACAGCCCTAGGAATTACAGCTCTGTTCACCGCCTGAAGGTCTTGGACCATCCTCCAGCTGGAGGATGGTGCAGCCCTCTTTACCGGAAACAGAGGTGTATTACATGGGGATGGTGGACATGATACTATAACCCCTGCGTCTATCAATTCCTGTATAACAGGTTTAATGCCTTCCTGTGCTTCTGGGCGTAGAGGATTCTGTCTCTGATGAGGCCTAACATGAGATTTTGCATTTATTGTTGCCAATTCTGCATTTTTCATTAAGCCTACATCAGCCTTTCCTGTTGACCACAAGGAATTTGGAATTTCTGAGAGTTCATTTTCCTATCCGTCAGAGGAAATAGTCATGGTCGTGATTCAGGGATGTCAATGCTGACGTCTTTTTGGTCTTGTGCCACCCAGTTCAAAGGCAGACAGTAGGTTTCAAGCTTCAAACAGTACTGAATAGGGATGGGCATAATTAATCGATTAATCGATAATTGATCATTAAGAATTTCACTGAGGAAGTTCATTTTCATCTACAAACCAATTTTTTTTTTTAAACAATCCGAATGTAGGTTATTAAGCCTAGTGCACGGCCATCCTCAAACAATGCAATGCATTTAACTGTGCCACTGGCAAAATTTGGGCACCAGGGGGCAACATTTCACCATCGCCGTACCCTGGCGTGCCTCAGTTGATACATGCGAGCTTCCGTAGGTCAATCGCCAAATCATGAAGAGGTCGCGGCGAAGTGTTGCGTGGGACCACTTTAATTTAAAAAATGACCAGGTGTACTGCAATCACTGCAATGCAGCATACAAATATACCTCATCGACAACACAAATGATGTATCATTTGAACACCACTCATCCAAGCCTGGTAAAAGACGGTGGCGGCGGTTCATCATCTCTAACCCAGGCTAGCCTGGACTCGATGCTAGCACGGAGGAGCTGCAGTGCTCAACGAGCAGAGAAGGTCACCGAACTGATAGCGAAGATGGTCGAAACAGACATGCTCCCTGTCAGTGCCGTGGAGGGCAAAGGTTTTCAGGAATTAATCAAATTTTTGGAACCGGAATACACCATGGCGTCAAGACGCACCGTGACGAGACGGATAGAAACACACTACGAACAGAGGGTACAGGAGCTGGTTAAAGAGTTGTCCATGGCGGAGAAAGTGGCTATAACCACTGACTGCTGGTCTGCGTTAACCTCGGAGAGTTATATCACGATCACCTGCCACTATATCAGCGATAAGTGGAAAGTCAATTCGGCTGTACTGCTGACCCAAAGCCTGCCAGGACGACATACAGCTGACCATCTCGCTGAAAAGCTAAACGAAGCTGTAGGGCAGTGGGGTCTTGAAGGCAAAGTTCTTGCATGTGTCCATGACAATGCAGCGAATATTGTTGCTGCCAACAACGCCACCAGAGTAAGCTGGATTTCATGCCCTTGCTTTGCTCACACTTTACAGTTGGCAATCAATGACGGGTTTGCTCTGTACCTGCATCGGGTAATATCAGCGGCCAGCAAGCTTGTGATCCACTTTAATCACAGCACATCAGCAACCACAGCACTGCTAAAGAAGCAAGAACAGATGGGGCTCGCAACTCACCGGCTTATCCAGTCATGCAAAACACGGTGGAACTCCGTGTGCGAGATGTTCGATCGGCTTGTGGAGCAGCGTTGGGCTGTTGTTGCTGTGCTATCGGATCGAAATGTAACCAAACTCCAAGATGCCAGGATGCTGGAACTGAAGGATGAATATTGGCAGTTGATGGAAGACACGCAGCCTGTGCTGTCAGCACTTAAATGTGCCACCACAGTTATGTCTGCCGAAGAAGACGTGTCCATTTCAAACATATATCCTGTCACCTTTGGGCTCGCCAATATCCACCTCATTCGCCGTGAAGAAGACGGGGCCAGACTTGTCGAATTCAAGGAAAAAGTGCGGTCCTCCCTCATCGAGCGAATGAATGTAAGTTTAACTATTTTGGAAGCCTTATTTTATTCTATATGATTTCAAATTAAATGGCTATATAATTTCTATTAGTTATCATAATTGCTTAACTGTTCTGTTGTGTATAGAACAATATGTATCCTAACTCTTACTTCATTTTCCACCATACAGGTCCAGTCTGATGAGTTTGTGTCATCCGTCAGCACGATAGCTACGATGTTGGACCCACGCCACAAGCATCTCTGCTTTCTTTCACCAGCACAGAGGGTGGTTGCCAATGCGAAACTGGTTCACCTGGCCACAGCAGTGGGGACCAGTGAAGAAGAGGCTGTTCCACTGGATGGGGACGAGGTTACATCTGACTGCGCAAACACTGCTGCTGCGGACTCAAAGCGCCACGTCTCAGCTATGGCACTCCTTCTTGGAGATGACTATGCCACTCATCACGAGACTGACATTGATGCGGAATTTCAGAACTTTTTGCGAGAGACTCTACCACCACTGGGTTGTACCCCAACCGACTGGTGGAGAGATAACGGAGTTTGGTTCCCAAGGTTGGCGAAATTAGCTAATAGGTACTTGTGCATCCTGGCCACGTCTGTCCCATCCGAACGGGTTTTTTCAGCGGCAGGACTGACGGTGACCAGAATTCGGTCACGTCTGACACCAGAGCATGTGAATATGCTCATCTTTTTAAACAAAAATGGGTAGCTGTCTGTAATAATACTGGCGTCGTGATGCTATCCTGATAATTGGATATACAAAGGCCTTGTTGCCTTGTTACAGGCTTTTCGAGATTGTTGTTTTATTATTTTTATTTAGGATAAAAAAAACGGCTGTTCCGTTATGTTGTCACTGACATGAGTTCACGTTTTACTGCCAAACACTGAACAAGCGCATTTTTTTTTTTAACAAAAAGCAGGCCTATAATTCTGACGCCGTGATATAATGGGATGGCCTACGTAAAGGCAAATTGTTGTGTAGCTTTCTTATTTTGATATCCTTGTTTTTAAACAAAGGAAAAGAAAAAGTAAAAGAAATATATGTTCCGTTATGTGTCCTGTATGTGTCTTCCGTTATTGTCTGGCTCGCAACTTGAAGCCTCCCTCGTTTGCGCAATGCGCATGTGTTCACGTTTTACTGCAAACTTGTTTTGTTAATAAATTCATCCTCGAAGAAAAACACTCTGTATTTTTTTTATTATTCTTCTCAATACATAAGAGTATAGGCATCATAGGCCTAAATGTGATTGTTTTTTAATATAAAAATGTTAATGATTAACCGATTATTAATCATTAATTCTCCCGACGATCGACGAAGAAAATTTCACCGAATGCCCATCCCTAGTACTGAACTCTTGGATCAGGTTTGTCCTTCCATGATTGATCACATTGTTCTGCTGTGTTCACAAATCTGCCTACTTCTTTCCACTGCATGTGTTTTGGCTTAATCAGTGCAATGTGTGGTGACTCCCAGTGTATGAAATGGCTCTTATTTTCATCAGATAACCTCACAGATGCCCCTGCATAGCCCTTTGGTGACCAGTATAAATTTGCAATGACTATTCTTGAGGATGAATTTGCAAAAAATGTTTTTTCAGATTTATCACCTGGGCCACTCAGATATCTGCCATACATGTTACAATGATATTGATTTGTGGCCTGCTTAGTCGTAGGAACCTGTGTTTTGAAATACTGCATTATTTTGGCTTCCAAGTTCTCAGTCACCCCGGTTGGTCCGGCCAGTACCAAACGGAGCAAATATGAGTATCTTGGTACTGCAAAATCTTGCACCACATGGGTTTCTGATACATGTGGGAAATGCGATGCTCTCATACCACCTTCTGTTGGAATTGCAGCGATATTGAGAGTTGTGAGCAAACCCTTCCTAGTAGGTTAACTGGGCACACTTGTGACAAAATGAATGAACCTTCTGCACTGTCCCCTGTGACAGGATCTTTTACTGTTACAATTTCAGAACGGTATTCCTTTTTAAGTTTACCATTTGCTGATTTAATAATCATTGTGTGTTCTGATTTTGTGAACCCCCCCAGCATCTAGGCCTGAAGTGACAGATCTACAAGCCCCTGTGTCACAAAGAAATTTCAAAGGAGTTCCCTGAACTTGTAGAGTAACCTCTGGTAAACACTCTAGTGTCATGGTTAGGTCAAAGTCAGGTAAATGAAATATGTCAACTGTGTCATTGTCAGTTTCAGTAGCTGTACTTAGCTTTGAGTCGGTTAGTCACATGCTGGGATGTGGTAGGTCCTGTTGTTGCGTCTGGGCAGCGCGTAGTCCCCTCCCCTCTCCCCAGCCTCTTGAATGTGCAGGGCAATGCTTTTGCCAGTGCCCCTGTTGCCCATAAAAATGACAAGTGTCACGGCTCCACCGTGGGGGGTTTGCAGGCCCAGCTCCATGGCCCCTCCTCCATGCCGGGGACCCTGGAAAAATACCGAAGTGGGGGAAGCAAAGGCCTCCCCCTGAGGGTCAGCAATCACATAAACAGGAGTGAGCTTTGTTTTAGCCTTCTCTTCATCCCTGTCCAGTCATTCCTCCTCCAATTTTTCTGCATGTTTTGCATAAGTTAGTACATCAGCAAATGAACATGTATGATATGTCACAAGGTGTTTGCGTACATATTGTGCTAAATTGGGATGCATGTTCTGTAGAAATACACTTTTCAAATATTGCCAATAGGGTTCTGAACCTATGTCTGTGGTGGGATTTTCCAAACCAGAATGATTGTCGAAAACATCCTGCAATCTGCATCTATCGGCTTCAACATCTTCTGTCTTATTCTGAGTGGTATTCTGAATGGCTGTCCAATCATGTTTTAATCTCCACTTGTTCCCAATGCATTCATTTAATTCTTTCACCCGCTGAGCCAATACGGCATCATTTGGTGCTAAGGGTTGATCATCACTTTCTTTTGGATTCCAATTACCTGAAACTGTACACCAATCAGTTTTCAGGACCTTTCTGTATGTCCTCTCTGTTTCCTGGCCATTCAATTTGAAACTTTGTAGGAGGTTTGCCATCCCTTCAAAAAACTGTGTAGGTTTGTCCTTAGGATGTGGAATTTCTTTAACAGCTTCAGTGAAATCTCCATCTGTTCAGGGTCTATAGTCGAGCACTGTAGGGATATTTTGAATAGTAGCTTGATTCCCGCTGGCCACAGGGCCTATATAAGCCAGGTTAGATAATTCAATCATAGGGAATTGTCCTAATGAATCAGAGGTTTCTTCCTTAATGTGTTTATCTACGGATGAAGATGTGTTGTTTTGAAGTGGCATAGCGTGAAGGTGCATAATTACTTATCTGTTTCGCAGTTCAAGGAGGTTGTTCCCTGGTGCCAAAGTCTCTTTGAAGTTTAGGTTTAACATCTGGATTTTGAGGAGGGGGAGGAGGACGAGGAGGAGGAGGCCCAGCAGTGGAGGAGAAGGGATTAGCTTAGTCTGCCATCGTAGCCGTGGGGTTTGTTGTCTCTGCTTCAAGGCTAGGGTATAGAGGAGGAGGGGTTCTTCGCCATTGCCCCTGGCTGACCCTTTCTTCTTCACCTCGGAATTTTGAGAAAAAATGTTCATTAGTCAAATCCTTTTTATTACAAACATCCTTTGAAGTCTGATTCTGTCTGTTTACTGTCACCTTATCTAGGTCAGCCTGGCGTTGTCTCGTGACTTGAAGCCATTGTTCAGCTTCAGAGTCCATATTTCAACTCCTTTCGTTTGCTGCCATCTGCCGCTAATCTAATGGCAGAGATTAAACCCTCGCAGTCCTTAACTCTGATTTTACTGCTGAAATTAAATTTCCTTCTCCATTTTGCCAGAAATCTTGTGCTATTTCTGTCTTTTCTGTTCATAAATTTACCATCTCCTGATAATACAAAAATTTCATTCTTTATCTTGCTGAGTTCTGCAACCCTTACAGCAAAATAAGCTATTTTTTCTACCTGTCTGAACATTTTGTGTCCGTCTTATGCCTTGCTTGCTATAACAGCAACTCATGTTTGAGGGTTCTTTTTTTTTTTTTAGTTTTCACACAAATCAGTAGCTGCACAACCTTTTCTGTATCTTTTTTCTCTTCTCTCTTTCTTTCTTTCACCCAAACTCACACAGAGACACACCCAGACAGACAGACACACAGGGCCCACACAGAAATGCTCCTTTCTCCGTTATCTCCACAAGGTTGGAGCCAGACATGCGCGCACACAATGAAGACTTCAGATTTATGCCAGTAACCAAAGCGGCGTGAAAATTACTTCAATTAATCTCCGAAACTGGCAACTTTAGCGGAAAACACGCACATCTGGCAACCACACACTTTCACTGCAGCATGAAGGTCCTTCTATTTTTTTCTACACTGCTGTGAAAACACAACACTAGTCAACTCCTTTTGCTCAAAATTACTATTTTCAAACACTCATAATTTTAAACATTCCTCAAAAGGATAACAATTAATTAACCAACCCTTTTATGCTCCACAAATACCAGAAAAAATCACAAACAACAATTTTGCACCCTGCTCTCTCCGCCTCCGCGGAGAACTCTGTCACCCTTTCACACCGGAGCAGATTTCATGTGACAGAGACTAAACAAATCAGACTGCAGCAACTTTTATCCAGCGCTTCAACAAATTTTCAAAATAAAAATCTACCAGTATTTTCAGTGGTCACATAACCTCTCGCAGTGCCTAGAGTACCAAAATCAGATAATAAGCACATATAGTAAAAGGCACAGCTCTTTCCGTGAAAAAAATCTATTCTCCAGGGTCACTAACCTTCCCACGATCTGCTGAGAGCCCAGACACCTGGACAATAAGCAGTTGCAGCTATAGGCACAAATCTTTCCCTGAGAATCTACTTTTTAGGGTCACATAACCCTTCCACGAGATGTCGAGAGCCTAGTTATTTAGGCAATAAAACATTCGTGGATAAAAGGGCACTAATCTTTCCCTTTTTTGCACGCAACTTCTGAAACCTCCACCTTACTGACATAAAATTCCGAGAGCAATGAATCTTTCCTCCCCCAGTATCTTGCAATAGAGCTCACCGTAGCAGAAAAGTTAGTGATTAGGTTTCAATGAGGAATTTAAACAGGCTTAACGGTGTCAACCGGTCCGGGCAATCTCACTGGCCATAAACAACTTTAATAACCAATAACTGAAATAAATTACTCACGCTTGGTATCCGCCTTTTTGAGTTCTGGAAGACCTGTCAGAACCCATGCCGCTTCCCGACGTCTCCAAGGCTTTGTTAGAGGCACACAGCGTCTCTTTTTAGCGCTCCCCAGAAGTGTGGGTCACCTCTCTGACCGTGCACAGCCGCAGTCTGGATTCACCGGAAAACACTGTGGATTTCTTTATGTGGGTCCCTGTTTGGTGCGCCAAATGATAGATCAAAATTGAATTGATTCAGACAGAATCAATAATCAACAGGCGGTTTCCAAGTTTTGAGCCATTTATTCCACTCTAATCAGAGGAGGGAAACAGTCACAGCATGGAATATCTCAGAGCCTGCTCTCGCATTCTCCCTAACCTGCATTACAAATCTGGGGCTCCTTTATACTCTAAGCAAACAGTTCTTGAGCTTATCAATAGGCTGGTGATAGCTGGAGACAGCTCCAGGAGATCCTCCCTGGAGACAGAGAGACTCCGGATGTCCTGGTAAAGCTTTGATCTAATACATCCTGACTCTGGATATCCTGAACAGAACAGGTTGGTATGATAAAGCAGTAGAACTAGGTTGTTACCTGGGTCATTATTTACAACCTTGCTCAGCCTAATCTCACAGCGAAAAACAGACATTCCTACAGGCTCTGAGATGATGGAAAATCACAGAGAATTAGGCATTGGCTCATTATATGCACCAAATACAAATGTAACATAAAATAAAAATAATACAGCATTAAAATCATATACAACGAGAGAAGCACTCAGAGAGCGCATACCTCCGCCAAGGCTCCTTCAGTCTCTCATGGATCACCTCCAAAATGTAATGGGTTTGTGTCTAGGCCTAGAGCCACTTGTGGTGAAAATTGCATCAAAGTCTGTCCATTATTTTTGGAGTATTGTGGGTGACACACTGTGAGAAGAGCCTTGGCTGAGGTATGCATTCCCAGATCATCACCAAAATGTAATGGGTTCCTGTGTAGGCCAAGAACCACCTCTGGTGAAAACATCCAAATCCATCTAGTAGTTTTTGTGTAATCCTGCTGCACAAATACAAACAAAGCCCTTGGTGGAGGTATGCACTCTCAGATTATCAACAAAATCTAATCATCTGTTCCCTGTGCCATTACACACCTTTCCTGAAAATTTTGTCCAAATCCGTTCATAACTTTTTGAGTTATGTTGGTAACAGACAAACAGGCAAACCCCGGTAAAAACATAACCTCCTTGGTGGAGGTAATAATATAATGAAACATGGAAATATCCTATCAGTGTCCCATTACATCTGGTGTAAAAGTAACACAGCATTTCAGAAAAAGAACATCATACCAACAATAAAATATAGTGGTGGTAGTGTGATTGTCTGGGGCTTTTTTGCTGCTTCAGGACCTGGAAGACTTGCTGTAGTAAATGGAACCATAAATTCCACTGTCTATCAAAAAATCCTGAAGGAGAATGTCCGGCCATCTGTTCGTGACCTCAAGTTGAAACGCACTTGGGTTCTGCAGCAGGACAATGATCCAAAATACACCAGCAAGTCCACCTCTGAATGGCTTGAGAAAAACAAAGTGAAGACTCTAGAGTAGCCTAGTCAAAGACCTGACCTGAATCTGATTGAGATGCTGTGGCATGACCTGTAAAGGCGGTTCATGCTTGAAAATCCTCCACTGTGGCTGAATTCCAACAATTCTGCAAAGATTAGTGGGCCAAAATTCCTCCACAGCGCTGTAAAAGACTCATTGCCAGTTACTGCACACGCGTAATTGCAGTTGTTGCTGCTCAGGGTGGCCCAACCAGTTATTAGGTTTTGGGGGCAATCACTTTTTCACACAGGGCCATGGAGGTTTGGATTTTTTGTCTTTTACCAGTAACAGGGTTAGATTCAACATTGCTTGTTGCAGTTTCTGTAACGGTATGCTGTTTTCTAAGATGGAATAGTTGGCCCCATGCCAAACCTCCACTCTGGAGGGCCGGGTTTTCTCTCTGGGTTATCCTTCCCATAGATACTTGCAGTTACCATGCTCATGAGTGTCATCTATCCAGATTTTCTTTCAGGGTTAACCCCCTTAGCCTTTGCCTTTTCCCAAGACTATCACAAGGCAGTGATACTATTTAACCCATTGCTGGGGACTAGGTTTGCAGGCATCAGGGCATATCCACACACTGGTGGGCCATGCATGCCATGCATTTAGGGGCCTAGTCTCCTCCAAGACCCTGTGGTTTAGCTTGGGGCCGCAAGGTACCCAATTATCGTCTGCTACCTCGGGGCGGATCCCATATCTGGGCCACATAGGTCTAACTGTGGAGTGGATATACCTGGCAGGGAAGATTTACATATGCTACTTCCTTTTCACAGCAAAAGTGCTAGCCAGGGGTGGCGCTGGAAGCGAGAGTGTCAAGCACAGACACAGACACACACGCTGTATGCATCACACAGCCATTTTAGCAGGCACACCACTGTAGACACACAACTTAAGTACATGCACAGCATGGAAGTACAACATGTAAAAACCAACTTTTAAACCATTGTTAACACTGGCTTATTTCATGAGATGTTGTTGACATGCTGACTTTTTGTTTTGCTCTCGGAAGTGAATACTTCAGACACAGCAAACGCAAAATACAACTAGAAAAGCACTCGGAGAGCGCAGACCTCCGCCAAGCGCCACAGTTCCCCCCATACAGTGTTTGTGTGTACGTTTTCAGATTCCTTGACCATGAAAACATATGACTAGCAATTGGATTGACAATGATAGGATTAGTGGTTCAGTAGTTATTGATGAAAATGGCATTTTCTGTAATGGCGGTTTAGCGCCACAGTTCCCCCCATACAGTGTTTGTGTGTACGTTTTCAGATTCCTTGACCATGAAAACATATGACTAGCTTTTACACTTTGAACGAGGCATGACTGGCAATATCGAGCAGATCTTCTTTTTTTAAAAAAAAAAAACAAACAACATAACCTCCTAGCGGAGGTAATAAGAAAAAAAATCAATAAAAAAAATAAAACTAAGGTCGACGAGCTTCAATAGCATGTGGGGATAGGACTTGCCTGAGTCGCTGCATTTCTTCTGTCGCTGCCGTACGGTGATTGTCAACATCCTCTGTGTTAGCTCCCTGCCTTTTCTTTCTCATGCACTCTGCACTGTGTTGCCTTCTCTGTTTCACACTTTTACACTTTGAACGAGGCATGACTGGCAATATCGAGCAGATCTTCTTTTATAAAAAAAAAACAAACCCTAACCTCCTGGCGGAGGTAATAAGAAAAAAAAAATAGCGCCTGAGTTGCTGCATTTCTTGTGTCGCTGCAGCACGGTGATTCTCCACATCCTGTGTGTTGAAAATGGCCGTATGTCACAATGTTAAAGAATCCTTTAAAAAATTCCTGTATCCAGACGGTGATCCGGATCATCCCCAAAATTTAATCAGTTCTTCCTTGTAGCATTTGCAACAACGCCTGAAAGTTTCATCGAAATCCGTCCAAAACTTTTTGAGTTATCTTGCAAACCAACAGACAGACAGACAGACAGACAGACAAACCCCGGCAAAAACATAACCTCCTGGCCTGCGGCCTGGCGGAGATAATAAGAGCATGGAGTTGTTAGATGGCTACTAGCTAGTTCATTAGCCGTATGCAGGAGACAGCGGCATTTGTTCAAAGTGAGCTTGCCACCAGAAGGATAAATAACCTAAAAGATGCATAATATCACAAAACACTCACTATCCTCTATCATGGATTTCAACAATGCCATGGCCAGGTCAACCCCACCCTCCCTGCCATTGCAGCCCGGTCGATGGCTGTAAATGGCATCCAATTGGTTGAACCGCTTCCAGTCCTTTCTGTTCACCCCACTTCAGCCATTGTGGTCCTTGATGGTCTGGTAATCACTTTTCAGTTTCTTTAGCTTCTCCCTACATTGTTTTAATGTCCAGTTGTATCCGTGAGCGGCCATTAGCTCTGAGACGTCCTGGTAGACTTTTTCATTTCAGGTCGCTCTGTCTAGCCCCCTCTGGAAACTGTCATCAGCCACCAAGCACAGAAAAGTCTGCACCTCATCGTTGGACCATGGTGTTGATTTCTGTGTAGCCATTTGTCTTGTTGATTACAGTCATACTCGCTCACTGCTGATGATTTTTGCAAATGGTGGGTTAAGATTCTGGTGAAGACGTCACTCTCATGACTCTCTAGTGACGTTATGTCCTGGCCAATCAGCGGCCTGCGGTCTGCAACCGCTGGACCACATCAAACACGGTGCTGGAGGCGGAGGCAGCATCCACTCTTGGGTGAATGTACACAGCCGTTATGAAAAGTTGGGGGAACTCGCAGGGCAGATAAAAAGGGCGTGGTGACATGGACAGAAGCTCCACATCTGGTGTACAGATGCGCTTTCTGATCGTGACAGATGTACAGTACTGTTTATTAATATACAAACATACGCTGCCCCCATGACGTTTCCCTGTTACCTCTTCCTGCCGAACCAAGCGAAGTGGGGCTCCAAAGCCGTCAATCCACTGGTCCCGGTCATGCACCGTAAGCCACGTCTCCGTGTAAGCCATGACACAGCAGTTCTTGAAATTCTTCTGATATCGTACATTTCCTTGAATTTCATCCACTTTATTTCTCAGGGATTGTACGTTCCCCATAATAATGGAAGGAAGAGGAATGCAGTTAAGCTGACACCTCCTCAGATTTAATCTTACGCCTCCACGCTTTCCACGTTTCCTCCTCTTGTCTCTCTTTTCATCGCTGTGTCCATGAAAATCTCTTAAAATAAAGTCTGGCAGTTGCGGCACAGACACAAACACAGATGCTGCATTATCCATGTTTAAATGCAGTAACATGTCTCTGGAATACTGCGTTCTTCCCGGCGTGATTGCAATCACGCTTACCTCCAAGACAAAGAGCCGGTAAGAACGAAATGACAGTGCAAAAACAAGAAGGAAATCCATACTGATGGAACCAGGGAGCTCTTCGTTATATAGTCCACAAACATTCAAGGACAAAAACGGCACAGAGAATTACGTTAAAACACATTAAAGTGCATAAAAACAGAGACAAAGACGTCAAACTTTTTTCACCCCCTGCCGGTCGCTGCGTGCACATGTGCCCAGAGCGCATGCACACGCATTGTTCCACAATGTTCATCACCATCCTGACATTTCTACATGACGACACGACATCAGGTGTCAAGCACAACAACTTAAACAAGGCTGTGTGATTGCTCCATGTTTGTTGAACGTCCATCTCACTGCCTTACTGTTGCTTATCCAAAACAATTTTCCAAACAGAGTTGATCTTCACTGTTGAATAGATGGCAGCTTGTTCTATCTTCAGAGACTTGAATCTGAATTGAAAGTCAACCAATTCAGTGTTCTCAAGCTTCAGTATGCTGATGATTGCGTGCTGTGTACACACAACTTCCATGACATGCAAAGGTCAATGAGTGTCTTCAACATCAGCTTCAAGAAAGTTGGTCTTAATCTTAACATCTCTAAAACCAAGGTCCTTGTTTAACCTCGGCCAGGGAAATACATCGCCTCCCTGACTACGAATCCAGTCACTGTAGATGGAGAACCACTTGAATTTGTTGATGTATTATGTTACCTGGGAAGCCACCTTACCCAGGTCAATAACGTTGATAAGGAAATCCAAAGTAGAATCTCCAATACAGGAACAGCCTTTGCCAAATTGAAAAAAGAGTGTTCAAAAACATAACTCACAAGAAAAACAAAGCTTGATGTTTAATTTGCAGTTACCATACCTGTCCTACTCTATGGTTCTGAAACATGGACAGCATATTGTAAACAGCTAAGAAGTCTTGAATGATTCCATCAAGGATGTCTTTGAAGAATATTGAACATCTCTTGGGAAGATTATCACACTATCCTGAGTGTTCTAGTAGAAGCAAGTGACACTAGTATAGAAGCTCGCATCATAAAGCACCAACTCTGATGGGTCGGCCACTGTTTTTGCATGGCTGATACAAGACTCATGAAGCAGGTGTCTTTTCCAAACTGCATCACAGTCAGAGAAAATGTGGAGGACAGACCAAATGGTGGAAGGACTCATTGAAGTTGTACATGAAACCAGAAAACTTGAACTTCAGGACATGGGAAACTCAAGCAACTGACTGAAAGCAGTGGACAAACATTCATACTGCTTTGGACACCTTTGAAACAACAGGAAGAGATCATTGAAATGAAAAAAGAAAAAAAAATGAACAAGAGGAACCAGAAGCTCCATAGGTTGAAGAGGAACAGGAGGAACTTGATATCAGTCAGGAGGGAGAACAGCTGGTAGTGAAGCTTGAGGCTGACACCTTTATGATGACTCTTATTTCTCATGAAATGCAACAGAGTGAAGCAGAACCAAACAGTGAGCATCTCCTCTGCCACAAATCTGCTGGAACTGAGATCCAAGATGAGGAAGGAAGCCAGCAAGTACAGTGCATCTGTAAAGTATTCACAGTGCTTCACTTTCTCCACGTTTTGTTATGTTACAGCCTTATTCCAAAAGTGATTAAATTCATTTTTTCCTCAAAATTCTACACGCAATACCCCATAATGACATGAAAAACGTTTGAGATTTTTGCAAATTTATTAAAAACAAAAAACTAAGAAATCACATCTACATAAGTATTTACAGCCTTTGCTCAATACTTTGTTGAGGCATCTTTGGCAGCAATTACAGCCTCAAGTCTTTCTGAATATGATGCCACAAGCTTGGCACACCTATCTTTGGGCAGTTTTGCTCATTTCCTTTTGCAGCACCTCTCAAGCTCCATCAGGTTGGATGGGAAGCATCTGTGCACAGCCATTTTCAGATCTCTCCAGAGATGTTCAGTTGGATTCAAGTCTGGACTCTGGCTGGGCCACTCAAGGACATTGACAGAGCTGTCCTGAAGCCGCTTCTTTGATATCATGGCTGTGTGCTTAGTCGTTGTCCTGCTGAAAGATAAACTGTCGCCCCAGTCTGAGGTCAAGAGCACTCTGGAGCAGGTTTTCGTCCAGGATTTCTCTGTACATTGCTGCATTCATCTTTCCCTCTATCCTGACTAGTCTCCCAGTTCCTGCAGCTGAAAAATGTCCCCACAGCATGATGCTGCCACCACCATTGGGATGGTTATGAGCGGTGCCTGGTGTCTTCCAAACATGACGCCTGGCATTCACGCCAAAGACTTCAATCTTTGTCTCATCAGACCAGAGAATTTTGTTTCTCATGGTCGGAGAGTCCTTCAGGTGCCTTTTGACAAACTCCAGGTGGGCTTCCATGTGCCTTTTACTAAGGAGTGGCTTCCGTCTGGCCACTCTACCATACAGGCCTGATTGGTGGATTGCTGCAGAGATGGTTGTCCTTCAGGAAGGTTCTCCTCTCTCCACAGAGGAACACTGGAGCTCTGACAGAGTGACCACCAAGTTCTTGGTCACATCCCTGACTAAGTCCCTTCTCCCCCGATGGCTCAGTTTAGACGGTCGGCCAGCTCTAGGAAGAGTACTGGTGGTTTCAGACTTCTTCCATTTACCGATGATGGCGGCCACTGTGCTCATTGGGACCTTGAAAGCAGCAGGATTTTTTCTGTACCCTTCCCAAGATTTGTGCCTTGACAATCCTGTCTCTGGTGTCGACAGACAATTCCTTTGACTTCATGCTTGGTTTGTGTTCTGACATGCACTGTCAACTGTGGGACCTTTATATAGACAGGTGTATGCCTTTCCAAATCATGTCCAATCAACTGCATTCACCACAGGTAGACTCCAATTAAGCTGTAGAAACAGCTCAGAGATGATGAGTGGAGACAGGATGCACCTGAGCGCAATTCTGCGCTTCATGGCAAAGGCTTTGAATACTTATGTGCAGGTGATTTATTAGTTTTTTATTTTTAATAAATTTGCCAAAATCTCAAATTTTTTTTCACATTGTCATTATGGAGTATTGTGTGTAGAATTTTGAGGAAAAAACAAATCAGTTTAGTACCTTTTAGAATAAGGCTTTAACACAACAAAATGTGGAAAAAGTGAAGCGCTTTGAATACTTTCCGGATGCACTCTAGACTCAGGATCAACTAAAGAAGAAGAACCCAAACCAAAGAAGAGGCAACTGAAAATAGGAAGTCACAGTGACATTGATGACGACTCTCGGACTTCAAAGACTCTCTGTGAGAATGAAACAGGTAAAAAGTGAGAAAATGTTCAGGTTTGGTCTTTGAGAAACTGTCCTGAAATAAAATAATAATATTTAAGTAATATTTCCAGTAACTGCATCAATCTGACGTACTTGTTCTGGTCTCAGTTTGTGTTTCGATCTAACCCAGTGGAAAAACAATTTCATCTCTTTGACTATACAGTTATAGTTTGTATTTCAAATGAGTTTTTCTTGTGGTTCAGTGGACCAGGTGGAGGAATTGTCTGCTCTAGCCTGTTAGCCATTAGCCTCTGCTAGCATCTCCAACAGGAAACAATGCAGTATGTGGTTATTTGTGTATAAAAACACCATCGTGACATGTTCAGAAATAGAAGTTGGACAGTGCTGTGTGTACGACCGACTAGAAGAGAAGTCTAAAACAGAATTACTAATAAATAGTACATTTTATACTACTGTTGATGTGCTGGGCACGGGCTCACCATCACATCACAACTGGTGATAAATAAGAAATGTTCATTGAACAAGACCTAGTGAGATCATGGTGGACCCTAACAAAGCAAGATGTTTTTGGGTTTTTTTTAAAAGTATTTTTGTTGATAGCCACTTCAGACAGACAAGTTCATGTGTAAAAACACTGAAAAAGTCAAATTTTCATCCTGTGACCTTTTAGACCTCAAGGATCCATGTTAGCATGTGGAAAAAAATAGTTTTGTCCCCTTTAAATAATTTGTTGAATCTGAAACAGACTCATCACTGCTTTAATTATCACATGCAAGGATCAGAACTGGGCAGCTCGGTGGAGCAGTGGTTAGCACTGTGGCAGCACAATAAGAATGTCATGGGTTTGATTCCACCCCTGACCATTGGTGACCCTTCTGTGTGGAGTTTGCATGTTCTCCCCATGTCTGTGTGTTTTTTCTCTGGGTACTTGGGTTTCCTCCCACAGGCCAAAGACATGCATGTTAGGTTAATTGGCATCAACTAGGGATTCTAAATTGTCCTTAGGTATGAATGTAAGAGTGAATGGTTGTCTTTCTGTCAGTGTTGGCCCTGCGATGGACTGGCGATTTGTCCAGCGTGTACCCCGCCTCTCACCCAAAGATACTGGGATAGGCTCCAGACACCCCCCCCAACCTGAAAGGGATTCAGTGGTAGAGGATGAATGGGTGGATAAGAACTCCTTAACGGGTGGTGACTTTATGGCCAGTCAGTGTATTTATTCTTTCTGGTTTTTCTATTACTAGCATGTTCTGTGTCTCTTTGTCCCTCCAGATGCTCCACAGCTACATGACTGTAAGGAGGAGGAGGTTCTCACTGTCCAGCAGCTCTGTAACCAAGCGAGGAACTCCAGTTTGGACCAGGAGGAACAAGATTCTGCACAGGTTAAAGAGGAAAAAGAACTCTGTAGCAGTCAGGAGGAAGAAGACTTTGGACTGAAAGAAGAGACTGATACCTTCATGGTGACTCCTACTGATGAGGACAATGACAAGAATGAAACTGAACCAAACAGTGAGCAGCTCCTCTCTCACAACTCTCCTGACACTGAGAGCCAAGACCAGGGAGCAGGTAAGAATGTAAACCCAGGATCAAGTAAACATGAAGAGCCACAGCCAAAGAAGAGACTTCACAGAAAGAGAAGTGACCGTAACAATGTGGACAACTCCTCCATATCAGAGAATCAGTGCGATACTGACACAGGTGACAAGTCTGTAAAATGTTCTGATAATGACAAAGACTCTAAAAATGAGTCCCAGAAGAAAAAACATCACACAGTTAAGTCACATGTTTGCAACACATGTGGGAAAAAATTCAGGTTCAGGAGTCATTTATCAATTCATGAGAGAATTCACACCCGTGAGAAGCTTTTTTCTTGTGAAACATGTGGACAAAGATTTAATCACCGTGGTGATTTAAAAACTCACATGAGAATTCACACAGGTGAGAAGCCATTTTCTTGTGAAACATGTGGTCAAAGATTTAGTCAGTATGGTACTTTGAAAGCTCACATGAGAATTCACACAGGTGAGAAGCCATTTTCTTGTGAAACATGTGGAAAAAGATTTAATCACCATAGTCATTTGAAAACTCACATGAGAATTCACACAGGTGAAAAGCCATTTTCTTGTGAAAAATGTGGTCAAAGATTTAATCACCGCAGTCATTTGAAACGACACATGAGAATTCACACAGGTGAGAAGCCATTTTCTTGTGAAACATGTGGACAAAGATTTAATCACCGTGGTGATTTAAAAACTCACATAAGAATTCACACAGGTGAGAAGCCATTTTCTTGTGAAACATGTGGTCAAAGATTTAGTCACCATGGTACTTTGAAAACTCACATGAGAATTCACACAGGTGAGAAGCCATTTTTTTGTGAAACATGTGGAAAAAGATTTAATCACCACAGTCATTTGAAAACTCACATGAGAATTCACACAGGTGAGAAGCCATTTTCTTGTGAACCATGTGGAAAAAGATTTAATCGGCATGATCATTTGAAAACTCACATGAGAATTCACACAGGTGAGAAACCATTTTCTTGTGAAACATGTGGTCAAAGATTTAGTCAGCATGGTACTTTGAAAACTCACATGAGAATTCACACAGCAAGAATACAAGCAGAGTCAGTGGAGCATGGAGGAAAGATGGGTTTTAATATGGGCAATTGAGTACGCCAAGATGAAATGCAGCAACCAGCGGGAACGATGCAGTGAGTGGCAACGAATCTTCTTCCATCACTGCCCAGATAAAGCTGGCGTACCCCGAGCCAAACTTACAACCCAGAGACACAACTTCCTCACCCAAAGGTACTTCACAGAGCAACAACTGGAGCACATGCACACAGAAATAGAAAAAATGGCACAGAACAACATCTGTCCAATAGAGTGTCTGCTGCCACTACCTGAAAAACCTCTGATGGAACAACCTTATTAAACACAAACTATAGAGGTGCCACCAGACCATCCAGGCGACTCCCCTGCAACCTCTAGCTCAGAATATGAACATCCTGATGAAGCAACAAGGGGAAGTGCAGACCAGGAACCAATAAGGAAGCAGATCGACACCCCCCCCCAAATAGAAATGAACCAAGATCAACTAGAAATAGAAGAGGATCTTGCCAACAAAAACAGAAGAAACAAAAAAAAAAATGACAATGAAAGAACGTCCTAAATTAATTAAGCTTAAAGAGAATAAAGAATTCATATTATTACTGCAAAAGTTCAACAGAGGCCTAACTGAACTTGTACCTCAGGGGGTCAGACAGAGCTGAACTGCATAAACTTCGGTGCAGCGTGGTATATGCAGAGTAAGCTAGCTCCAGAATATAAAGAAAAAAATGAGCGTCGAACCAAGACAAAGATCTCCACACCTATTTGGAAAAATAAACTTCAAGGAAAAATTAATCGTTTTAGGGCTGAAATTTCTCAAATGACTAATTACATACATTACTAAAATTGCACTACTAAATTACTAAGCGTAATCAACAGAATAAAAAAAAAAATATATATATAACATTAGGAAAGAGCAAATTAAAGGAAAAATAGCAGAGCACCAGACGCAATTCAAGGCCCTAGCAGCCCAAATTAGAAACAGGCAAAGGAAAGAGAACTCAAAATTGATCAATAAATTATTTGCAGAAAACCCAAAACAAGTCTACAGGAAGCTTGCAGAAGAAACCATAGAAGTAGAGGTACCTCCTGATAAAACCCAGCTGGAAACATTCTGGAGAAACCTGTTTGAGGACCCAGTACAACATCAAAGTAATGATTGGATTCAAACCATTGCTGATAAAAATAAAGGAAAACGACAGATGCCCTCATTAAAAATCACAGAAGAAACTGCTAAAGAAAAAATCAGGAAATATCTCAACTTCAGATCCCGTGGAATAGATAAAATCCCAAACTTCTGGCTCAAAAAGATGACAGCACTGCACAAACACTATGCAGAGGCATTTAGCCGATTTGTTCGGGGAGAAGAAGCAGCACCAGAGTGGCTCACATATGGAAACCCCATACTCCTGCCCAAGAGCCCTGAAACCCATCAAGTTAATAAATACAGACCCATCTGTTGCCTCCCCACCACATACAAATGGCTGACAGGGCTCATTACTCAGGCCATCTATGAACATTTGGATACAGAAAACTACTTGCAACCACAGCAAAAAGGCTGCATAAGAAATAAGCTGGGAGCCAAAGAACAACTGCTCATTAACAAAACCATCCTGGAAGACTGCAAGAGGCGTGAGAGAAACTTAAGCATGGCGTGGATAGATTACAAAAAGGCATTCGACACCGTCCCCCAATTCCTGGATAATACACTGTCTGGAGCTGTATAACATCAACCCAGAGGTTAAAGCTTTTCTGGAGGTCCAAATGGCTAAGTGGAAAACCACAATTACACTTAATGAACGAATAAATTTATAAGGTAATAAACATACATACAATGAGAACAACAAAAATATGTAGACCACACAAAAGAACAACCGAAAGGGTGTAGACTGAAGCTAGTGCTTATATAGTGCCTACCCCATTGCAATTTTAAAATCAATAACATTGTAGAGATGAAATAACCAGACCAAACTTTCCGAGCAGACGAACTTTATTTCACTCTCACATCTTCCAAAATCAGAACATTAAACATTTGTAGCGGGGACTCTCTCTTTTATATCCCAAAACTCACACCTCCCTGCTGCCTGAGGTCCTGCATTCACCATTCACTCCCCCAAGACAATTCCCCTTACCCCCCCCCCCCCCGCCCTTTGATCTCCATGCTCTCTCAGTCTGAGAGGAAAACTACTGAACTCTACAGCATGGGTCCCCCACAACATAAAAATTTAAGTCTTACCCAAAATCAACAAAGAAAATCAAATAGAACAAGTAGACAAAAAACAAACAAAAACCTTTAAGTTATTACAGATTTATCCCCTAGCATTTACAGTGAGATACTGGGAGATTTTCTCATCTTTGTACAATTTTTTTTGAATTGCTTCAGAGTTGAACGTGTTTTAATATTTTCAGAGCAGCAGTTCCACAGTTTAACTCCAGTGAGTTAAACATACAATGATACTTTGTATTTGTTCTAACCTTTTTCTTATTAAAAACAGAGTTACCTCTTAGCTCATATTTGCTTTCCCTTTTTTTAAACAGTCTCTGAATATTTAAAGGTAATTGGTTATTATTTGCTTTGTACATGATTTGAATGACATTATAATCTACCAGATCTCTAAATTTTAGAGTATGTAATTGAATGAATATTGGATTTGTTGGTTCACGGTAAGGTTTCTTTGATACAATGCATACAGCTTTTTTCTGTAGTAAAAAGATTAAGTTTGTTTGTTTTATATGTGTTTCCCCATATCTCCACACAGTATGTCATAAAAGGAACTATCAGTGAATTATATAAAATGCAAAGAGATTTCTGACACAGGAGATCCTTAACTTTATACAGTACGGCAATGGATTTAGACATTTTAGTTTTGACATAATTTATGTGTGATTTCCAGTTTAGTTTATCAACAATGACCCCTAGGAACTTGGTTTCGAAAACTGTCAATTTCAACATTGTTTATTTTAATTTTTCTGTGACTATATAATTTGCGGTTTCCAAATATTATACATTTTGTTTTTCCAAGGTGAGTAGATAATTTACTGGCAGTGAACCATTGATTGATTCGTTTAAGTTCGTTTTCTACCGAATCCAGAAGCTGCTTAAGATTTTCTCCACTACAAAAAAAGTTGTCATCTGCAAATAAAATACACTTGAGCAATTTAGACACAGAACATAAATCATTAATATACAAAATAAACAGCAATGGACCAAGCACAGAACCCTGTGGTACCCCACATGTCATCTTCAGCAACTCAGTCTGTATTATTCACATGAACATATTGATATCTGTCTTCTAAATAGCTGTGTAACCAGTCAAAAGCAATTCCTCTGATGCCATACTTATGTAATTTACTGAAGAGTAATTTATGGTCAACTGACTTTTGTAAGTCCAGAAATATTCCAACTGTGTATTCTCTTCTATCTCTTGCATCCGTAATTTGTTCAACAAAGTCCATGAGTGCCAGTGAGGTGGTCCGGTTCTTCCTGAATCCATACTGTTGTTCGCAGAATATATTGCGATTAACAGTGAAATCATTTAGTCTCTTAACAAATACTTTTTGCAGTATTTTGGAGAACTGAGGTAACAAGGTGGGTCTGTAGTTTGACAATGAGTGTTTGTCACCAGTCTTATACAGAGGAATGACTTGCTATTTTCATTTTCTTTAGAAATTTACCAGCAGTAAGTGACATGTTGCATATGTAAGTGAAGTGTTTAACAATACAATCAATAATACATTGAACCAAGAACATACTGAAATCATTACAATCAGTTGATTTTTTTGTCTTTGAATTTGTTAACAATGTCAAGAATTTCTTTTTCACCTGTTTCTTTCATAAACACTGAGTAAGCATTTATGTTGAGGACATTGTCAGCGCCACTTGTATTTGCTGATGATAAGATAAGAGATAAGATGAGCCTTTATTAGTCCCACAACAGGGAAATTCCAGGATTGCAACAGCACAGGGATAGCAACACTCAGAGCAACAATCAGAAGGCAAGAAAAAAAAACAAGCAAGCAAGAGCAGCTAATATACATATGTACATATTACTATAAAATATATATATACACACACACAGACACACAGTGCAGAGCATTGTAGCTGGATGGAATAAATATATGAATATATAAACACACAATGCAGAGCATTGTAGCTAGATGGAATAAATATGTAAATATATAAACACCCACAGTACGGAGCATTGCAGCTAGGTGGAATAAATATGTAAGTATATAAACACACACAGTGCGGAGCATTGTAGCTAGATGGAATAAATATATAGATATATAAAAACACAGTGCGGAGCATTGTAGCTAGATGGAATAAATATATAGATATATAAATATGAACACACCCAGTGCTGAGCATTGTAGCTAGATGGAATAAATATGTAAATATATAAACGCACACAGTGCAGAGCATTGCTGCTAGATGGGATGAAACAGCATAACCCTCTACTTAGTTATCCTACATGGTATGATTATGTGCCCATACATATTCTCACCCTCCATAGCGACCGGTATTTTCCTAGTTGTATGCCGGAGGGGACCATTGTGTAAGTCTATTGCATCTTTTGCATTTAAAAACTATTAGTTTGTTACGTCTTTTTGCTATCTCTGCGAGCAGCCCTGCTTAGGTTGTACAGTCTGACAGCCGTTGGTAGGAAGGACCTACGAAACCTCTCGGTTGTGCACCTGGGATGATGTAGTCTGCTGCTAAATGAGCTCCTCAGTGCATTCAGTATGTCCTGCATAGGGTGGAACTCGGACTCCAGCAGAGATGACAGTTTAGCCACCGTCCTTCTCTCTCCTATCTCCTCCACCGGATCAAGGCGCTGCCCCAGGACAGAGCTAGCTTTCTTAATCAGTTTGTTCAGTCTCTTCCTATCGGCTGCTGTAATGCCACTGCCCCAGCAGACCACTCCAAAAGTGATGGCTGATGCCACCACCGTGTCATAGAATGTCTTCAGCAGCGCCCCTTGTACACCAAAAGACCTGAGTCTCCTCAGCAGGAACAGCCTGCGCTGTCCCTTCTTGTAGAGTGCGTCAGTATTGTGTGACCAGTCTAGTTTATTGTTCAGATGAACACCCAGGTACTTATAGGATGTCACCATCTCAATGTCTGTTCCCTGTATATTTACTGGTGCTGTGAGGGGCTGCCCATGCCTGCGGCAGTCCACCACCAGCTCCTTAGTTTTCCTTGCGTTGATCTGGAGGCAGTTCCGATGGCACCAGTCTACGAAGTCCTGGATAAGCCCTCTGTACTCAGCTTCATCTCCATTGGAGATGAGGCCAACGATCGCAGAGTCATCAGAGAACTTCTGTAGATGGCAGTGTGTTGTGTTGTGTGAGAAGTCCGCAGTATAAAGAGTGAACAGGAAGGGAGCCAGCACCGTTCCCTGGGGGGCCCCCGTGCTACTGATGATCGTGTCGGACACACAGTCCCGGGTTCTCACAAACTGAGGCCGGTTCGTGAGGTAGTCCAGGATCCATGATGACAGGTGCTGGTCCACCCCTGCGCGCAGCAGCTTGTCCTTCAGGATCATCGGTTGGATGGTGTTGAAAGCACTGGAGAAGTCAAAGAACATGATCCTCACCATATTCCCGGGCTTCTCCAGGTGGGACAGAGAACGGTGAAGGAGGAAGATCACCGCATCCTCCACCCCAATGCCATGCTGGTAGGCGAACTGGAGTGGATCCATCGCTGGTTCCACCAGGGGGCGGAGGTGAGCAAGGAGCAGTCTCTCCAGGGTCTTCATCAAGTGGGACGTCAAGGCCACCGGTCTGTAGCTGTTCAGGTCTTTGGGGTGGGAAGTTTTTGGTACAGGTACCACACAAGATGTTTTCCATCTTCAGGCTCAGGTTGAAGATGTACGTCACAATCCCACACAGCTGGTCTGCACAGGACTTGAGGAGCTTTGCGCTGATGCCGTCCGGTCCCGACGCCTTCCTCGCCTTGATCTTCCTCAGCTCCGTCCTCACCTGGGTCCTGGTCAGGGTCAGGATGGGGGGCTGTGTGTTGGGGGTGGGGGGGTGTTGGTGGAGTGGGGAGTGGGCAGTAGGATTTGATTTCTTCAGAGGCAGCAGTGGTTGTTGTGCAGTCAGGGGGGAGGGCGGTTGGTCAAACCTATTGAAAAACAGATTCAGGTTGTTCGCCCACTCCCTGCCCCCCGTGGCCTGGGGGGAGGTATTCTGGAGCCCAGAGATGGTTTTGAGGTTTCTCCAGACCCCGCTGATGTCGCTCTGTTGCAACTTGTCCTCCATCTTCTTCCTGAAGCTGTCCTTGCCTTCTCTGATCTTTCTCCTCAGCTCCCTCTGTACGGACTTCAGCATCTCCCTATTCCCCGACCTGAAGATCCTCTTCTTCTCTCTCAGAAGTGTTTTAATCTCAGGGTTGATCCAGGGTTTGTTGTTTGAGCAACACCGTATGGTCTTGGTGGGAACGGATTTGTCCACACAGAAGCTGAGGTAGCCCGTGAAGGTGTGAATGAGGCCATCGATGTCCTCATCATGTGGATCGCAGAGCTGCTTCCAGGCGGTGGCTTCAAAACAGCCTTTTAGAGTGTCCATTGTCTCCTCAGACCATAACTCCACTGTGCGCATGGCCGGACGTTGTCTGTGCACTAGGGGTTTGTACACCGGCCGGAGATGAACCAAGTTGTGATCCGATCTCCCGAGTGGGGGGAGTTGTAATGAGGTGTACGCCTCCTTAGTGTTTGCGTAGAATAAGTCCAGTGTTTTATTGTCTCTAGTGTGGCATGTGACATACTGGGTGAACGTGGGTAGAATGGGAGACAGTGAAACATGGTTGAAATCGCCTGAGATGAGGAGAAGAGCATCTGGGTGTTCTGTCTGCAGCCTGCTGGTTACTGAATGGATGACGTCACGCGCTGTCCCAGCGTTCGCCGTCGGATTTGCATAAACAACAATGCAGATCACGTGTGAGTGTTCTCTCGGGAGATATGTAGGCCTCATGCTAACAGCTAGCAACTCAATGTCTTTGCTGCAGTGTCGTTGTTTAACAGTGATATGTCCCGGTCTGTTCGTTATAGACAGACTGTGGTTAGCACAGAAGTCCAATAACTGAACACCACTCGGGTTCAGATCGGGCAGGCCATTCCTCCCAATCACCCCCCTCCAGGTTTCACTGTCGTTGCCCACGTGCGCATTGAAGTCCCCCAGTAGGACAATGGAGTCTCCAGGAGGAGTACCCTCCAGCACCCCAGTCACAGACTCCAAAAAGGGTGGGTACTCTGAAACATCATTTGGTGCATAGGCACAAATGATGGTCAGGACCCGTTTCCCAACCCGAAGGCGCAGGGAAGCAACCCTTTCGTCCACCGGGGAAAACTTCAATATAGAGGCAGCAAGGTGGGGCGATACAAGAATACCCACCCCTGCTCGTCGCCTCTCGCCCGGGGCAACTCCAGAAAAGGCCAAGCTCCAGCCCCTCTCCAGGAGACTGGTTCCGGAACCGGAGCTGTGTGTTGAGGTGAGGCCGACTATATCTAGCCGGTATCGCTCAACCTCGTACACCAGCTCAGGCTCCTTCCCCACCAGAGAGGTGACATTCCACGTACCAAAAGCCAGTTTAGAAAGCTTGGGATCAGTCCGCCAAGGTCTCCGCCTTTGACCGCCACCTAATCCACATAGCACCGGACCCCCATGATCCCTCCTGCAGGTGGTGGACCCACTGGAGGGCGGACCCATGTAACTCCTTCGGGCTGAGCCCGGCCGGGTCCCATGGGTGGAAACCCGGCCATCAGACGCTAGCCTTCGAGCCCCTCCCCCAGGCCTGGCTCCAGGGTGGGGCCCCGGTAACCCCATACCGGGCGGGGTACACTGAATCCTTGATATACAATTTATCATGAGAGTCTGTTGGATCGTTCTTAGTCTGATCGTTCTTAGTCTTAGTCTAATGAACACCATGTTCAAGCATAAGGGTGTCCATATGACGTGGGCTACATTGACAATTGGAGCTCTTTTTGGGGAAAACCTGGTCTTATGAGACGAGACAGCATTCATCCCACTTTGGATGGTGCTTCTCATTTATCTAACAATCTGGCATCTTTTTTATCCAAATTTCCAAAACCATGACTACTCAGAGTTGGGACCAGGAAGCAGAGTCGCAGTCTTACACGCCTCTCTGCAGCTCCTCTTCATCCGCCACCCCTCAGCTTAGCCCCTGTCTTCCCCATCAGAGAATCGTTGTCTGCTCCCTCCAAAGTGAATAAAAATATAATGTATAAGCATCCCAAAGTGATAAAGCAAAATATTGGTAAAACTCAAATTAAACATAAAGCCTCTAAATTGAATGATTTGGCCTCTGTTCCTCCTCATAATTTAAAAATTAAATGTGGTTTATTAAATATTAGGTCTCTAACTCCCAAGTCTCTGTTAGTCCATGATCTGTTAATTGATCATCAGATTGATTTAATTTCCCTTACAGAGACTTGGTTAGGGCAAGAGGATTATGTTGGTTTAAATGAATCAACTCCCTCTGGTTATTTAAACTGTCAAAATCCCAGAAGTTCTGGTTGTGGAGGAGGAGTAGCATCAATTTACCATTCCAAATTACTAGTTAATGTAAAACAAAAAACATGTTATAATTCCTTTGAGGGCCTGGTCCTCAGTGTTGGGCACTTCAGCAATTCCAGGTTAAACCCAATTTTATTTGCCATAGTTTATCGTCCCCCATCAACCTATTCAGAATTTTTATCCGAATTTCCTGATTTCTTAGCTGATTTAGTGCTGAAATCTGATAGAATAATTATAGTAGGGGACTTTAATATACATGTGGATGTAAATAGTGACTGCCTTAATGTGGCTTTTAATTCAATATTAGACTCGATTGGGTTTTCTCAGAAAGTAGGAAATTCTACTCATTACCTCCACCATACATTGGACCTTGTTCTGACATATGGCATAGAAATAGAAAATCTTGTAGTGTCTCCTCATAACCCTGTACTGTCAGACCATTGTCTGTTAACCTTTGATTTTACTATTTCTGACTATTTGGCTCCTAAAGAAAAATATTATCACAGTAGATGCCTCTCAGATGATGCTGTTTCCAAATTTATGCAGATTGTTTCCTCTATGCCATGTGTCAACACAACGGAAATAAGCTATAGACAGCTTGCTCCTTCTGTAATTGATAATATGGTGGATAGTGTTTCAGCTTCTCTGCATCAGGCTCTAGACTTGGTGGCCCCCTTAAAAAAGAAAAAGTCTAATCAGAGATTTTTAACTCCTTGGTTCAACACAGAAACTCGTAGCTTAAAACAGAAGACTCGTCAATTAGAAAGAAAATGGCGCTCTACTAATTTAGATGAAATCTATTTAGCTTGGAGAAATCATCTTTTAATTTATAAAAAATCTCTTAGAAAAGCTAGAACGAGTTATTACTCTGCATTAATAGAAGAGAACAAGAATAATCCCAGGTTTCTTTTCAGTACTGTAGCCAGGTTGACAAAGAGTCAGGACTCTGTCAATCCTAGCATCCCCTTAGAGCTTACTAGTCAGGACTTTATGAACTTTTTCAATAATAAAATTTCATCCATCAGAGATAAAATCAATCAGATTCTTCCCACAGTTAACTTAAATACTGTAACTACTACAACTCCTTCTATTGATGTCTGTCTTGATGAGTTTACTCCAATCGACCTTTGTGAGTTAGACAAAATAGTTTCCTCATCCAAACCTTCAACTTGTCTTTTAGACCCTATTCCTACCAGGTTATTTAAAGAAGTCTTCCCACTTATTGGTAGCTTTATTCTTCATATAATCAATTCTTCATTAACTTTAGGCCATGTACCGCAGGCTTTTAAAACGGCTGTAATTAAACCCTTACTCAAAAAGCCAACGCTAGATCCAGGAGCTTTAGCTAACTATAGACCAATCTCTAATCTCCCTTTCATTTCAAAAATCTTAGAAAGAGTTGTTGCTTCGCAATTATTTGACCACTTGCAGGGAAATGGTTTATTTGAGGAGTTTCAATCTGGGTTTAGAATCCATCATAGCACTGAAACAGCCTTAGCGAAGGTCACTAATGACCTCCTCATTGCATCTGATAATGGACTAGTTTCTGTACTTGTCCTTTTAGATCTTAGTGCAGCTTTTGATACTATTGATCATAATATTCTACTTGATAGATTAGAACACTATGTTGGACTTAATGGAACTTCGTTGCAGTGGTTTAGATCTTATTTATCTGATAGGTTCCAGTTTGTTCATGTAAATGATGAGTTTTCTCTCAGCTCAAAGCTTAGTCATGGAGTTCCACAGGGATCTGTGCTTGGCCCTACTCTTTTTAGTTTATATATGCTTCCGTTAGGCAACATTATTAGAAAGCACTGTATACATTTTCACTGTTATGCAGATGACACACAATTATACCTGTCAATGAAGCCAGATGATACTAATCAATTAGCCAAGTTAGAAGCCTGTCTTAAGGAAATCAAAGTTTGGATGACTTGTAATTTCCTGCTATTAAATTCAGATAAGACTGAAGTCATTCTTGTTGGTCCAAAAAACCTTAGAAATTCCTTTCCAAATCAAACTTTCAGTTTGGATGCAGTTACTCTTTCTCTTAATAGCTCTGTGAGGAACCTTGGAGTTATTTTTGATCAGGATTTGTCCTTCAATTCACATATTAAATTTGTTTCTAAGACTGCCTTCTATCATTTGCGTAATATTGCCAAGATTAGGAGCATCTTGTCTCAGAGTGATGCTGAGAAGCTGATCCACGCTTTTGTTAGCTCGAGATTAGATTATTGTAATTCTTTATTATCAGGCTGTCCTAAAACATCTTTAAAAAGTCTTCAGCTGATCCAAAATGCTGCAGCAAGAGTTTTAACAGGTACTAGAAAGAGAGATCATATCTCTCCGGTTCTGGCCTCCCTTCATTGGCTTCCCATAGAGTTTAGAATTAAGTTTAAAATCCTTCTTCTTACTTACAAAGCTCTAAACAATCAGGCTCCTTTTTATTTAAAAGATCTGATACTACCGTATCATCCTAACAGAGCACTACGCTCCCAAAATGCAGGTTTACTTGTAATACCTAGAATCTCCAAAAGTACAATGGGAGGCAGAGCCTTCAGTTATCAAGCTCCTCTCCTGTGGAATCAGCTGCCAATCTGGATTCGGGAGTCAGACTCGATCTCTGTTTTTAAGAATAGGGCTAAAACCTACCTTTTTGATATAGCCTACAATTAGGGAGGGATCATGTGTTTCTGAACCCTCCCTTAGTTATGCTGCTAATAGGTTTAGTCAGCCGGGGGACCTCCAGTAATGCACTGGGCCTCACTCCTTTCCTCACTCTCTATGAAATATTTTTTTTTTTGCTTGTCATTAACATTTGTTTGTTCTCTCCCATAGATTGAGTCCCCATCGTGCTGTTTGCTCTCTACATGTCTGTTCTTTTCTTCTTCTCTGTCCCCTCACCCCCCAGCCAGTCGCAGCAGATGACTGCCCCTCCCTGAGCCTGGTTCTGCTGGAGGTTTCTTCCTGTTAAAAGGGAGTTTTTCCTCTCCACCGTCGCCAAGTGCTTGCTCACAGGGGATCGCCTGATTGCTGGGGTCTTTCTTTTCTAGTGCTATGAGATGACTGTTGTTGTGAAATGGCGTTATATAAATAAAGTTGAATTGAATTGAATTGAATTGAATTGAATATGTGCACCTGGCACCAGGACACCCTAGGTCGCAGGTCGATGATCGATTTTGTTATCGTATCATCAGACCTGCGACCGTATGTCTTGGACACCTGAGTAAAGAGAGGTGCAGAGCTGTCAACTGATCACCACCTGGTGGTGAGTTGGATCCGATGGCAGGGGAGGAAGCCATTCAGACCTGGTAGACCCAAACGTATAGTGAGGGTGTGCTGGGAGCGTCTGGCTGAGGCCCCTGTCCGGGAGGTCTTCAACTCCCACCTCCGGAAGAACTTCATCCACATTCCGAGGGAGTCTGGAGACATGGAGTCTGAATGGGCCATGTTCTCCACCTCTATTGTTGAAGCGGCGGCCCAGAGCTGCGGCCGCAAGGTGGTCGGTGCATCTCGTGGTGGCAACCCCCGAACCAAGTGGTGGACACCAGTGGTGAGGGGGGCCATTAAGCTGAAGAAGGAGTCCTATCAAGCTTGGTTGGCTTGTGGGACTCCCGAAGCAGCTGAGGTGTACCGGCAGGCCAAGCGGAGTGCAGCTCGGGTGGTTGCTGAAGCAAAAACCCGGGTATGGGAGGAGTTCGGTGAGGCCATGGAACAAGACTTTCGGTCGGCTTCAAAGAGATTCTGGCAAACTGTTCGGCGGCTCAGGAGGGGAAAGCAGCTCCCCGTCCACACTGTGTATGGTGCGGATGGGACACTGTTGACTTCAACTGGGGATATCGTCGGGCGGTGGAAGGAATACTTCGAGGATCTCCTCAATCCCACTGATACGCCTTCCACAGAGGAAGCAGGGTTTGGGGACGAGGGGGATGACTCGCCTATCACAGGGGCTGAGGTCGCCAAGGTGGTTAAAAATCTCCTTGGTGGCCGGGCCCCGGGGGTGGACGAGATTCGCCCTGAGTACCTCAAGGCCCTGGATGTTGTTGGGTTGTCATGGTTGACACGCCTCTGCAACATTGCGTGGAGGTCGGGGGCAGTGCCTTTGGCATGGCAAACCGGGGTGGTGGTTCCTCTCTTCAAAAAAGGGGACCGGAGGGTGTGCTCCAACTTTAGAGGGATCACACTCCTCAGCCTCCCTGGGAAGGTCTATGCCAAGGTACTGGAGAGGAGAGTCCGGCCGTTGGTCGAACCTCGGATTCAGGAGGAGCAATGTGGTTTTCGTCCTGGCCGTGGCACATCGGACCAGCTCTTTACCCTCTCGAGAATTCTTGAGGGTTCGTGGGAGTTTGCCCAACCAGTTTACATGTGTTTTGTGGACTTGGAGAAGGCATTTGACCGCGTCCCTCGTGGATTTTTGTGGGGGGGTGCTTCGGGAGTATGGGGTATCGGGCTTGTTGTTACGAGCTATTCGGTCTCTGTACGACCGTTGTGAGAGTTTGGTTCGTATTGCCAACACTTGGTCGGAGTCATTCCCAGTGAGAGTTGGACTCCGCCAGGGCTGCCCTTTGTCACCGATCCTGTTCATAATTTTTATGGACAGGATTTCTAGGCGCAGCCAGGGAATGGAGGGTGTCATGCTTGGTGACCACAGGATCTCATCTCTGTTGTTTGCAGATGATGTTGTCCTGTTGGCTTCATCCAGCAATGACCTACAGCTCTTGCTGGGACGGTTTGCCGCTGAGTGTGAAGCGGCTGGGATGAGAATCAGCACCTCCAAGTCCGAGTCCATGGTCCTCAGTCGGAAAAAGGTGGATTGTCCTCTCCGGGTTGGGGACAGGCTCCTGCCCCAAGTGGAGGAGTTTAAGTATCTTGGGGTCTTGTTCACGAGTGAGGGGAAAATGGAGCGAGAGATCGACAGACGGATTGGAGCAGCATCTGCAGTGATGCGGACGTTGTACCGGTCTGTTGTGGTGAAGAGGGAGCTTAGTTCTAAGACAAAGCTGTCGATTTACCAGTCAATCTACGTTCCTACTCTCACCTATGGTCACGAGCTTTGGGTAATGACCGAAAGAACGAGATCGCGGATACAAGCGGCTGAAATGAGCTTTCTCCGTAGGATTGCTGGGCTCACCCTCAGAGATAGGGTGAGGAGCTCAGTCATCCGGGAGAGGCTCAGAGTAGAACCGCTGCTCCTCCACATTGAAAGGAGTCAGTTGAGGTGGTATGGGCATCTGATTAGGATGCCTCCTGGACGCCTCCCACTTGAGGTGTTTCAGGTACGTCCCACTGGGAGGAGACCCCGGGGCAGACCCAGGACTCGGTGGAGAGACTATGTCTCCCAGCTGGTCTGGGAACGCCTTGGTATCCCCTCTGAAGAGCTGGAGCAGGTGGCTGGGGAGAGGGAAGTCTGGGCTTCTCTGCTTGAACTGCTGCCTCCGCGACCCGGACCTCCGGAAAAGCGGTAGAAGATGAATGGATGGATGGATGTCCCGGTCTGCACCAGTTGTTGTTAACATACATTATCACTCCACCGCCCCTAGCTTTGCCACTGTCTGGTGTTCGGTCAGCCCGTATCATGTGGAAACCCTCCAGCTCAATGTTAGCATCTGCTGCTAGTTCAGTTAGCCACGTCTCAGTAAACAAAAGGAGAGAGCCCTCGCGATATGTGCTATCATAACGGCAGATAGCCGCTAGCTCATCTGCCTTTCCCAGTATAGAGCGTACATTTCCCATGACAACAGATGGAAGGGAGGGTCTGTACCTTATATTTTTTGTCCTCCGCCTTACTCCAGCCCGGCAGCCGCGGCGTTTTCGCCTCAGTTCTCTCGGTATGTCGAGTTTTTCCAATGGGACCGGGTGGCGGTTGAATGCTAGCAGCTCTTCCCTGCTGTATCGTATCCTGCTATAAACAGTGGCTCCGTCCACCGGCTCAGGAGACATTTGGGACGATCTGTGTGTCCGTGATATAATGGAGTGAAAAAAAGGACGGATCAAAAAGAGAGAGGAAGGGGAAAAAAAAGACTCGGAATCGAGCCGCTGTTGCAAAAGGCAGCCGACTCGTGTGGCGCCGGGAGAGAAAAATACAGTGGATACAGTGGAGTTGGCGATCTTTTTTGCTATATTAACAAAATATTCATTAAACGTGTTGGAGATCAAGCTATTTTCATTGATTATTCCATTTTCTGAATTTAAATAAGATGTGGTTGCAATTTAGTTTTCCTCTTTGTTATATTATTTAACACCTTGCATATATTACATGTATTAGTTTTATTTTCCAATAATTTACTGTAATATGTTTTTTTTACTTGATCTTAAAATACTAATGAGTTTATTTTTATGTCTTGTATTTCTTTTCTACTTCCACAGTTCTTAATTTCAGAAACATTTTGTATAACAAGTTTTTCTTTTTACAAGCATTTTGCAGGCCCTTGGTGATCCAAGGCTTATCTTTGTATTTAACTTTAGTTTCCTTTATCACTAGAGGGCAATGTTAATTATATAGTTGTGATAAAATAGAGACAAATTCTCCATATGCTGTGTCAATGTCGTCAACATAAACACCGCTAAAGAAGGGCAAATGACAATCCCAGACATCAGGATCCAGTGAGGAATATTCCAGGGGGACAGCCTCTCGCCATTGCTCTTCTGTGCATTGACCCCTTACGCAAAATTTTATCAGATCTTGACATCGGGTATGATTTAAGTAAAGGCAGAAGAAGAAAAGGGAACAAGAGAGTGAATCATCTGCTCTACAGGGACAACCTCAAGCTCTATGCAGAATCTGAACAGAAACTGAATTAACTTGTCAGTACTGTTCATATGTTCTCAAAAGACATCTGCATGGAATTTGGGCTTGACAAATGTGCAAAATGTACAATAAAAAGAGGAAAGAAAACGGTATCAGAGAACATCCAAATAGATGACAATAAGCACATCAAAGACCTGGCAGATGAATCGGCAAATAAATACATACAGGAGAACACAACTATTGAACACAGGAAAATGAGGGAAATAATCAAAAAAGAATACCAACATCGCCTAAAGAAAACCTGTAAATCAAACTTAACATCTAAAAATAAAATCACTGCAATAAACCAGGGGCAGCACGTTGGCGCAGTGGTTAGCACAGTGGCAGCACAGCAAGAAGGTCATGGGATCGATTCCACCCTTGACCATCGTGGGTACGATCCCACCCCCAAACCATCGGTGACCCTTCTGTGTGGAGTTTGCATGTTCTCCCCGTGTCTGCGTGGGTTTACTCCGGGTACTCCGGTTTCCTCCCACAGGCCAAAGACATGCAGGTGAGGTTAATTGGCATCAACTGGGGATTCTAAATTTTCCTTTGGTATGACTGTGAGAGTGAATGGTTGTCTGTCTCTCTGTGTTGGCCCTGCAATGGACTGGCGATCTGTCCAGGGTGTACCCTGCCTCTCGCCCAAAGATGCTGGGATAGGCTCCAGACCTCCCCGCGACCCGAAAAGGATTAAGCGGTAGAAGATGGATGGATGGATGGATGCAATAAACCAGTTGGCAGTACCAGTTGTCACTTATGGATTTGGGGTGATAGACTGGCCACAGGGGGAACTGGACAAGTTGGATGTTCGGACCAGGAAGACCCTGACCCTTCACAAGGTAACATATAGAAATCAATGCTTAGATAGGATATACAGTGGGGCAAAAAAAGTATTTAGTCAGCCACCAATTGTGCAAGTTCTCCCACTTAAAAGATGAGAGAGGTCTCCAATTTTCATCATAGGTATACCTCAAGTATGAGAGACAAAATGAGAAAAAATAAATCCAGAAAATCACATTGAAGGATTTTTAATGAATTAATTGGTAAATTCCTCAGTAAAATAAGTATTTGGTCAATCCCAAAAGTTCATCTCAATACTTTGTTATATACCCTTTGCTGGCAATGACAGAGGTCAAACGTTTTCTGTAAGTCTTCACAAGGTTTTCACACACTGTTGCTGGTATTTTGTGCCATTCCTCCATGCAGATCTCCTCTAGAGCAGTGATGTTTTGGGGCTGTCGCTGGGCAACACGAACTTTCAACTCCCTCCAAAGATTTTCTATGCGGTTGAGGTCTGGAGACTGGCTAGGCCACTCCAGGACCTTGAAATGCTTCTTACAAAGCCACTCCTTCGTTCCCCGGGTGGTGTGTTTGGGATCATTGTCATGCTGAAAGTCCCAGCCACGTTTCATCTTCAATGCCCTTGCTGATGGAAGGAGGTTTTCACTCAAAATCTCACAATACATGGCCCCATTCATTCTTTCCTTTACACGGATCAGTCGTCCTGGTCCCTTTGCAGAAAAACAGCCCCAAAGTATGATGTTTCCACCCCCATGCTTCACAGTAGGTATGGTGTTCTTTCTCCTCCAAACACGACAAGTTGAGTTTTCATCAAAAAGTTCTATTTTGGTTTCATCTGACCATATGACATTCTCCCAATCCTCTTCTGGATCATCCAAATGTTCTATAGTAAACTTCAGACAGGCCTGGACATATACTGGCTTAAGCAGGGGGACACGTCTGGCACTGCAGGATTTGAGTCCCTGGTGGCGTAGTGTGTTACTGATGGTAGCCTTTGCTACTTTGGTCCCAGCTCTCTGCAGGTCATTCACTAGGTCCCCCCATGTGGTTCTGGGATTTTTGCTCACCGTTCTCGTGATCATTTTGACCCCATGGGGTGAGATCTTGTGTGGAGCCCCAGATCAAGGGAGATTATCAGTGGTCTTGTATGTCTTCCATTTTCTAATAATTGCTCCCACAGTTGATTTTTTTCACACCAAGCTGCTTACCTATTGCAGATTCAGTCTTCCCAGCCTGGTGCAGGTCTACAATTTTGTTTCTGGTATCCTTTGACAGCTCTTTGGTCTTGGCCATAGTGGAGTTTGGAGTCTGACTGTTTGAGGTTGTGGACAGGTGTCTTTTATACTGATAACGAGTTCAAACAGGTGCCATTAATACAGGTAACGAGTGGAGGACAGAGGAGCCTCTCAAAGAAGAAGTTACAGGTCTGTGAGAGCCAGAAATCTTGCTTGTTTGTAGGTGACCAAATACTTATTTTACCGAGGAATTTACCAATTAATTCATTAAAAATCCTTCAATGTGATTTTCTGGATTTTTTTTTTCCTCATTTTGTCTCTCATAGTTGAGGTATACCGATGTTGGAAATTGGAGACCTCTCTCATCTTTTAAGTGGGAGAACTTGCACAATTGGTGGCTGACTAAATACTTTTTTACCCCACTGTATATACCCTGTAAAGAGGGAGGGCTGGGTCTAATTGAAATAAACCAGGCCTACAGGGCGACAATAATAAGCATTGGGCAATACCTAAAAAGCTCAAATGACGAGACTATGGAAAAAAATCACCCAACACCATGAAACCCTTAGTCACTTCACATCCATAACAAAACAAGCTGGGGCCTTTGCGGGAGATTTATTAGATAACATAAAAGCCAGTCAACAAAACCCAGCAACGAAACTGGTTAGAAAGATGTGGGAAAAATACAGCAAAAGGACACAGGAGGAAAGAAAAGAAAGAAGGAAACAGCATTAGTGAGCAGGACGTTTTCAGGAGGAACTCAATAGTACGACAAGGAGAGACTAGTCGTGGAAGCACAAGACCAGGGACTTTTGATTAATGGCTTTAAAAAAATGGCAGGACTGTCACAGATTGACAAATGTCGATTTTGTCATGCAGCGGTGGAATGTGCAAGCCATCTACTCTCCGGCTGCCAGGTCCTCATGGCCGATGGACACTACACTGCTCGCCACAACAAGATCTGCCATTATATACACTGGAAAATATGCAAAGAATTAAAAATAGAAGTAAAAGGACCAGTATGGGAGCACGATCCAGACCCAGTCAGCTCCAACGGAGATATTACCATCTTTTATTACAAGAAAATCCCATCTGGAAGACACATTGAAGGAGGAGCAATAAAAACGGACATTGTTATCTTGGACAAAAAGGACAAAACTGCCAAATTAATAGATGTATCCATACCAAACGACTACGGCCTCTACAGAGCAGAAAGAGAAAAAAACAATAAAATATCAAGATCTCAAAAATGACCTAAGGAGCACCTGGAACCTGCAGGAAGCAGATATTATACCTGTGGTGGTGGGAGCAACTGGGATGGTGAAGAACCTGAAAAAATATCTACAGGTGATCCCCAGCTGCCCTAGCATCTGTGAAATACAGATCTCGGCAATCAGAGGAACAGTCTCCATCTTGAAGAGAGCCCTCGGATACAAAGCTTTTTGATTTAAAGTGTAACCATAGACCCCTGGCTGGGGCCCATTGCACTTGTAATGAAATGAGATACAAATAAATAAAACAGTGAGAAGCCATTCTGTTGTGAAATGTGGAAAAAGATTTAATCAACTTGGTCATTTGAAACGCCACAAGAACTCACACAAGTGAGAATCTGTAGTCTTGTAAAATATGTGGGGAACGCTTCATTTAGTGTTTTGGTTGATAACATGAAATCTCACAGTTGAGTTGCTGTAGTCCAGTAACGTCTGTAGATCTTTATTTTCAGGATTAAGTGTCTCTTGTGTGACTGAATTGTTCTTTAAATTGCTGAGGCTTTAATCTAATAAATTTAATTCTAAAAGTCTGTTTTCAGATCATCTGTTTCATCACTCTGCTTTGGACTCTGACCTCTAAGAAGAAGAAGAAGGAGCCAACTTTGTCATTCAATTCATGCAGCCAATCATGTACAGTAGAACAAAATTATGTTTCTTCTCTCTACAATGTTAATCACATCTGGAATCAGAGGAGCTGCTGCCATGCAAGGCACCACCACATACAACTTTTCCTTCCCCCATTCTATTATACTGACCACCAAGCTAGAAAGTTCCATTTTTATATGGTCTTTGGTATGACCCAGCCGGGCTTGAACCCACAACCTCCTGGCTGATGCTCTACCACTGGTCCACCACTCCGGTGGTGGTCTAATTGATCTAATTGATCTTCAATGTGTTGGACGCATGGACATCATGAGCATTTTTGAAGAGGAGGTCATTGTTGTCAGGGTCTGGAGTGTCCTCCCCACCATCAAAATGAATTGTAGTAGATGCCATTTCCTTTATTTGTTTATTTTAGTGGCTCATCAATTGAAATACTTTATTTTGAACATGTAATAATCCCTTAAAATAAAAACAACAAAAGTGCATTGTGAACTGATGAACAAAGGAAAAAAGACACTGAAATGCTTTTTCTACATACATTCAGTAAATGTGTGCATAAGATAAGCCTTTATTAGTCTCTCAATGGGGAAATTACAGGATTGCAGCAGCAAAGGGAAAGCAGCACTCAGAGCAATAGTAAATAAGATCAGAAAAGGTTAGCCCAAGCAGTAAATAAGTATGCATCCACTACTCATTAAAAGTTAGGGATATTCAGCTTTCAGGTGAAATTTCAGGATTGACCTAAAATGCACTATAACCTTTTCAGGTGAACTCAATTTGACCTTCTCTACTCTTCTGAATGCACATGTCCAACTGTTCAGTTTTTCAGTACTTTTTGCATAACTTGCTGTTCTCTAACAAGATGTTTAACAGCAAAATTCACAACAGGTGCTTGATCCATGAATTGACCAATACATTTTCTGGTTCAATTAGAACTGGTATTTAAACAGTCTTCTTCATCAAGCTGTTCACATTTTGACATCATGAGACCAAGACGACCCCAAACAATTGATCAGTAGTACCTCCATTGCGAAGCTCAAACAGGATGTTCTCAGAGGTACGTGGCCACTGAGATTTTAGTGTCACAAAGTGTCATCAGCTGGCTGCAACAGAGAGACGAAGAGTCACAGAAAGACACAGAAGTGGACATCACACACTGATAACCACTTCATTGTGAACAGTGCCCTGCGGAACTGGACGATGAAGCCACTCAACTCCAGGCACATTTAAAGGAGGTGAGCGGCACCCAAGTGTCACGTAAAGAACATGCAAACTCCACCCAGAATCAGAATAAACTTTATTGTCCCTCACGGGAAATTTGTCTTGGATGACAGTGCTACATGATGCTGCATTCACCTTCAGTCAGTTTAAAACAACACACAATAATGTTTATAGACAAGAATTAATGTTACAAAAAATAATCAATCATATTCCACAATGAAAACAATAAAATAGCCTCAGATCAATAAATAATTTGAACAATTAAAACCTAGAAAACTAAAGACCAAGATTAGAAATAATGATTGTAAGAACAGACCTAAACATTAAGAGCAGCTAAAATGGGGCTCATGTCCTGTTCAGCTGAGCAAGTTCCTTATTTAACAGAGCTATGGATGTCAGGACAAAAGAGGGCTTATCGCGGTTGGTTTTGTGTCTGATTACTCTAGAGCTTCTCCCTGAAGGTAACGGCTCATAATCAAGGTAAAGGATATGAGACGGGTCCTTTAAAGTTCTGTGGGCCTGATTAACAACAGTTTTCTCATATGTTGATTGGAGAAACTGATAAGTTATATTTCCTATTACTTTCATGGCAATTTTTACCAATTTCTCTATCTTAGATTTGGACTGGACTGTAAGCAAACCATACCAGGCTGCCATGCCGTATTTGATCAAGCTTCCCAACACTGTCTGATAGAAAGTCCACATAATCTTCGAGCTCACACGAAACAATCTCAGCCTCTGAAGAAAATGGAGCCGTTGCACTGTGGGACACATATGTGTGGCTAACGGTTTATGCGAACGTTTCCATAGGTCATTGAAAGCAGCCCTCAGAGCGTCGCTTGCGGATGCAAATTGGGTGAACAGACTACCATGGGTTTTATTGGGGTTGCGTTCTGCACCTAAAGAGGATTTAAAAGCCTCCCCAGCTGAATTAGTTTTTGCGCAGCCACTCCGGCTGCCCGGGGAGTTTCTCCCAGATAATCCTGCGCCAGAGTGCCCCCCTGCTCAGCAGTTACTGAGCGACACGGGAGCGAGCACGCTTCCTGGCCCCGTTCATCACAGTTTTCCGCGCCTTTTTGTGCCTAAGGCTTTAAAAAATGCGGAGTTTGTTTTTGTCAGACACGATGCGCATCGCCCAACCTTGCGCCCGCCTTATGATGGCCCATTTAGAGTGCTGGAAACAGGTGATAAGCACTTCTTGCTAGATTTGGGGGGCAGAAAGGAAATAATTGGCATAGACAGGCTCAAACCCGCTTTTGTGATGGCGGACGAAGCTGTGCAGTTGCCGAGGGCTCCTCGACACGGCAGACCTCCTAGGGAGCGTTCCCCAGAGCTCCCACAGGGATTGACTAACAGTTCTCATCCTCAGATAGCAGCTCAACAGCAGGAGGGTGCCGCGGGAGTGGTAAAGCCCGCTTATAGCAAGTTCAGAAGAAGATTGAAGCCCAAACGGCACGTGGACTGATGTTTGTGATTGTATCATGATATGCAGACTGTGTTGTATTGTTTCATCTTAGACGTTTGGGGGGGGGGGTCATGTGGGACACATATGTGAGTTGCATAGGCTGCATATGTATATTACTTTTGCTTCACGTCTAAGAATGAACAATAGGTCTGGGTCTCCTGGGGATAACAGGAGGGTGTGAAATGTGATCTTTAGAGATGGCCTTGAGGGATTTCCTGACCACCAGTGGTTTTAGGTGGAGGGGAGAAGACCTGGAGGATGATGTATTGTGTCTTGGGATTTAAAGACGATGTGACTCTGTACTTTGATGTCCTGGGTATAAAAAGGACAGATGTGGGAGGATGTGTCTCTTTTTCTGTTTGGAGGATGTTGGAGACAAGTGAATAAATCTGATTTGAGAAATAAACTCAGCCTCATCTTTTCACGCTCTCCACAGCACCAGTTTTGCACACAGGAAGTCAACATGTTTGCCCCATTTAAAAAATAAGTACATGTAGATGCCTCAGTACTTGTGTGAGCTTACTTGCTCAACTGAGCAACCATTGATCATCACTGGGTCATGCACACGTACTGCTCTGTGATCAAATACCATTTCTTTAGTTTTGTCTGCATTTAAAATAAGATGACAACTATAACACCAGGCTTTAAAATCAGTGATCTCCCTGTAATAGCCTGAGGGGTTATCACTTCCATGTAAAAGACCTAAAATAATTGTGTCGTCAGAAAATTTGATGATAAAATTATTATGCTGTCTGCCTCTACACTCATTCGTGTACAAGGTAAAAAGGAGAGGAGAACTCACAGCTCCCTGGGGCACCCCTGTACTACAGTGTTTGACTGCTGAAAGCCTGCCATTCACATTTACTTGTGACCAGTTGTTCAAGAGAAAAAAAAATTATAATTAAAGGATTTATTTCTAAGTTTAAAAGCTTCTGGACCAGCAGGTGGGGGCGGACAGTGTCAAAAGCAGAACTAAAATCAGCAAATAAAATCCGAGCATAAGCCTGAAGACCTTCTAAGTGCTTGCTAATGAAATGAGGAACACTGATGACAGCATCCTCTGTGCTTTGCCCTTCCTGATAAACAAACTGAAGTTGGTCCAGGCTAGAAAATATCTCAGTTTTAATCATATTAGTAATGATTCTGTCAAAGCACTTCATTACAGTACATGTTAATGTAACAGGCCTAAAGTCCTTGTTGTCTGACAGGATACTTTTGGTACAGGAGCTATTATAGATTTCTTCCACAGCTCTGGGACTGTGTGACTCTGTATGGACTTTTGGAAAATGGGGAACCAACCATCAGCTAATTCAGATGAACAACTTTTCATCTGTTTTCAAAAAACAGCCCCTCAAAGCCTCAACACTGTCCTCAGTCCACTGCAGTGCAGATTTGTGTTGGGACTTGTTGGACTGTAGCACAGTTGTATATGTTGGTATAAGACGGACAGTGATGATGGTCCGAGTTAGAGAGAGGGGGGAGAACCTTAGCTTTATAAGCATTGTTTGTATTCCCGTAGCATTTGTCCAACACGTTGTTTTTCTGTGTGCCACACTTCACGTTGTGGAGGAAGGATGAGACGAAACACGAGTGCTGCCAAACCAGACTTTATTCCTCCAACAAACAAGACAAGACTGTCCTCTGGGTGCTAAAGCAAACCTCTGATACATCTTAAACGTCTCTTCTTTGGCACCAAGAGTATATATCATCACAATACATTCACACCTGCAGTCCCAGGTGTGAAGGTACATTCTTAACATCTTTTCTCCCCCTTGGCACTCTGGCGCCTACCTCTGCATCTCCCCCTTTCAACTCTCCTCCCTGGGTGCCACAGCACCTATGTTCACCTCTCCTGCCTGAGGCGCACACATTTCCATTTCTCGTCCCTTCTCCCGATTCCCAAAGTCACTGGGTGAGAGTAAGACCTCCCAGTGTGCCACCACACGCCCCCACCCCCACCCATGAACACCCAGAAGGGGCCTTAACCATCCAGTGCCTTGGGCTTGAGCAATCGCCCATACTGGCTGTAATGTGGAGCCGCCAGGTTGACCGAGGGACCTTCCCGTTGAGGTGGATAGGGAGAAGACTTGATCTCTGGCCCACAGTCCTCTGTAGGGGGAAAAGGTGGGGAGGAGAAAGGTTTGGACTCCTGCAAACAGTTCTCTGAAGGGGAAAAACAAACCTGTGGACCCACTGCAGGCGGGCGACCACGCCGGGGAGCCTGGGCCAGCACCACCTGTTCATCTGCCAACACATAAGCGGGCTTCAGCCTGTCTATACAGATGGTTTCCTTATGCCCCCCAAAATCTAACAGAAAATTTTTTGCCCCGTTTCCAAAACTCTGTAAGGGCCATCATAAAGCGGATGCAGCGAGGTTCGGTGGGCGTCGTGTCTAACAAAAACAAACTCGGCATTCTCCAAATACTTCAGAACAAAAATGCGGAAAAAACAATGGTGCACTGGCCCCGGAACACTGCTAGCCCTTGCCCTGAGAAAAATGCACACAGACAAGCCGGTAACGGGTCTGTCAATGAGGCTCTGAGCGCTGCTTTAAGTGACCTGTGGAACCTCTCACACAAACCATTAGCCTGCCGGTTGTACGCAGTGGTGCGGTGGATTTTGACCCCCAAGCTCTTGGCCATCGCGGACCAGAGTTCCGAAACGAACTGGGGACCCCTGTCGGAAGTGATGTCCGATTGGGAACCGAAACGTGTGACCCAGGATGACAAAAATGCGCGGGCAGTGTTGGCGGATGTCGTGAAAGCCAGCAGAACCACCTCTGACCAACGCGTGGTGCAGTCCACTATTGTTAAAAGGTGCATGAAACCCTGCGACGACTGAAGGGGGCCCACCAAATCCACGTGTACGTGGTCGAACCTCCTGCTTGGAATCCGGAAAGGTTCAAGGGGGGCCTTGGTGTGCCTCTGAACTTTAGCCCATATCGGGCAATGCATGCTGCAACCCACTCTTTCATGTCCTTGCATAAGCGGGGCCAGACTAATTTAAACCCCACCAGCTTAACCAAAGCCCGTACGCCAGGGTGTAAAAGGGAGTGGATGGACTCGAAAACGCGGCGGTGCCAAGAGCTTGGAACCACTGGGCGGGGACGGCCGGTGGAGATGTCGCAAAGCAAAGTGGGGGGGGGCAACCCTCTTGTACCACCCTGCTTTCCAGTTTTAGCCCGGTACCCACAAGTCGGAGCGTGCAAATGTCCACATCACCTGGTTGGTTGGCAGCCATGGCGGAAAAATCGATACCCACGTAGACTGGGGAACTAATGCGCGCGACAGGCAGTCAGCCATGACATTAAGTTTATCGGCCACATGGTGAATGTCGGTAGTGAACTCCGAAATTGCAGCTAGGTGCCATTGCTGCAGAGCCAACCACAGTTCCAAGACTTTGGACATCGCGTAGGTTAGGGGCTTCTGTTCGCCAAACATGGTAAATTCGCAACCCTCGAGCCAGATCTGAAAGTGATGCATGGCAAGGTGGAGGACCAACAGCTCCCTGTCAAAAGTGCTACACTTAAGCTCGTTGTCGCGCAAAGTACGGCTGAAAAAGGGGAGAGGTTGCCACGAAACGGAGACATACTGTTCCACCACAGCTCCTACCGTGACGTTAGATGCGTCTGTAGTGAGCGCTATCCGTGCCGATGGGGACGGGTGGGCCAGCAAAGCCGCATTAGCAAGCTCCATTTTGGTGCCTGTAAACGCCTGGACCTGATCGGGGGTCCAGTCAATGCTATCCATAGGTTTCTTTTTCTTGAGCATGCCGTACTGCGGTTGTAGCAGCTGGGCTGTCGGGGAAAGAAACGGTTGTAAAAATTGACCATCCCTCCAAATTCCTGCAGCACCCTAATCGTCTGCAGACGCAGGAAGTCTTGACACCATTTGTACCTTATCTGGCAGTGAGATTGCGCCCTCCAGTGAGATGCGGTGGCCCAAGAAATTGATCACCGCAGTCCGAACTGACACTTCGCTGGAATAACTATCAGCCCGTGTGCTTCCAACCGATGGAAAACTTGCTTTTGATGGGAGAGGTGCTCCTCCTCTGATTCGCTAGCCACCAGAATGTCATCTAAGTACAAGAACACAAACGGCAAGTCGTGGAGCACCACGTCCATCATCCTCTGAAATGTCTGGGCTTTGCCCTTTAACCCAAACGGCATGCATAAAAACTTGAAAAGACCAAAAGGTGTTATCACCGCCGTTTGTGGGACATCTTTGTTGCGAACCGGAACCTGGTGTTAGCCACGGACCAGATCCACTTTAGAAAAAATGTGCATGCCGACCAGGTACACTGAAAAATCTTGGATGTGCGGCATGGGGTTGTGGTCGTGTTCGGTGACATTGTTCAGGCAATGGAAATCACCGCACAGCCGCCACAAACCATCGGACTTGGGCACCCTGTGCAGCGGGGATGCCCAAGGGCTATTGGAGCGCCTAACGGTCCCCAGATGTTCCAAGTTAGCAAACTCTTCCCACGTGATGGCTAGCTTAGCTGCATCCAGGCAGCACGGACATGCAAAAACCAGCTGGGCCTCAGTGGTGATGAAATACTCGATCCCATGCTTGGTCACAGTAGCAGAAAAAGTGGGCACTGTGAGCGCGGGAAACTCGGAAAGCAAATGTCAATACACATCCCCCGAGGCTAAAAAATTGGCATGTGTTGGTGGTCCGGCTCCCCGAGCCATACAAGGCAGTAAGGCAAAAGACACAGCATCCACTAAATGTCAGCAAAAGTCAACAAGAAGACCATAACAGAAAACACAGAAAATCAGCACCTAAGATCGGAACCAAACATGCAGCTACCACAAAGTCCCACTTGTAGTTGCGTCCATGAAAACACCCAGTCACCGACCTTTCTCCAAAAGTCTTGATGGGGGATCCGTTGGTGGCCGTTAATGACAGGCCAAAGCATTCCACCAGCCTATCAGCACTGACTGGCAAAATGAGACTCTTCTGGGAACCAGAGTCCACCAGAAACCATCTCCCAGAACAGTCCTTGATGAAAAGCAGCTTCTCCCTGTTGCTAGTGGTCGTAATTGCTACTGACCACTGGTTGGCTCGTTTCTCCGGTCTCTTGAAATGGCATGACAGGAGACAATGTTGCGCATTGGCGCCAAAGCGCCGATGGTAGAAGCACACCGATCCATTCTGGTGTCTCCAAGTGGCCGTCCTGGCCACAACCTTTGGCTCCTCACTCTCGGTGGACTCCGCCGAAGATCCCAGTCTCACTGCCTGGACTCTGAAGCTCCTACTTGCCAGGATAATGCGATCTGCTTCCCCTGCCAGCGAGCGCTAATCCCTAGCAGCAAGCCGCGATAAGTTGGCCAAAATTGTTTGCGCCGAAACCGGCAGTTTCCTCAGGAAGAGATGGGCGAAGAGAAAAGATCCATCATCTGTGCCCAGCAGAGCTAGCATACTTTCCATTAAATCCACAGCCGAGCGGTCTCCTAACTTTGAGTGGAAGAGGAGCTTCCCTGCTCTCTCTGTGTCAGAGGGGGTGTAACAGCAGCTGTTTGAGAGCGTTGTATTTTCCCTGGGCTGGAGGGGCTCGCAGTAGGCTCATGGTTCGCTGAATGGAGTGTGGGTCCAGCGAAGCCACCATGTACTGGTACTTCATGTCATCAGTAGAGATTCCGCGGAGCGAAAACTGCGCTTCCATGTGACTGAACCAAGCAGCCGGGTCGTGAAGCCAGAAGTCCGGGAGTTTAATCGCCACAGCACATGCGGCCGGGTCCTGGAGGGAAATCCCAGCATGGATAATCACGAAGAGGGGCTCGCTTCGTCTTCCATTCTCACGTATAGGTCACCAGTGTGGAGGAAGGATGAGATGAAACATGAGGGCTGCCGATCCAGACTTTATTCCTCCAACAAGACAAGACTGTCCTCTGGGTGCCAAAGCCAACCTTTTATACATCTTACACTTCTGTTCTTTGGCATCAAGAGTACATATCATCACAATAGAGTACATAACATCACAATACATTCACACCTGCAGTCCCAGGTGTGAAGGCACATTCTTAACGTCTTTGCTCCACCCTGGTGCTGTGGCGCCTACCTCTGCATCTCCTCCTTTCAACTCTCCTCCCTGGGTGCCACAGCACCTGTATTCGCCTCTCCTGCCTGAGGCGCACACATTTCCATTTCTCGTCCCTTCTCCCTATTCCCAAAGTCACTGGGTGAGAGTAAGACCTCCCGGTGTACCACCACAACATACTGATAAAATCCAGGCAGCACAGGTTCAAGATGACAATGATTAAAATCATCAAGGATAAAAACAGGAGCTCCTGGTATGCACTGAAGTTGCTTATGGACACACTCAACCAGTTGATTTGCAGCTCTTGCTGCGTTTCCACTGGGGGGATATAGACAGCACAGATGACAACATTGCCAAACTCTGGGTAAGTAGAGAATCAGTCTGGCAGTGAATCAGTCAACCTGATTCCTGGTGGGACCTTCCTGTGGCAACGTATCGTCACTTCCTGTGTTGCTGACTGTCTGTGGTTTGCGCTTCTCGTTCTCCCGAGGATTTTGCCTTTAATTGTATTTTAATCACTTTTTTCCATCTACCGTTAGCTCTCACTTCTGTTTATCAAGCCTCTTGCACCTGTGTGCACACTCAGTGTCATCTAATCACCCTGTTTAGCCTTCTGTTCACCTTTCATCTGTGTTTTTGTTAGCTTCGGGTTAGCCACTACCTATGGCTACTAGCTCTCCTTCCCCTCCTCCTCTGGTGTGCTCTCTCTGTCAGATGTTTAGCTACACCTCTGCCTCTTTTAGTGATAACGGTAAACGTAATAAATGTTGTCTTTTAGAGGCGCTTGAGGCGAGGTTGTCTGATTTGGAATCCCGGCTCCGCTGCACTGAAATACTGTCTGCGCCAGTTAATCTTGACGGACATCCCCTAGCTGCAGCGGAGCTCCCTAGCATAGGGCGGCCTGCTAGCGGTCCTCCGGTCCTCCTCAGCAGCGAGGAAACTGGGTGGGTGATGGTGAGAAGGAAGCCTAGTCGCAAAGCCCCGGTTAACCACCAACCTGTTCATGTTTCTAATCGTTTTTCCCCGCTCAGTGACACACCCGCTGAGGAAAAAACTCTGATCATTGGCAACTCTGTAGTCAGAAACGTGAACCTAGAGACTCCAGCAGCCATAGTCAAATGCATTCCTGGGGCCAGAGCAGGCGACATTGAGTCAAATTTGAAAATGCTGGCTAAAAGTAACTGTAAATACTCCACAACTGTTATCCACGCCGGCATTAATGATGTCCGACTCCTGCAGTCGGAAGTCACAAAACTTAATGTGGAATCAGAATCAGAATCAGAATCAGAATGAGATTTATTGCCATTGTTCATGTAGTACACAAACTAGGAATTTGTCTCGGTGCAATGCTGCAACATTAAACATGGAGTAGCACTAAAGATAAAAATAAAAAACTATGCATGCAATAAAAGGTAGAATATGAATAAGTAATACTAATCTATGCAATTTTTAAATATATTAACAAGCAGCAGATATTGTGGAGTTCCACATAGTGCAGTCGGTAGTGCAAAAAGAAAACAGTGATAACTGTCATGAGTCCGGTTGAGCTGCTGTACGTAGTGCACGAGAGTCTAATAAGTCACTTAGTGTTCAGCAGTCTGATGGCAGAGGGGAAGAAGCTGTTCATGTAGCGGGAGGTTTTAGTATGAATGGACCGAAGTCTTCTGCCTGAGGGGAGGGGGGCAAACAGTGCGTGTCCAGGGTGTGAAGAGTCGGCCATGATCCGACCTCCATGCCTCCGGGTCCTGGAGATGTACAGGTCCTGGAGGGATGGGAGCTTGCAGCCGATCACCTTCTCAGCAGCGCGCACAACGCGCTGCAGTCTTAGTCTGTCCCTGGCGGTGGCTCCTGCGTACCACACGGTGATGGAGGTGGTGAGGATGGACTCGATGATGGCTGTGTAGAACTGCACCAACACCTTTTGGGTAGCTTGAGCTTCCTCAGCTGCCGCAGGAAGAACATCCTCTGCTCGGCCTTTTTGATGAGGGAGCTGATGGTCGGCTCCCACTTGAGGTCCCGGGTGATGGTGGTGCCCAGGAAGCGGAAGGAATCCGCAGTGGTGATGGGAGAGTCTGTGAGGGTAAGGGGGGGCAGAGGGGCTGTGACTTTTCTGAAGTCCACGATCATCTCCACTGTCTTCAGAGCGTTCAACTGCAGGTTGTTGTGGCTGCACCAGGACGCCAGCTGGGCCACCTCTTTCCTGTAGACGGACTCGTCACCATTGGAGATGAGCCCGATGAGGGTGGTGTCGTCCGCAAACTTGATCAGCTTGACAGACTGGTGGCTGGAGGTGCAGGAGTTGGCGTACAGGGAGAAGAGCAGGCGGGAAAGTACACAGCCCTGGGGTGATCCGGTGCTGATGCTAACAGAGTCTGAGACAGTCTTTCCCAGCCGCACATGCTGCCTCCGGTCCGTCAGGAAGTCGGTGATCCACCTGCAGAGGGAGTCAGGCACGTTGAGCAGGGACAGCTTGTCCTGGAGCAGAGCGGGGCGGATGGTATTGAATGCAGAGCTGAAGTCCACAAACAGGATCCTGACGTAGGTTCCCGGGGAGTCCAGGTGCTGCAGGATGGAGTGGAGGGCCAGGTTGACTGCGTCGTCCACAGACCTGTTGGCTCTGTAGGCAAACTGCAGCGGGTCCAGGAGGGAAGTGGTGATGGTCTTGACCATCACCGCGAGGTGTCAAAACGGGCATAGTGTTGGGACAGTCTTTACAAAGGGCTTTGTCATCCTGTCCCTTAGAAGCCCGAGGCCGATAGTTAGTGATTTGCCTCAGTCCTCTCCACACAGAAGCAGAGTCGTTAGCAGTGAACTGTTGCTGGAGTCTCTCAGAATACACAGATTTAGCTCTCCTCAGCTCTCTGCTAAACCGGTTTTTGACCTCCCTGTAGCAGTCCCTGTCTCCACTTTTCAACGCTGCTTCCTTCTCCTTCCTGATCTGTCGGAGCTTAGCTGTGAACCAGGGCTTGTCGTTGGAGTAACTCACCCTGGAGCACGATGGAAGAATGCTGTCCTCACAAAAGTGGATATATGAGGTCACAGTGTCCGTGTACTCATCCAGATCATGCGTGGCTCCTTTAAACATGTCCCAGTCAGTTATTTCCAAGCACGTGCGCAGCTCCTCCCCAGCTTCACTGGTCCATTTCCTCGTAGTGCTCACAACAGGTTTTGTGAGCTTCAGTCTCTGTCTGTATGTGGGAATCAGGTGGAACATCACGTGATCAGATAGTCCGAGCGCAGCGCGGGGAACAGCGCGATACGCGTCCTTAACTGTAGTGTAACAGTGATCCAGCGTGTTCTCTCCTCTGGTGGGGCATTTAATAAACTGTTTGTACCGGGGGAGTTCGTGGCTCAGGTTGCTCTGGTTAAAGTCGCCAACCACAATAACCAGAGAGTCCGGGAAAGTCTGCTCCGCTTGCTGAATGTGGTCCGCGAGCGCGCGCTGAGCCTCGCGCACGTCCGCGTCGGGCGGGACGTAAACAGTGGCCAGGATGAATGAAGCAAACTCACGCGGGGAATAAAATGGCTTGCAGTTGATGAATAAATATTCCAGAGCGGGAGAACAGTGTTGGGAGATCACAGTTACATCGGAGCACCAGCTGCTGTTGATGTAGAAGCAGACTCCTCCGCCTGTGGTCTTGCCGGAGAGCCCCGTGTCGCAGTCTGCATGAAACAGCTGAAATCCCTCGAGGAGGAGCGCACTGTCCGGTGTCTTTTCCTTGAGCCAGGTCTCAGTGGGCAGCACGGTGGTGCAGTGGTTAGCACTGTTGCCTTACAGCTAGAAGGTTCCTGGTTCGAATCCCCAGGTTGGCAGGGGTTGGAACCTTTCTGTGTGGAGTTTGCATGTTCTCCCTGTGCTGCGTGGGTTTACTCCGGGGGCTCCGGTTTCCTCCCACAATCCAAAGACATGCATGTTAGGTTAATTGGCTGTTCTAAATTGTCCCTAGATATCTGTTTCCTAGCGCTTTGAGTGGTCTTTGTGACTAGAAAAGCGCTATATAAGTGCAGGTTAGTTAGTAGTTAGTTAGTGATGCAGATGGCACACGAGGTGGAGAGGTCCTTAAATCGCATCAGCAGTCTCAGTTCATCTACCTTGTTATAAAGAGAGTTGACGTTGGACAGAAAGATTCCAGGCAAAGCCGTGCGCATGCCTCTCCTGCGAAGCCGCACGAGGGCGCCCGCTCGTCTTCCTCCCTTTCGCCGTCTCACTTTTTGGGCTAAAAAGTGAACCAGATCAGCGGCAGGAGCCAAAAAAACTGGGAGTGAAAGTCTTGATATTTAGTAGCTCTTCACGGGTGTAAAAGCAGGCAGACACACAATTGACGAACAAAAACAAAAAAAAGCACAGCGAAGCACCATGGCAACCACTGTGGGCGCCATCTTGGATCAAAGAATCGGTGTGTAACTTTGCCAAAACAATGTCGGCCTCTGTAGTATTTTCTGGGCCCCTCCCCAATCTGACCAGTGAAGACATGTTTAGCTGCTTGTCATCCTTCAACCGCTGGCTGTCTGTGTGGTGTCCTCCAAATGATATGGGCTACACGGACAATTGGAGCTCATTTTGGGGAAAACCTGGTGTTATTAGATGAAACGGCGTCCATCCCACTTTGGTTGGTGCTTTTCATTTATCTAACAATCTGGCATCATTTTTACCCAAATTTCCAAAACCTTGACAACCCACAGTTGGGACCAGGAAACAGAGTCGCAGTCTTACACGCCTCTCTGCATCTCCTCTTCATCCGCCACCTCTCAACTTAGCCCCTTGAATTGAATTGTTTATTGAAAAGGTTTATTGTCAATACTACCATATGTGCAATACTTACAGGGGAATTGAAATTTGACTTGACATTGGGCGCACTCTATAAGCGCATCCCAGAGTCGCGGCACCCCGAAGGCGCCAGTCGAACAGGAGGGTAAAGAGGGCAAGGGTCAGGGAAAACACAATAGGCAGAGAGAAAAAACATAGTTATCAAAATAACGCTCATATAAGCTCATATAAGCTCAAATGAGCCAAATTATGATTACACAGAAAAAAACCCTCTATGCACAATTAGCAGACAATAGATCACACATTAACAAACAGCAAGTTGAGAGAGGCAGTGTGTGTGTATATACGTCAGTGTATGTGAATCAGTCATGTAATGTTGAATGCAGTGTGTGTGTCAGTTATCAGTTACTGGAGGACAGCAAAAATCCTCTCTCAGCACATGTTATGTCTTTAGTGTTTGAAACTTAAAAAGCATGTCCTCGTGAGATCAACTCTCAGTGCATGTCCAATGGTAATTTCTAAGCCAGTCACATGGCGCTGTCCTTGAGAGTTCAGATTACTGTACGCCAGGTTGCTTGTGTAAGAAAGAAGTCAGCCAAAACATTCTACTGCCTTATCTTTCATCCAGGAGGAGTGAGAGCTGCAGGGCGCCAAACAAGGTCAAATAAGCACAGTCACTCAGAGGAGGAATTTTCATCTCTTATGCGATTCAGTGCTTCATAATTTCCAAATACATTTCCAGGCTTTAAAATCATTTCCTGGAGAGCTCCTAGCGACATCGAGATGTTACCAATCTTCCTGTTGAGTTCGCCATTAGCCACCATTAGAGCCCTCCCCAACTGGTCAAATTGATGAAAGAGCTTCGCTGGGTTAGCATTTTGAGTAGCTCTGTCCATCTTCTTTAGTTTTCGATACACCAGGACCACACCAAGGCCAATCAATAGTAGTCCTGAGATCGTGATGCCAAACAGGTAGATGTCTTCCACATCTTCGATCGAAAGGTCGCACAGACACATAAGTTTCCAATTGTATGTGTCCCTCACATAACCTGCAGCAGCAGTACCTGCAGGACAGATGGGCTCCCCCGGGCCCGATTTCCTAGTTGAAAAAACGGTGTCAATTGTATTCAAAGCCCAGCTTAGTAAATCCATAATTTTCGTTTGGATCAAGAATCAGCCAGAAGAAGAGCGACGCAGACGCAGACACAGACAGTACAGCAAGCTGGGATCAGTCGGGTGGGAGAGGAGGAGAGGAGAGAAAAAGCGTCTGCTCTCTCTGAAAGCCGGAAGAGAGAGCAGACGGAAGAGAGAGCAGACGAGAGAAGACTGTCTTCCCCATCAGAGAATCATTGTCTGCTTCCTCCTAAGTAAATAAAAATATAATGTATAAGCATCCCAAAGTGATTAAACAAAAAGTTGGTAAAACTGAAATTAAACATGAAGCCTCTAAATTGAATGGTTTGGCCTCTGTTCCTCCTCATAATTTAAAAATTAAATGTGGTTTGTTAAATATTAGGTCTCTAACTCCCAAGTCTCTGCTCATCCATGATCTGTTAATTGATCATCAGATTGATTTAATATCCCTTGCAGAGACTTGGTTAGGGCAAGAGGATTATGTTGGTTTGAATGAATCAACTCCCTCTGGTTATGTAACTGTCAAAATCCCAGAAGTTCTGGTCGTGGAGGAGTAGCAACAATTTACCATTCCAGATTACTAGTTAATGTAAAGCAAAAAACACGTTTTAATTCCTTTGAGGGCCTGGTCCTCAGTATTGGACATTTTAGCAATTTTAGGCTAAACCCAATTTTATTTGCCATAGTTTATCATCCCCCATCAACCTACTCAAGAGTTTTTACCCGAATTTGCCGAATTCTTAGCTGATTTAGTGCTGAAATCAGATAGAATAATTATAGTAGAGGACTTTAATATACATGTAGAAGTAGATAGTGATTGCCTTAATTTGGCATTTAATTCAATTTTAGACTCAATGGGGTTTTCTCAGAAAGTAGGAAATTCTACCCATTATCTCCACCACACGTTGGGCCTTGTTCTGACATATGGCATAGAAATAGAAAAGTTGGTAGTGTCTCCTCATAACCCTGTACTGTCAGACCATTGTCTGTTAACCTTTGATTTTACTATTTCTGACTATTTGGCTCATAAGGAAAAATATTACTACAGTAGATGCCTCTCAGATGATGTTGTTACCAAATTTATGCAATTGTTTCCTCAATGCCATGTGTCAACACAACGGAAATAAGCTATAGACAGCTTACTCCTTCTGTAATTGATAGCATGGCAGATAGTGTTACAGCTTCTCTGCATCAGACGCTAGACATGGTAGCCCCTTGAAAAAAGAAAAAGTCTAATCAGAGATTTCTAACTCCTTGGTTCAACACAGAAACTCGTAGCTTAAAACAGAAAACTCATCAATTAGAAAGAAAATGGCGCTCCACTAATTTAGAAGAAATCTATTTAGCTTGGAGAAATCATCTTTTAATTTATAAAAAAATCTCTGAGAAAAGCTAGAACGAGTTATTATTCTGCATTAACAGAAGAGAACAAGAATAATCCCAGGTTTCTTTTCAGCACTGTAGCCAGGCTGACAAAGAGTCAGGACTCTGTCAATCCTAGCATTCCCTTAGAGCTTACAAATCAGGACTTTATGAACTTGTTCAATCATAAAATTTCATCTATCAGAGACAAAATCAGTCAGATTCTTCCCACCGTTAACTTAAATACTGTAACTACTACAACTCCTTCAATTGACATCTATTTGGATCAGTTTACTCCAACTGACTTTTTAGAGTTAGACAAAATAGTTTCCTCATCCAAGCCTTCATCTTGTCTTGTAGACCCTATTCCTACCAGGTTATTTAAAGAAGTCTTCCCATTTATTGGTAGCTTTATTCTTCAAATAATCATTTCTTCATTAACTTTAGGCCATGTACCGCAGGCTTTTAAAACTGCTGTAATTAAACCCTTACTCAAAAAGCCAACGCTGGATCCAGGAGTTTTAGCTAACTATAGACCAATCTCTAATCTCCCTTTCATTTCAAAAATCTTAGAAAGAGTTGTTGCTACGCAATTATTTGACCACTTGCAGGGAAATGGTTTATTTGAAGAGTTTCAATCTGGGTTTAGAATCCATCATAGTACTGAAACAGCCTTAGTGAAGGTCACTAATGACCTCCTGATCGCATCTGATAATGGACTTATTTCTCTACTTGTCCTTTTAGATCTTAGTGCAGCTTTTGATACTATCGATCATAATATGCTACTGGATAGATTAGAACACTATGTTGGACTTAATGGAACTTCGTTGCAGTGGTTTAGATCTTATTTATCTGATAGGGTCCAGTTTGTTCATGTCAATAATGAGTTTTCTTTCAACTCAAAGCTCAAGTCAGTGCTAGGCCATACTCTTTTTAGTTTATATATGCTTCCGTTAGGCAACATTATTAGGAAGCACTGTATACATTGTCATTGTTATGCAGATGACACAAAAGTATACCTGTCAATGAAGCCAGATGATAGTAATCAATTAGCCAAGTTAAATTAAATCACCCTTTATTGTCATTCAACTGTACAACCAATCATGTACAGTAGAACGTGATTGTGCTTTACCTATCTACTGTGTTAATCACACACACCCCAAGTGTAGAATCAGAGGGCCGCTGCCATGCAAGGCGCAGCCACAAATTTCCCTCCTCCATTCCATTTTTGCTGAGCACCAAGCTGGATGGCAGGAAGTTCCACTTTTATATGATCTTCGGCATGACCCGGCCGGGATTTGAACCCCTGCCTCCCGGGTGTGGGGCGGATGCTCTACCAACTGAGCCACCACTCCGGTGGTTAGAAGCCTGTCTTAAGGAAATCAAAGCTTGGATGACTTGTAATTTCCTGCTATTAAATTCAGATAAGACTGAAGTAATTCTTGTTGGTCCAAAAATCCTTAGAAATACCTTTCCAAATCATACTTTTAGTTTGGATGCAGTTACTCTTTCTCTAAATAGCTCTGTGACTGTTATGGTGCGGTCCTGGTGGACCACTAATGAGATACTGTAGGCAACCAGTGAGTTTGCGTATTTATTAAAGGAAGGAACAAGGTACAAAATAATGAACCACGTGGGGCAAAACACAAATAAAGACTGTGGCTAGAACACACCAACGATTAACAGAGAACTAGGGAGACTGACGGGAGATGAGGATACAACACTTACATATGGATAGCGAGGGCGGAACCTAACGCTGAAGGGAACTGGCTTCGGCCGTAGGGAAACCAGTCTGGAAAACGCGAGGTCACAGCCCGGAGTAACTTAAGCTGCTCCCTTAAATAGGGAAGAGGAATAATCAGCTGATGAGGATGTCATCAGCTGAAATGGCAAACAGCTGTCACTGAGGAACTCTGCTCTGACAGCTGGAAGCCCCACCGAGACGCTGTCAAAATAAGAGCCCGGGAAGGCCATAAGGAAAACTGCTACAGAACGGGAGGAAAATACTGCATGACCCGAGCGCGGACAATATCGGCGTTCAGACCATGACAGTGAGGAACCTTGGAGTTATTTTTGATCAAGATCTGTTTTTCAATTCACATATTAAATTCGTTTCAAAGACTGCCTTCTATCATTTGCGTAATATTGCCAAGATTAGGAGCATCTTGTCTCAGAGTGATGCTGAGAAACTGATCCATGCTTTTGTTAGCTTTAGATTAGATTATTGTAACTCCTTATTATCAGGTTGTCCTAAAACATCTCTAAAAAGTCTTCAGTTGATCCAAAATGCTGCTGCAAGAGTTTTAACAGGTACTACAAAGCGAGCTCATATCTCTCCGGCTCTGGCCTCCCTTCATTAGCTTCCCATAGAGTTTAGAATTAAGTTTAAAATCCTTCTTCTCACTTTTAAAGCTCTAAACAATCAGGCCTCTTTTTATTTAAAAGATCTGATATTACCCTATTATCCTAACAGAGCGCTACGCTCCCAAAATGCTGGATTACTTGTAATACCTAGAATCTCCAAAAGTACAATGGGGGTACAGCCTTCAGTTATCAAGCTCCTCTCCTGTGGAACCAGCTGCCAATCTGGATTTGGGAGTCAGACTCCATCTCTGTTTTTAAGAATAGGGTTAAAACCTTCCTTTTTGATATAGCCTACAATTAGGGAGGGATCATGTGTTTCTGAACCCTCCCTTAGTTGTGATGCTATTAGGTTTAGACAGCCGGGGGACCTCCAATATTGCACTGGGCTTCACTCCTCTCTTCACTCTCAATGAATTTTTTTTTTTTTTGGTGGTCATTAACATCTGTTTGTTCTCTCCCATAGATTGAGTCCCCATCATGCTGTTTGCTCTCTACATGTCTGTTCTTTTCATCTTCTCTATCCCCTCACCCCCCAGCCAGTCGCAGCAGATGACTGCCCCTCCCTGAGCCTGGTTCTGCTTGAGGTTTCTTCCTGTTAAAAGGGAGTTTTTCCTCTCCACCGTCGCCAAGCGCTTGCTCATAGGGGATCGCCTGATTGCTGGGGTCTTTCTGCAATTGTGGGGGTTTCCCCTACAGTTGAAAGTGCTATGAGATGACTGTTGTTGTGAAATGGTGCTATATAAATAAAGTTGAATTGAATTGAATTGAAGTAGAATGGCCTCATGGAGAGACAAAGCACTTCAAGGTCTGGGTCACAGCTGCTTTCTCTAATAGTTAGTTGTTTACACCATTTGTCTTTCACATAAACATATACAGTCCCCCCCCCCCCCCCGAGTTCCCCAGAGTGGCCTCCCTGTCTACCCGCACACAGGAGAAGCCTTCAAGATGAATCAAAGTGTCTCCTCAGGTAACTAGTCCAGTGGAGTGTCCCCTCTGTGCCGGAGAGCGAGCAAGGACTCCCTGCAGTACACATGGAGCAGCTCGGAGCACACCAGCGAAAGTGATAAAGGTGGGGGCTGTGGGGAGACTTGAATAACGAAACCGAATTGTCTTTCATTCCAATTTATTCAAGAAATCATTCCACTGTCTGCTCTCATTCTTGAGCAGCGAACAAAGAGAGTGAACACACCAAAGTTCTCTCATTTAAACATTCTGACATCAAACCATTTCCCTCGCGGGGGAAATCACACATCTCTCTCAAAATCTCTTTATTCACATTCATTAGCCTTTTATTTACATAACTCCCCCTTCTCTCTTCCCGAGCCTCAGTGGTCAGGAAGTCTTCTGTCCCCTGTCCTCCGCAGGGGGTCCAGGCTCTGTGGCTCCGCACCGCAGGGGGCTGGCTCTCCTTCATCGTGGTTAAATCACATATGCAGTGTCCAACATATACATGTCTCACAACACAGCCATAGGGGCAGACATTTACAGAGGTGTTCACGACCACCAGAAAAAATGGTAGTAGTAATTTAAGTCCCTTCATGGTTTATATCCGTCTGAAACTTATCAGGCTGCTGGTTGGTTGCAATGCTAACTAGCATGTATGATTTCCTCCGTGCAGTCCAATAATCCTCATGTCCCATATGAGTCACCTTGCACTTATACCTCAGCTCCAGCACACGTTAAACAGTTAAAGAAATTAACTCAACTTCCAAATTCACAAAATAGATTAAAAGTAAATTAAATTGACATTGTGGAGGATGAATCAGACAAGACACGAGCAGCTAAAGACACACAACTTTATTCCTCCAACAAGCAGAACAGACTGAACTTCGGTGCCAGACTGAATCTCCTTATACAGCTTTATTCCCGCACCTGGCACCCGGAGTACTGTGGGGGCATGGTGTGAGAGTTCATTCTCCACCCAGAGAAGGCAGCTGGGGAAGGGGGGAACAATAGACCGAAAGAGGAGGTGTCACTGGGGGATAACAGATGGGACAGTAAGGACTATGTGCCCCCCCCGGGGAGAGGAGGAACTGCCGGAGCCGCTGGAAGAGGAAAGGATGTGAGAGTGGCGCCAGCATTATGTCATGTTAATGTGCCACACAGGTCTTTGTTCTAAACAACAATGTATTATGGTTCGAAGTTCCGGGTCTCAATGCATGGAATTAAAGAAATAAAGGAGGAATGCACAGAGACCCAGGAGCTCATTTGCTGTACTGTATGTTGGAGAAAGAATAAAGTTCATGCGTTGTCCAGCTCGTTGCCTCGCCTGTTTCCTTTCTCCACTTGGTGACCCTAAAATGTGCCATGGAAAGCGAGCCGAGCACCGCCCCAAAGACTGCCTGGAAGGAGAGCACCAGCGCTGCGTGCACTGTCTTAGTCAAGCTCCCAGATTTCTGGCTTCACTACCCGACCGAGTGGTTCTTGCACATAGAAGCCCAGATCGCACTCCGTGGGATAACAACGGGCGATACCAAGTATTACTACATGGTCGCTGTGCTGGATACGCACGCCACGCAACAGGTGACGAGCCTGCTTCAGGAGCTGCTGGCCCAAGGAAAATATGAAGCACTCAAGAGGATGCTCCTCCAGCACTATACACTTTCTGACAGTGAGAGGGCAACAAAATCCTAACGCGTTCAGAGTAAGGTGACAGATCAGCAGTGGATGTTGGCGCTGAGGGGGAAGGATGACAAATCTTTCCCATTCGCCCACTTGCTCCTCAGGAACCTACCGGCTACAGTGAGGGCAATCCTGGCCAACTCACCGCGGCTGGTTGCTGAGGACTACCGTGCCCTGGCGCAGGAAGCGGACCACATCATCTTGGCGACCAGAACCCTCAGCGTGCAGGCAGTGGCACCGGCATCCATGAGGGACTACAGCAAGGTCGAGGAGCCGTTGGTGGTAGCAGGGACGGACACCTGGAGATGAAGGAGCGGGGCAATCTGTTTTTATCATCACCGTTTCGGCTCAAATGCCCAACGCTGCCTGTCGCCATGCCAATTCAAGAACCCGGAAGACGGCACGTTCAGAATTCAGTTGCAGCTGCAACCGATGGTGACAGGAACAGACTGCTTTATGTCTCGGACACACGTTCAGGGTGATGGTTTTTGGTGGACTCTGGCTCCCAGAAGAGCCTCATCCTGCCGGTCAACGCAGACAGGGTGGCAGGAGACAGCGGTCCCGAGCTCACGGCCACCAACGGATCCACCATCAGGATATGTGGTGAATGGACACTGACGATATGCTTACACAGACGCAACTTTCAGTGGGACTTTGTGGTAGCTTTGTGGACTTTGTGGTAGCTGCACGTTCCACCCCATTTTAGGCACAGATTTTTTTATGTGCTTATGAGTTGTTAGTCGATGTTGCTAATAGGAGATTAGTGGATGCTGCCTCTTTTACTTCACTGCCCTGTACGGCTCGGAGAGCTGGGTCGACAACACTGGCTAACTTTATAGCTCCAGGGGGTAAGTTCCAACATTTGCTCACACAGTTCCCAGCACTCACGGTCCTGACTTTTTCGGCTACGATAACGAAACATGGGGTCAAACACTTCAGAGTGACAAAAGGACCACCGGTGTTCACGCGACCTCGATGCTTGGATGCAGCTAAACTGGCCAGCGCACGAGAGGAGTTTGTCAACTTGGTGAAGGTGAGCATCATCAGGCGCTCCAACAGCCTGTGGGCATCCCCACTACACATGGTGCCGAAAGCTGAGAGGTCGTGGCTATTGTGCAGTGATTTCCGGCTCTTGAATAATGCCACAGAACACGATTGTTATCCCATTCCGCATATCCAGGATTTTTTTATGCACCTGGCTGGGGCGCGTGTTTTTTCGAAAGTGGATCATGTCCGCGGATACCATCAGGTCCTGGTGCACGTGAAAGACGTTCCATAAACAGCGGTCAGCCTTTTTGAGTTTTTACACATGCCGTTCGGATTAAAAGGTGTGGCGCAGATTTTCCAGAGGATGATTGACGCAGTTTTTCTTGACTTGTCCTTCATTTTCGTCTACTTAGACGACATTCTGGTAGTTAGCGTGTCCAAGGAGGAGCACATCGCCCACCTCAAGACGTTTTTCCAGAGGTTTGAAGCGCACGGGCTTATAGTGAACCCGGCGACGTGCCAGTTCGGTGTGCCTGTGATTGATTTTTTTTTTGGCCACAGCATTTCGCCAGAGGACGCGATTCCACTACCAGATAAGGTGCATGCCGTGTCGGACTTTCTGCATCCTCAGACCGTGGGGGCCCTACAGGAGTTTTTGGGGATGGTCAATTTTTATAACAGTTTCCTTCCCCGGGCATGCAGCTGTTGTGTGCTGCGCTAAAAAAAAGAAGCCAGCGGAAAATGTTGACTGGACTCCCGAGCGAGTCCAGGCTTTCACGAGCGCCAAAACAGCGTTTGCGGATGCCACATTGCTAGCTCATCCGGATCTGTCAGCACGGATAGCACTCACTACGGACACGTCTGATGTTGCCATAGGAGCAGTGGTAGAGCAGTACGTCTCTGGTTTGTGGCCGCTGCTTGCATTTTTCAGTTGGACTTTGCGCGACAGCAAACACAAATACAGTACATTCGACAGAGAGTTGTTGGCTCTACACCTGACGACACACCATTTCCAGTTTTGGCTAGAAGGGCACGAGTTCACCATGTTCATGGACCATAAGCTGCTGACGTATGCAATGTCCAAGGTCTTGGAACCATGGTCGGCCCGGCAGCAATGGCATTTGGCCACAATCTCGGAGTTTACAACCGACACAACAGTGTGTGGATGTGTGTGTGAATGGTTGGATTGCAGGATCTGTAAAGCGCTTTGGTCATCCTAGATGAGAAGAAAAGCGCTATATAAGTGAATGCCATTTACCATTTAAGGAGGATTTGGCAGCCTCCCTGGCAGAACTCGTTTTTTCTCAGCTGCTGCGGATCCCCGGGGAGTTTTTACCAGAAAACCCTGCACCCGAGGCTGATCCACCTGCGCAATTTTTGCACAGTACAGAGGCTTTTAACTTGCTGGGCCCGGCCAACCATTGTTTTCCCTGCACCTTCATCCCAAAAAGCTTGCAGAATGCCAGTTTTGTATTAGTCAGGCACGATGCACACCAGACCCCGCTGTGCCCACCATACAACGGACCGTTCAGGGTGTTGGAACCTGGGGTGAAGCATTTTGTGTTAGACAAATGCTAGAGTTTGGGGGATGTAGGGAAACCGTCTGCATTGACAGGCTTAAGCCTGCTTTTGTGTTGGCAGACAAGCAGGTGGTGTTGGCCCAAGCTTCCTGGCGTGGACGCCCACCGTTGGTGGCTCCGCAAGTTGGTGATCCCTTGGCAGGGACCTGCGCTCGTGAAGATAATGTGTTTTCTCCTCCTCCCCTTTTCCCTCCACTGACTGACGTGCCCTCCTGTACATCTCACCAGCAGGGCGGTTCGACTGGATCGGCGACCCCCTGCTACAACCGCTATAGGTGCCAGCTCAAGCCCAAAAGACGGGGGGTAAGTGCCCTTTCTGGGTGTTCGGGGGAGGCATGGTGTGGGAGTTCTCCACCCAGAGAAGGCAGCTGGGAAGGGGGGGGGGGACAATGGACCGAAAGACAAGGTGTCACTGGGGGGTATCAGACAGGACAGTAAGGACTATGTGCCTCCCGGGAAGAGGAGCAGCTGTCGGAGCCGCTGGAAGAGGAAAGGGTGTGAGAGCAGCACCAGCGTTATGTCATGTTAATGTGCCACACAGGTTTTTGTTCTAAACAACAATGTATTGTGGTTGGAAGTTCCGGATCTCAATACATGGTATTAAAGATATAAAAGAGGAATGCACAGAGACCCGGGAGCTCGTTTGCTGTACTGTATGTTGGAGAAAGAATTAAGTTCATGTGTCGTGCAGCTCGTTGCCTTACCTGCTTTTTTTCTCCACAGTACACACATTTGCATACAGGACAACAGAGCATGACTCAACACAATACTTTGTCACCTGGCACCCCGGGTGTGAACCACATCTTCCACCCAACACAATACGTTCACACCTGGCAAACCAGGAACGAAGGCACATCTTCTTTGGCTTATTACCCCCCAGAGCTCTGGCACCAATTTTTGCCTCCTCTCCTTTCTTCCTTTCATTTCCATCTCTCACCTTCTTCCCCCAAGTCACTGGGTGGAGTATAGTCCCCCGTTGTGCTCCCACAACAAGAGCAGCGCCACTATTAAATATTTTTAATGGTCACTGATGGTCAGATCGAACCCACGATGAATAAACTGGGGATTCTAAACTGTCCTTAGGTATGAATGTGAGAGTGAATGGTTGTCTGCCTCTCTGTGTTGGTCCTGCCATGGACTGGTGATCTGTCCAGAGTGACCCTGCCTCTTATCCAAAGACACTGGGATAGACTCCAGCCCCCCCACCCCCCACCCCCACCTGAAAAGGATTAAGTGGTAGAAGATGGATGGAATGTAAGGTCATCACTGATATCATTTCTTAGTAATCCATTCACTCTATTATTGTCTAAACTGTCAGTTAGTATATGATCAATGAATGTTTCACAGTGAGAGATCATGTGACTGGGTTTGATGATTTTAGGATATCAGCTTAGGCTCTACAAAGTATTGATGAAGTCACCTGCCAGCTTGTGCTTATTTGGATTTATCAAGTCAAGATTAAAATCACCACAGATGAACATTATTTTTCTAGATTTTTGTCCAATGTTCTTCCATCCAGTTCTTAAGTGCATCTATACTAGAACCTGGTGTTCTATACATGCAGCTTACAATAACATTTTTCTTTGTTTCCATAAGAATTTCTATTGTGACACATTCCAGTAAATTATCTTCCACTGTTGGCATTTCTTCCACCACCTTATAATGAATTTATGTCAACAAATAGAGCCACACCAGCCTAATTCTTGTTTTCTCTGTTCTTCAAAATCATTTCATAACCATCAATTCCAAAATCCATGTCCTGTCACTACTAATCCAGCTTTCTGATATTGTGTCCCTTCTATTAAAAGGCTGTGAAAACTGAGATCATGTTTGAGGATGCGGACATTGACATGCAAGCTTCTACTGTTAAAGTGAATTATTGGTCATTTGCTCTCAGTCTTGATGATTCTATGATCCAGTGGTGGGAAAAAGTGTTTGCCCCCTTCCTGATTTCTCTATTCTCTATTTTCTCACACGTTTGTCACACTTAAGTGTTTCAGATCATCAAAGAAATTTAAATATTAGACAAAGATAACACAAGTAAATACAAAATGCAGTCTTTGAATGAAGGTGTTCATTATTAAGGGTAAAAAAATCCAAATCTACATGGCCCTGTGAGAAAAAGTGATTGCCCCTCCCCCGTTAAAACATAAATTAACTGTTGTTTATCACATCTTTGGAAAGCTGAGTTCAATTTCTCCAGCCACACCCAGGCATGATTACTGCCACACCTGTTCTCAATCAAGAAATCACTTAAACAGGACCTGCCTGTGAAGTAGACCAAAAGATCCTCAAAAGCTAGACATTATGCTGCGATCCAAAGAAATTTAGGAACAAATGAGAAACAAAGTAATTGAGATCAGTCATTCTGGAAAAAGTTATAAAGCCATTTCTAAAGCTTTGGGACTACAGTGAACCACAGTGAGAGCCATTATCCACAAATGGTGAAAACATGGAACACTGGGGAACCTTCCCAGGAGCGGCCAGCCGACAAAAATTACCCCAAGAGTGCAGCGACGACTCATCCAAGAGGTCAGAAAAGACCCCATAACAACATCCAAAGAACTGCAGGCCTCACTCGCCTCAGTTAAGGTCAGTGTTCATGACTCCACCATAAGAAAGAGACTGGACAAAAATGGCCTGCATGGCAGAGTTCCAAGACAAAAACCACTACTGAGCAAAAAGAACATAAAGGCTTATCTCAGTTTTGCCAGAAAACATCTTGATGATCTCCGAGACTTTTGCGAAAATCCTCTGTGGACTGACGAGACAAAAGTTGAACTTTTTGGAAGGTGTGTGTCCCATTACATCCGGCGTAAAAGCAACACAGCATTTCAGAAAAGGAACATCATACCAACAGTAAAATATGGTGGTGGTAGTGTGATGGTCTGGGGCTGTTTTGCTGCTTCAGGACCTGGAAGACTTGCTGTGGAAAATGGAACCATGATTTTTTCTGTCTACCAAAAAATCCTGAAGGAAAATGTTCGGCCATCTGTTCGTGACCTCAAGCTGAAGCGCACTTGGTGTCATGAACGGGGCTTTTGTTTCCTGCATGATCTGTGGCTTTAGCCTCTGATTGTTGTTATCATTGTTGTATGATTGTTGTTATCATCATTTTATGATTTTTCCCAAAAGTCTTGGGGATCATCAGGATGTTTTCTGGTAAAAGTGAGATGAGCCTTTATGTTCTTTTTGCTCAGCAGTGGTTTTTTATCTTGGAACTCTGCCATGCAGGCCATTTTTGCCCAGTCTCTTTCTTATGGTGGAGTCATAAAGACTGACCTTAACAGAGGCAAGTGAGGCCTGCAGTTCTTTGGATGTTATTGTGCGGTCTTTTGTGACCTCTTGAGTGAGTCATTGCTGAGCTCTTGGGGTAATTTTGGTCTGCTGGCCATTCCTGGGAAGGTTCACCAATGTTCCATGTTTTCGCCATTTGTGGATATTGGCTCTCACTGTGGTTTGCTGGAGTCCCAAAGCTTTCAAAATGACTTTATAACCTTTTCCAGACCGTGAGACTTTGTTTCTCAATTGTTCCTGAATTTCTTTGGATCACAGCATGATGTCTAGCTTTTGCAGATCTTTTGGTCTACTTCACTTTGTCAGGCAGGTCCTATTTAAGTGATTTCTTGATTGAGAACAGGTGTGGCAGTAATCAGGCCTGGGTGTGACTAGAGAACTTGAACTCAGCTTTCCAAAGATGTGATAAAGCACAGTTAATTTATGTTTTCACAGGGTGAGGGTAATCACTTTTTCACACAGGGCCATGTAGGTTTGGATTTTTTTTACACTTAATAATAAACGTCTTCATTTAAAAACTGCATTTTGTGTTTACTTGTGTTATTTTTTGTCAAATATTTAAATTTGTTTGATGATTTGAAACATTTAAGTGTGACAAACACAAAAAAATGAGAAATCAAACACTTCTTCACACCACTGTATATGCATCTAGGAAATGGGTTTGTCTCAAATTAAGGGGGAATTTTATTCAACAGAATACTTTAAAAGTTTGGAGGATGGTGACGAAGCTTAGAAGTCCTCAGACCTATTATCCCTGATTTCCTCATGGTCTGGTCGACCAAGCCTTCTCCTTATGGTTTGATAGAGGCGTAAAAACTGTAGGTGACTTGATGACAAAGGGAACTTTCCAGCAGCTCAGAGAGAAGTATAACCTCCCACAGAATAACTTTTTTAGGTATCTGCAAATCCGTAGTTTTATTTCTTCATCCATTAAGTTGCACTCTAATGGATTCTCTCTTTCACCTATGGAGGAGGTGATTCAGAAACCAGACACTAGATAAGATAAGATAAGATAAGCTTTTATTAGTCCCACAATGGGGAAATTCCAGGATTGCAACAGCACAGGGATAGCAACACTCAGAGCAACAATCAGAAGGCAAGAGAAAAAACAAGAGCAGCGAGTATACATATGTACATATAAATATAAATATATATACAGTATATAGACACACAGTGCGGAGCATTGTAGCTAGATGGGATAGATATATAAATATATAAACACACAGTGCGGGGTATTGTAGCTAGATGGAATGAATATGTGAATATATAAACACAGTGCGGAGCATTGTAGCTAGATGGAATAATATGTAGATATATAAACACACAGTGTGGAGCATTGTAGCTAGATGGAATGAAACAGCACAACCGTCTACTTAGTTATCCTACATGATATGATTATGTACCCATACATATTCTCACCCTCCATAGCGACCGGTATTTTCCTAGTTGTATACCGGAGGGGACCATTGTGTAAGTCTATTGCGTCTTTTGCATTCAATACTATTAGGTTGTCACGTCTTTTTGCTATCTCTGCGAGCAGCCCTGCTTAGGTTGTACAGTCTGACAGCCGTAGGTAGGAAGGACCGGTGAAACCTCTCGGTTGTGCACCTAGGATGATGTAGTCTGCTGCTAAATGAGCTCCTCAGTGCATTCAGTATGTCCTGCATAGGGTGGAACTCGGACTCCAGCAGAGATGACAGTTTAGCCACCATCCTTCTCTCTCCCATCTCCTCCACTGGGTCAAGGCACTGCCCCAGGACAGAGCTAGCTTTCTTGATCAGTTTGTTCAGTCTCTTCCTATCGGCTGCTGTAATGCCACTGCCCCAGCAGACCATTCCAAAAGTGATGGCTGATGCCACCACCGTGTCATAGAATGACTTCAGCAGTGCCCCTTGTACACCAAAAGACCTGAGCCTCCTCAGTAGGAACAGCCTGCGCTGTCCCTTCTTGTAGAGTGCGTCAGTATTGTGTGACCAGTCTAGTTTATTGTTCAGATGAACACCCAGGTACTTATAGGATGTCACCATCTCGATGTCTGTTCCCTGCATATTTACTGGTGCTGTGAGGGGTTGTCCTTGCCTGCGGCAGTCCACCACCAGCTCCTTAGTTTTCCTCGCGTTGATCTGGAGGCAGTTCCGATGGCACCAGTCCACGAAGTCCTGGATAAGCCCTCTGTACTCAGCTTCATCTCCGTTGGAGATGAGGCCGACGATCGCAGAGTCATCAGAGAACTTCTGTAGATGGCAGCGTGTTGTGTTGTGTGAGAAGTCCGCAGTATAAAGGGTGAACAGGAAGGGAGCCAAAACCATTCCCTGGGGGGCCCCCGTGCTACGGATGATCATGTCGGACACACAGTCCCTGGTTCTCACAAACTGAGGCCGGTTTGTGAGGTAGTCCAGGATCCATGATGACAGGTGCTGGTCCACCCCTCCGCACAGCAGCTTGTCCTTCAGGATCATCGGTTGGATGGTGTTGAAAGCACTGGAGAAGTCAAAGAACATGATCCTCACTGCTTTCCCGGCCTTCTCCAGGTGGGACAGAGAACGGTGAAGGAGGAAGATCACCGCATCCTCCACCCCAATGCCATGCTGGTAGGCGAACTGGAGTGGATCCATCGTTGGTCCCACCAGGGGGCGGAGGTGAGCAAGGAGCAGTCTCTCCACGGTCTTCATCATGTGGGACGTCAAGGCCACTGGTCTGTAGCTGTTCAGATCTTTGGGGTGGGAAGTCTTTGGTACAGGTACCACACAAGATGTTTTCCACAGCTGTGGTACCCTCCCCAGCTTCAGGCTCAGAAGCTGGGGAGGACTAGAAGACTAATCACTAGGTTCTACAAGATCCTCTCAGTTCCATCTAGTGATTGCACAGCTCATGTCAGATTTCTTTGGGAACTGGATTTTGGAGAAGTTAGGTTAATTGGCATTAAACTGGGGATTCTAAATTGTCCTTAGGTATGACTGTGAGAGTGAATGGTTGTCTGTCTCTTTGTGTTGACTGGCGATCTGTCCAGGGTGTACCCTGCCTCTCGCCCAAAAGATGCTGGGATAGGCTCCACCCCCCACCCCCCCACGACCCGAAAAGGATTAAGCGGAAGAAGATGAATGAAATGAATGAATGATACTCTCACCTGATATATGGGATGAGGTGTGGTCAGGTAGTGCAAATTACTTATTTACTGACAAAGCTAGAGAGTTACAATTCAAGGTCATACACAGGCTCCATATCACTCCAGTGAAACGCAATAAGTTTAACCCTCTGCTCTCAAAATTTTGTAATAAGTGTAAGATTTCTGAATGTTCATATTTTCACTGTTTATTTGATTGTCCTCTCATTAATGAATTCTGGGTAAAATTTGGAAAGAAATTGATATTATATTCAAGAAAAAAAATAGCCCTCAGTTTTCTTCTTCTTTTAGATTTGATTGGCGGTTGGCAACCAGAGTTCTGAATAACTTGTGTGGAAAAAATTATCCGTCTTTGGACTTCTGCATGCCCGTAGAAAGCAGGTGCAAGCAAGCACGCCACCACCCGTGCTGTGGAGTGAGACTGTGCATGCCCGTGCATACCTGTGCATGCCCGTAGAAACCCAGTATAAGCAAACATTTCTGAATGCCCGTAGAAAGCAAGTGTAAGCAAACATTTCTGCATTCCTGCATTTGATCTTTGACATGGTTACCATATCAACAGTAACCATGGAAATGCCTGTCTTTGATCTTTGACATGGTTACCATGGCAACAGTAACTCTTGTGAAATCTGCCTTTGATCTTTGATGATGCCATAGCAAGTCCTATGATCGTGAGTGATGCCTGCCTTTGATCTTTGATGATGTGATAGCGAGTCCTATGATCTTTTAGCAAGTCCTATGGTCGTCACAGACACACAGACAGACACACAGCGATTTCTTGAATTACTAGTGCATACTCATGCATGCCCATAGAAACCAAGAATAAGCAAGCATTTCTGCATTCCCGTAGAAAGTTAAGGTATGTTCACACCAAACGCGAATGGGCAGCGCAAATTAATACAAAGTGCACTCCTCTCAGCTGCATTCTAGGAGTAAATCCTCAAACTGCTGCAGGTGCTTCTCTTTAGTGCAGGAAGATGCATTCTTTTTTTATGGACCTCAGACTCTGTTCCTACAATTACACATTGGATTCGGGGTGTGATTGTTACTATTAGCTTCTGGCTCAAAGACAAACATTTTTGTTTTCTTGATATATGGGACCCCTTTTTGGACTACATAGGAGGAGATGGAGCCCAGGGCCTCCAGAGTGGCCTCTATGATCTTGCATGGACTGAGATGTCAAAGTGCATTGCCAAATAGAGCACCATCGTTTCCGATTGTGTTCTTAAGATGCAAATCTTCTTTTTCTAACAAACTTATATTGTTGTATTGATTATTATTCATGTATTTCCCCTTGCATGGAGAGGGGTGATGGGGTGGGAGTTTGGGGGTTTAAAAAGAGGACTCTCTTCATTATTTCTCATTGTTTGTTATTTTGTACTGCTTGTGACCCTCAACAGTCATATTAGCAGTAATAATTTATAGTAATGCTAACATTTCACAGACGTGATTGAACCTGATAATTACATAATTTTGATAATGTAATCATGGCAAAACTGTAGCTGACTTTAAGGACTTTGCTGTTTGTTGAGTGTTTTGTGCAGATATGCTGTAACACACTCTTGTGGTTTGTTTATGTTCAGCGTTTTAGCTGAGAATGCTGTTCTAAAGCGAGCTGTTGCTATGGCTAATCCATTGACTTGTTCTGCAGCCAGAGGTAGATACTGTGACGTATGCGGGGTTCCCACAAAGAAGAGGAGCAAGATGGTTGTGACGAACAGGCTTTATTCACACACCAACCCAACACCAACCACACAACTACTGAGCACAGACAGGAGGGGAGGTCATTCTCCCAGACCCCCGTTTCAATCATGGTTACACACACACATGATACATCTTGCCCTAATCCTGCCTATGAACACTGCTGGGTCATTATAACGCAGTTATAATGACACAGCAGTATAATAACTCAGTAATAACACATTTAATACACACACACAGTAACGTTCCAACTGGCAAAGCATGCTGGGAAATCCCTGCCCCCCCCTCAACATGGCCCCGATGTTACACTGCCCTCCCCCCCGGACTGGTTTCTGTCCCCAGAAAAATCAAAGTCCAACCCAGAAGTCCAACGCGAATCAATCCAGGTGTTGGGGCAGCTTCGATGCCGACAGCCAGCACATCCAACAGCTTCAGTAGGACTATGTGCAGTCCCTCCCCTGGCAGCGGGAGTCATGACTCCCACCGCTGCCAGGACCTCCCAGGCGGCCGCTGGCCCGCGTCCAGCCCCTGCCAAGCCAGGGAAAAGACCGGATCTGTCCTGCTTGCTCCGCTGCTGATGCGCGCCGAGGGCCTCTGTGACGTCACCGCCGGGGGAAGCATCTGCGGGAGGCGGCCTTTCCCCGTCCATGCCACCTCGCTCTAATTTAACGTTGGTGAGGGGCCAGTTTCTCGCGGGGTGAGCATGGGGCAGTACCGTGCAATGTGCCCTGGCTCTCCGCAGCGGAAGCACTCTTCCTCGCGTCGCCGTGGCTGTCTCCTCCGTGGACGCGCCGCTGTGGGCTGCCGTAACTCCTCCTCCCCCTCGCTGTCAGCACGGCGGTTTCCTCCGGTGACCAGTCGTTCAGCACGGCAGCCAACTCGACCTGTGCCAGGTGATCATCCAACAGGTTCTCGCCGTTGTAGTGGAGAATCTTGGCCCGCTGCCGGATGGATGGGACGCTCGCCTGCTGGTCGATCGCCGCTCCTGATCGCCCTGGAATCGCCAGCCCGTCCTGCCCTGAAAAGGGCGGGAAGCGGGGCTGGTTTGCTCTGCTTGGCCCGCTCTGCCTTGAAAAAGGCAGAAGGCGGGGTGCACTGGTCCGTCCATCGCAGCGAGCAACTCCAGGAGTCGGTGTCTCAGCTCTGCGCTCCGTTCCCAGCCGGGCGATGAACCGCCCCGGCCGCTGGACCTCCGCCCGGGTCCTGGCCAACTTCTTGCTCCATCCCCACTCCTGACACCAGTGTGACATATGCGGGGTTCCCACAAAGAAGAGGAGCAAGATGGTTGTGATGAACAGGCTTTATTCACACACCCACCGAACACCAACCAAACAACTACTGAGCACAGACAGGAGGGGAGGTCATTCTCCCAGACCCCCGTTTCAATCATGGTTACACACACATGATACATCTGGCCCTAATCCTGCCTATGAACACTGCTGGGTCATTATAACACAGTTATAATGACACAGCAGTATAATAACTCAGTAATAACACATTTAATACACACACACACACAGTAACGTTCCAACTGGCAAAGCATGCTGGGAAATCCCTGCCCCCCCTCAACATGGCCCCGATGTTACAATACCTTCGATGCCAGCTTGACTGAGGTCAGCCGTGGTCAAGGCAGAGGGAGAGGCAGGAGGGGGCAGAGAATCAGAAGAGTAAGGCAAAGAGGCGGTGACCATATAGCTGAACCTGTGGTAGCAGTGTGATGACTTAACATGGCAGTGTCAAACTGCTGGCTTTGTTTCAGTTTGTGCAGTCCAGTTATAAGGTCGGCATAACAGTCTATTTTCATCCTAGGATTTGCAGCATATCACAGCACTGCTGGGTCATATCATATCTAAAATTACTGGAACTCAATACACAATATTTTATTTTTATGTATATTGTTACACCCCGGAGGGCGAAGGGGAAGGATGAGGGCCAAGCTGTCAGACTTTTCAGCAGTTTATTGACTTTCCACCACACACGGCATGGCACTCTTACACGGCACATCGGCCAACAGCGGCCACATCACTCGACACCATTTTCCTTCACACTCTGGAACATTCGCTACTCTTCTTCTCTTGTTCTCTAACACTGTACAGCGTCTTATCACTACTGAGCGCCACCTATGGCGCAAAAGCGCTACTGCTTTCACTAACAGTTTACATTCAAACAGTTCAGATTCAGTCCTTTAAGGCGCTTTTCCACTTGGAACCCAAAGGCCTCCTTTGGCCTGGAACCGAACAGTACCGTTCAGCACCCATGGTTTTCCACAGCACAAGGCTCACTGTAGCATGGGTGGGAGAAGGAGGGAGTTGGAGGCGGGATTTTGAGGGAGTTGGAGGCAGCGCTACGCTCCCCATGAGGCGGCGCCATATTCCTGTTCAGTAAAATCAACATCAAAACATGTAGCAATACATCTCCAAAAATAATGCAAAAGTTAAATATTTTTGGACACTCATGTCAGAAAGTGAGACCCATATATTATACAGAATCATTAATCAGACAGTGAAGTATTGTTAGATTTTAATCATTTATTGGCTCACAGCGCATGAATATCAAAAATTACTTTTCTCAATAAATAGATGGTTAGGTAAAAATACATGATCTGTGTCAAAATCATGGAGAGACTGTTGAGACGTCATGGAATTTATCTGCTCCAGCCAGTGGTGTCGTGGCAAAACATGGATCAGGTGCCATATGAGCCGTTAAATATATATTTCAACAGGTAAACAGTACTGAGTTAGGCATAAGATATATTTAGCAATTATGATGCATTTTAAGCCAAAACAAATGGATCTAGGATTAGAAGTAATTAAAATAAAGCAGTCCCAAGGTTACATGGAGAAATACGTGGATTAACTGGAAATACTGTATATCGTATTGAGTATTGCTGACTACATGTAGATACTGTATAAATATATATTCTCTGCATCAACAGTGAACTATACTTGTATTCATGTAGTATTGCCCTGGGAATTTTGACAATAAACCTTTGTACTTTTGCAGATGTCTCTATTTTGTTTTACAGTCTTCAGCAAATAATTGTGTTGGTTACTTTTCTTAAAATGAGCCATTATTTTCAAAGTCACTGATAAATGGTTCGTACTGTTGACTCTTTTCCCACCGGTGTCTGAACAGACAAAATAGAAAATCATGATGCAAACAAATAAATCACTAAATTGTTTATTCCAATCAGCAGCAAATTACAGATTATTTAGAATGTGCAAAATTCAAACTGTAAAAAAAAAAGAAACTGAGACAAAACGTGACAAAAACTAAGCAACAGCACAACACAGACTGGATATGATAATCCTTGTGTGATTTGACATGTCGTTTTGTATATACAGCCGTTTACAAAATTGTTGGTACCCCTCTGTTAATGAAAGAAAAACCCACAATGGTCACAGAAATAACTTGAATCTGACAAAAGTGGTAATAAATAAAAATTCTATGACAATTAACCAATGAAAATCAGACAATGCTTTTGAATTGTGGTTCAACAGAATTATTTTAAAAAACAAACTCATGAAACAGGCCTGGACAAAAATGATGGTACCCCAGAAAAGATTGAAAATAGGCCATAGGGACATGAACATGATCATAGATTCAACCAAGATGTGTCCTCTAATTAACATCACAGGTGTCTACAAACTTGTAATCAATCGGCCTATTTAAAGGGTGACAAGTAGTCACTGTGCTGTGACCATTGTGGGTTTTTCTTTCATTAACAGAGGGGTAACAACAATTTTGTCCACGTGTGTGTGTTTGGAGTATTTATTCCTTTAGTTTTTATTTAAATTGTCCAAGCGTTGTACATGATTTTAATTCAGGTCCAAAAGCGTTCCACAGTCTGACACCTTGCACTGAAACACAGTGTTGCTTGGTAGTAGTTCTCAGACCCAGAACTCACTGGAGAGACAACATCTCCCAGTTGGTCTGGGAACACCTTGGTATCCTCTCTGAAGAGCTGGAGCAGGTGGCTGAGGAGAGGGAAGTCTGGGCTTCTCTGCTTGAACTGCTGCCTCTGCGACCCGGACCTCTGGAAAAGTGGTAGAAGATGGATGGATGGATGTCATGTATGGGAGCATTAATGAATGATACAAAGTCTATAGTGTGGGTTGATTCAGCAAATATTTCACTCTGCGCAGTATTGTGACTGATTTGCATATTTTACCTTTAATATAATTAATATGTGACTTCCAACACAGTTTATTATCAATTATTACACCAAGGATTTTAATTTTGGATACCCTTTCAATCTCTACACCATTTACACTGAGTTTAAATACTGAGTTGTTGTGATGGTGTGAAATAACGTTATCAATAAAATTTAGCCACCGCTGTGTCGCCCTGCTTTCAAGTGTGGGTGGTGTTTTGTGCTTGTATTGCTAAAATATAAAAGGAAGCACTACAGTGGGTCTCAGATATTTGTAATGTGTTCTATTACTGAATGAGTTTAAAGATGAAATAATATACACATATAAACTAAATTCTAATGGTGACTGAACATCTCCCATTCCCCAAGGTGCAAGATACACTATTATGACTATAACTCATAAAGGATCACAGAAATGATCTGATAAAAATAAATAAACAAGGGTTTTTTTTTTTTTTTTTTTTTTTTAAACGCTATTGGATGTGAAACCTACTATTGGATGTGCCATTCATTTTCAATTACTCTGTAATTAATATTCACACAAATAAATCTCAAGGTCATCGTTTAAACACAATTAAGTTTTCGTCTGTCCTAAGTGAACTTTCCACTGTTGAAAAAAATAACATAAAGCATGAATATCACATCACTCACCGTCCTGTATATCACAATATCACGGCTTCAACTGCTGAAGTTGGGTTCAGATTCAGATTCAGTCCTTGAGTTACATTTCCCATAAATGCTCCTATTTACCATCAATAATTAAATTACAGTCTTTTAGATACATTTATTAGGAATGTCTATATTAGCCCTTAGCATCTACTCAACACTGTTTTCTGGGTTTTTTTCTAGAGGTTGTCCAAAATTTACTTTTTCCTACACTCACCCCTCAAAAATTTAATGTCGTCCCGACATTACCACTTTCCCAAAACTACAGTTTTTTCTCTTTCACAGTCCACATTTGGTAACCATGTATCTCATGTAAGTAGGGTATTACTAAACAGGAGTCAGAGTTCATTAAAGTCCATAAAGATGCAAACTGGTAATTGTCCATAGTACAGCATGTATCTCCTATTCCATGCAATACATTTGCAGAAGAGGTCTTTGTGCACGATAACCATAAACTGCTCCATCCATCATGGTGGGTATCTGTATCTTTCCTGAGAGTAAGGGTACTCAATCTAGTCATAGCCTACCAAATAAACCTTTGTGTGATGCCTGTGCCTTAGTAACACACTGAAAATCTCTTTTTTTGTTTTTTTTAAATTTTTTTTCTTTTTTTTCTTTTTAATCAACCATAAAAGTAACTTGGTAATGAGGTTAGTCACTACTCATTTACTCCATCCATCCATCCATCCATCTTCTACCGCTTTTCCGGAGGTCCGGGTCGCGGAGGCAGCAGTTCAAGCAGAGAAGCCCAGACTTCCCTCTCCCCAGCCACCTGCTCCAGCTCTTCAGAGGGGATACCAAGGCGTTCCCAGACTAGCTGGGAGACATAGTCTCTCCACCGAGTCCTGGGTCTGCCCCGGGGTCTCCTCCCAGTGGGACGTGCCTGAAACACCTCAAGTGGGAGGCGTCCAGGAGGCATCCTAATCAGATGCCCATACCACCTCAACTGACTCCTTTCAATGTGGAGGAGCAGCGGTTCTACTCTGAGCCTCTCCCGGATGACTGAGCTCCTCACCCTATCTCTGAGGGTGAGTCCAGCAATCCTACGGAGAAAGCTCATTTCAGCCGCTTGTATCCGCGATCTCGTTCTTTCGGTCATTACCCAAAGCTCGTGACCATAGGTGAGAGTAGGAACGTAGATTGACTGGTAAATCGACAGCTTTGCCTTAGAACTAAGCTCCCTCTTCACCACAACAGACCGGTACAACGTCCGCATCACTGCAGATGCTGCTCCAATCCGTCTGTCGATCTCTCGCTCCATTTTCCCCTCACTCGTGAACAAGACCCCAAGATACTTAAACTCCTCCACTTGGGGCAGGAGCCTGTCCCCAACCCGGAGAGGACAATCCACCTTTTTCCGGCTGAGGACCATGGACTCGGACTTGGAGGTGCTGATTCTCATCCCAGCCGCTTCACACTCAGCGGCAAACCGTCCCAGCAAGAGCTGTAGGTCATTGCTGGATGAAGCCAACAGGACAACATCATCTGCAAACAACAGAGATGAGATCCTGTGGTCACCAAGCATGACACCCTCCATTCCCTGGCTGCGCCTAGAAATCCTGTCCATAAAAATTATGAACAGGACCGGTGACAAAGGGCAGCCCTGGCGGAGTCCAACTCTCACTGGGAATGACTCCGACCGAGTGTTGGCAATGCGAACTAAACTCTCACAACGGTCGTACAGAGACCGAATAGCTCGTAACAACAAGCCCGATACCCCATACTCCCGAAGCACCCCCCACAAAAATCCACGAGGGACGCGGTCAAATGCCTTCTCCAAGTCCACAAAACACATGTAAACTGGTTGGGCAAACTCCCACGAACCCTCAAGAATTCTCGAGAGGGTAAAGAGCTGGTCCGATGTGCCACGGCCAGGACGAAAACCACATTGCTCCTCCTGAATCCGAGGTTCGACCAACGGCCGGACTCTCCTCTCCAGTACCTTGGCATAGACCTTCCCAGGGAGGCTGAGGAGTGTGATCCCTCTAAAGTTGGAGCACACCCTCCGGTCCCCTTTTTTGAAGAGAGGAACCACCACCCCGGTTTGCCATGCCAAAGGCACTGCCCCCGACCTCCACGCAATGTTGCAGAGGCGTGTCAACCATGACAACCCAACAACATCCAGGGCCTTGAGGTACTCGGGGCGAATCTCGTCCACCCCCGGGGCCCGGCCACCAAGGAGATTTTTAACCACCTTGGCGACCTCAGCCCCTGTGATAGGCGAGTCATCCCCCTCGTCCCCAAACCCTGCTTCCTCTGTGGAAGGCGTATCAGTGGGATTGAGGAGATCCTCGAAGTATTCCTTCCACCGCCCGACGATATCCCCAGTTGAAGTCAACAGTGTCCCATCCGCACCATACACAGTGTGGACGGGGAGCTGCTTTCCCCTCCTGAGCCGCCGAACAGTTTGCCAGAATCTCTTTGAAGCCGACCGAAAGTCTTGTTTCATGGCCTCACCGAACTCCTCCCATACCCGGGTTTTTGCTTCAGCAACCACCCGAGCTGCACTCCGCTTGGCCTGCCGGTACACCTCAGCTGCTTCGGGAGTCCCACAAGCCAACCAAGCTTGATAGGACTCCTTCTTCAGCTTAATGGCCCCCCTCACCACTGGTGTCCACCACTTGGTTCGGGGGTTGCCACCACGAGATGCACCGACCACCTTGCGGCCGCAGCTCTGGGCTGCCGCTTCAACAACAGAGGTGGAGAACATGGCCCATTCAGACTCCATGTCTCCAGACTCCCTCGGAATGTGGTTGAAGTTCTTCCGGAGGTGGGAGTTGAAGACCTCCCGGACAGGGGCCTCAGCCAGACGCTCCCAGCACACCCTCACTATACGTTTGGGTCTACCAGGTCTGAATGGCTTCCTCCCCTGCCATCGGATCCAACTCACCACCAGGTGGTGATCAGTTGACAGCTCTGCACCTCTCTTTACTCGGGTGTCCAAGACATACGGTCGCAGGTCTGATGATACGATAACAAAATCGATCATCGACCTGCGGCCTAGGGTGTCCTGGTGCCAGGTGCACATATGGACACCCTTATGCTTGAACATGGTGTTCGTTATAGACAGACTGTGGTTAGCACAGAAGTCCAATAACTGAACACCACTCGGGTTCAGATCGGGCAGGCCGTTCCTCCCAATCACCCCCCTCCAGGTTTCACTGTCGTTGCCCACGTGCGCATTGAAGTCCCCCAGTAGGACAATGGAGTCTCCAGGAGGAGCACCCCAGTCACAGACTCCAAAAAGGGTGGGTACTCTGAAACATCATTTGGTGCATAGGCACAAATGATGGTCAGGACCCGTTTCCCAACCCGAAGGCGCAGGGAAGCAACCCTTTCGTCCACCGGGGAAAACTCCAATATAGAGGCAGCAAGGTGGGGCGATACAAGAATACCTACCCCTGCTCGTCGCCTCTCGCCCGGGGCAACTCCAGAAAAGGCCAAGCTCCAGCCCCTCTCCAGGAGACTGGTTCCGGAACCGGAGCTGTGTGTTGAGGTGAGGCCGACTATATCTAGCCGGTATCGCTCAATCTCGTACACCAGCTCAGGCTCCTTCCCCACCAGAGAGGTGACATTCCACGTACCAAAAGCCAGTTTAGAAAGCTTGGGATCAGTCCGCCAAGGTCTCCGCCTTTGACTGCCACCTAATCCACATAGCACCGGACTTCCATGATCCCTCCTGCAGGTGGTGAACCTACTGGAGGGCGGACCCATGTAACTCCTTCAGGCTGAGCCCGGCCGGGTCCCATGGGTGGAAACCCGGCCACCAGACGCTAGCCTTCGAGCCCCTCCCCCAGGCCTGGCTCCAGGGTGGGGCCCCGGTAACCCCATACCGGGCGGGGTACACTGAATCCTTGATATACAATTTATCATGAGAGTCTGTTGGATCGTTCTTCGTCTGGCCCTTCACCCAGGACCAGTTTGTCTTGGGAGACCCTATCAGAGGCAAATTGCCCCGGACAACATAGCTCCTGGGATCACTGGGGCACGCAAACCCCCCCACCACGATAAGGTGACGATCCATGAGGGGGTACTCATTTACTCTCCAAAACATTCATGTCTGAACAATGGTTATCTCTAGCTTCTACACATTTCTTTTAAACAGATGAAGTGCAAAGTTGACCTAACTTTGTATAAGTAAACCTCAACGGCTGTTTTCTCATTCTTGAAGGATACGTTTTAGCAGGAATCTCGTCAGGTCCCTTCTGGTCACTGGAACTGGACTCCGACACCTCATCACCCTGGTCCTGGTCTGCCTCAGCTGGATCTGGGACCACTGGATTGTTGACCTCTGGTGCCAGCTGCACCTGTGTGACGTCATCTGGGTCCTGGTCCTCATCCTCCGGAGTAGTGTCACTGTGCGGGTAGAACTCCGGTGCATCGGCTCTCAGTGGATGGTGATTTTGATCCTTCCCAGCTCGTAATCCGATTATGGCACTCCAACCCTCTTCATCTTCATCATCCGTGCTGTTTTGTCTGTCCACATGCCTTTGTCTTTTAGACTCTCTTTCTCTTATTTCATCAGAAGCATGCTCCACTGTTTCCATGGAAAGAAAGTCACAGGGTAGCAAAAGGTTTCTGTGCATGACCCGAGTGCGCCCCTTGCCATTTTCAGGTCTGATTTCATATACTGGACTGTCTGGGTACTTCTTTTGGGTCACGACATACACCTTGTCTTCCCAGAATGATCTTAATTTTCCTGGCCCACCTTTTTTGGTCAAGTTTCGGACCAGTACTCTGGATCCAGGGGGCAACTCAGCACCGTGAACCTTTTTATCATAAAGGGCTTTACTTCTCATCCCTTCTTTGTTTGCTGTTTTAGAAGCGAGTTTGTAAGCTTCAGCCATTGTAGTTCTCCACTTTTCAGCATAGTCCTGCTGAGAAACACTCTGCTCTCTTGTTGTGAGGCCAAACATTAGATCAATAGGCAACTTTGGACTACGGCCAAATAGCAGAAAATATGGCGTGTACCCTGTAGCCTCACTACGTGTGCAATTATAGGCATGAACCACTTTTGCCAGAGAGGACTTCCAGTCTTCCTTGGCTGCTTCGGGCAAATTTCTGAGCATTGCCAACAGTGTACGATTGAATCGTTCCACCTGCCCATTCCCTTGGGGATGGTAGGGCGTTGTTCGGGACCCCTGCACACCACTGTACTCCTGGAGTTTTGCAAAGAGTTTATTTTGGAACTCTCTAACCTGATCATGATGGAGTCGTGTGGGGAAGCCAAATTTGAGGGCGAAATCCCCAAATATCTTCTCAACAGCGGTGTGGGCAGCTTTGTTGCGACAAGGGTAAGCCTGGGCAAAGCGAGTGAAGTGGTCCATTAAAACCAGGATATACTCATGTCCTCCTTTGCACTTCTCCAAGTGCAGGAAATCAACGGACACTAATTCGAATGGGTACGTGGTGACAATGTTAGTCAGTGGTGCCCTTGTTATCTTATTGGGACGTTTGTTCGTCAAACAACTGCAAACTTTAGTGATGTAGTGCTCCACATCTCTTTGCATATGAGCCCAATAAAAACGCTCTCTTATCAAGTTCATCACTCTCTCTACCCCTAAATGGCCCATGTTTTCGTGGAACTCTTTGAACACAAGCTTGTGAAACTTTTGGGGTAGGAGTAGCTGGTCATGTGATGCCATTCTCCTGTAAAGCAGTCCATCATCTTCCAGGTACAGCTTGTGTTTTTGCCTGACTAAAGCTGCAATTTTACTGTTCAGCTGCTTTCCACTTCTTGGCCATTGTTTTGACAACACATAACGCAACACCTCTCCAATCACGGAGTCTTCTTCTTGAGCTCTTTTTAGAGCAGTCTTTGATATTTCAGCTACAGAGCTGGCTTCTCGATCTGCTTCACTAATGAGAGTAGAAATGGTGACTGGGCAGAGCCATGGTTCATTTCCTTGTGACTTTACCTTGACTGCCTGCGCCACACAATTCATTACATCAAGATCAACATTCTGTGTGCATTTGTTCATGTACTGCTCCATATCTAGGGGCATACGTGAAAGGCTGTCTGCATCTCTGTTTACTTTCCCAGGGCGATACTTAATCACAAACTGGAAATCAGCTAGTTCTGCTACCCACCTCTGTGTGGTTGCATTTAACTTTGCGGTGGTGAGCACATAGTTAGGGGATTATTGTCCGTATAGACAGTGAATGGCGGAGAATAGTACAGATAATCCCGAAACCTCTCACAGATGGCCCACTTCATGGCAAGAAACTCCAGCTTCCCTGAATGAAGGTGGTAGTTCTTCTCTGGATTTGACAGTGTCCTGGAGCCATACGCTATCACCACCAGTTTGTCTTGTTGTCGCTGGTATAACACTGCCCCAAGCCCCTCCTGTGAAGCGTCACAGTGTAAAATGAAGGGTTCCTCAAAGTTTGGGTAACCTAACACTGGGGGTTGGAAAAGAAAGTCAACAAGCTGACAGAGTACTGCTTGATGCTCTGGGCGCCACCTGATTGGATGAGATGAGGGCGACTGGCCACCATCGTTCTTTTTGACATGCTTTTTTGAGTTTTTCTTTATCTGTGTGGTCGTTAGCAAGAAGGTCGTAAAGAGGCGAGGATACGGGAGAAGTTTGGAATATAGCTGCGGTAATATGAAATAAAACCTAGCAATTTCCTTAGCTCTCCAACAGTGGAAGGTTGCTGCTGTTTGAGTGTCTGCACCGAGGCAATGTCCGCAGGGTCCATGGTGTAGCCCTGTCCTGTTACCATTTTACCAAGGAAACGTACCTGCTGCTTGAATAACTCACATTTCTGGGGAGTCAGCTTCCCCCCATGGCTTTGATAGCGGTGCAGGACGCTTCTCAGGTCTCGCAAGTGGTCTTCAAAAGTCTGTGAATGAACAAGGTTATCATCGAGGTAAGGCAGACAAATATCATCTCTCAACCCCCACAAGCACTCCTCCATAGATCTTTGGAATGCTGCTGGTGCTGAGGACAAACCAAATGGAATTCTTACCCACTCGAACAAACCCCAGGGAGTGATAAATGCAGTGAGGGGCCTACTCGACTCTTCCAGGAAACCCTGATGATACGCCTTCCCTTGGTCGAGGACTGAAAACCACACACTCCCATTTAGACTGTTTAGCATATCTTGTATGCGGGGAATTGGGTGTCTGTCAGGGATGGACTTCTTGTTCAGCTCTCTAAAGTCGCAACACAAACGCAGACCTCCATCTTTCTTTCGCACACAGACGATTGGACTGGAATACGATGACTTAGATTTGGTGATCCAGCCCCTGTTAAGCAGGTCTTCTAAATACTCCTTTACTTCTTTATGAAGTGGTCTGGGAACAGAGACATAAGTTCTTTTGACAGGAGTAGGATCCTTGAGTCGGATCTTCAACTGTAAAGAGGGAATTGTCCCTACATCATACTCATCACGGGAAAACGCTTGCCGTTCCTCCCGTAGTAACTGTTTTACTTGCTCTCGTTGTATGGGTGAGAGATGATCAAGGGGAACTGGGGGGTCCCACATGTGCATAGTCTCTTTGACGGCACAGTTCATTTTGGTCTCTTTATTTCTTCCTGTTTCACTCGTCGTCAGGTTGACTGTCGCTTGGTTTACAGCAGGGGGTCGAATGTCTGCTGGGTAAGCAGTTTTAACTCTCTGCATTTCCCCCAAAATGGTCTTAGCGGGCAGCTGGATATCACGGGACGTACTGTTTGTTATAGGTATTTTGAACATAGATCGCTTCCCTTTCCATAACTGCACCAACCCACTTTGCATCTGCAAACCCTCTGGTAATTGGGTGTACTGACTCAGCTCAAATAAGACGTCTTGTGTGTCTGGAAGTGAGCCTGCCCTGACACAACCTTTGACTGCTTTGGTTTGGCCAGCAGGGATGGTAACCAACTCACTGCCAACTTTTACCATTCCTTCCCCCAGCCTATCCTCCTCACTTTGCATCACCTTCAAAAATACCTCTGTTTTTTTACAGTCAAATGAGAAGGCTGCACTAACAGCTTCACTGATGGCACAAGGGGGTTTAATGCCCATCTTCAGGACATGGTCAATCACGTTGAACCCAATGATAGGCGGCTCTGCCACTCCATCCTCCTTCACCACTAGCACAGGAACTAAGAGTTCCACTGGTGGGCAACTAACTGTCGGCAGCATGAAAGTGACTTACACCCACCTTGAGAATGGAATCGGTGTCTGGTTCACTGCCCTCCCATTCAGAATACTTGGACCCACCAACTCGGCTAAGTCTCTGACAGTGGTTTGTGGCAGGTGCTCCTGTCTCCAGGTGTCATTCATTAAGCAGACCTGTGACCCTGTGTCCCACGTTTCTGTCTCCTTATCATCGAGGAAGCAGGCTATGACATATTTTTTTCCAACCAAATTGAGTAACTGTAATTGGCGATTAGGGGACAGTAGATTTACACGGACCATTTCTTCAGGAGGTGCCTCGGCCTTAGCTACCAGCCTTGCTTCTAACCTCCGAATACTGTCAGTAACTAGCTCATACAGTTCTTGTGTGTTAGCTTGTTCTGATGTGGTTGCGACAGTATTGGCCGCCATGTCTACTTGCCCTGTCCTTCTTCCCAGTCTCCTTCCTATCCGACATTCCCTTGACATGTGGCCGCTGAATCCACATCTGAAGCAGTGGTCGCACTGATCGCCATTGCTGGTGGACTGACAACTCTTGCAGCCACGTGTCCTCCTGGCTCTTTGAGCGTGAGGTGCTCGGGGAGACTCACGTATGGCCTTTTTGATCTCCTTCATGTCACTCTTCAACTGCATGACTATGTCCAGGAGCTCAGATTCTGTACGGGTCACTGTGCTTTGGGATTTAAGGATTTTACCTTTTGTCGATGGTGGAGGGCGCTCTTGGCCATCCACTTCTTCCACGGTTGCATACTGACCCGTCAGATTTCCCACTCGGCATTCTCGAATTTTTGGTTCTTTCATGTGCCTCTTGAATTTTTGGTGCCGTTCCCATTCAAGACTGGCTGCTGCATTCGTCTTAGAAATCAGAAGCTCGTCGGTGACGACAGGATCCTCCAAATAGCGCTTCAGTTGGTACTTCACATCAGCACTGATCAGTCCTGTTTCCACCGCCCTCAGAAACTTCCTCTGAATAAGATCAGAACTAAACTGCTCTTCCGTGCCAGGCTCTCTGGATGCTGCTAAAAGTCTTTTCTTTAGCTCAATGGCGCGAAACAGGAAGTTCTGAGGTGACTCATTACTGTCTTGTGTGAGGTTTATCAGACGATGATACAAGTCAGTGGAACTATCCTCTTTATAATGTCCTTGCAGGATGATGCGCAGCTGTGGCAGGGTGAGATCTGACTTGATCTCCAGCATCGCGCGCAAACTCAATCCAGGACTCACTGCTCTGACAACAGCCTCAATTATCTCAGCCTCACTGTGCTTTTTCTTTAGGCCCATATCAATCTGGTGAATGAGACTGGAATAAGACAACTTGTCTTTTTGGCCCCTCTCCCCTATCTGCCCATTTATCCTAAACTCCCGTTTAATGGTCACTTCTGGCAGTAGGGGCACTGCGGGGACCGCGGGCTGTGTCACAAAATGGCGACTCTGTGGCTGCGCGGCCTCGTCATCGGTCAGCCTCGCTATTTCCTCTTCAACCCTTTTGGCTGAATCAAGGATACTTTCCTGCAGAGCGGCATATTGGCTCTGTAAACTGGCGAGTGCCTCTGCCTCCCGGCTCGTGCCGGCCGCTGCCGCTGCCTGCGTCAACGGTTCGCTTCGCTTAGCTTCGGTAGCACATGCTATTAGCTTTAGCAGAAACGCGCAGGCTACATCCTCCTCTTCGCTTTCAATGGTTTTTTCCACCTCCTCGTTTAACAGTCGTATCAGCGTGCACTTTTTAGACGGCTTGGCTGGGTTTATCTTTGCAAATAAACAGACCTCGTTTAGCTGTTCGGCCTGTAACGGCACCAAGGCCTCGCTTAGCTTATCTTGTAGCTGCTCCAGTTCCATTGTTTCGGCCTTTTTTTTTTTTTATTTGCACACTCACCGTCTTAGACACGACTGAACCGTCCTCTGCTACCAAGTTTTGTTACACCCCGGAGGGCGAAGGGGAAGGATGAGGGCCAAGCTGTCAGACTTTTCAGCAGTTTATTGACTTTCCACCACACACGGCACGGCACTCTTATACGGCACATCGGCCAACAGCGGCCACATCACTCGACACCATTTTCCTTCACACTCTGGAACATTCGCTACTCTTCTTCTCTTGTTCTCTAACACTGTACAGCGTCTTATCACTACTGAGCGCCACCTATGGCGCAAAAGCACTACTGCTTTCACTAACAGTTTACATTCAAACAGTTCAGATTCAGTCCTTTAGTTACATTTCCCATAAATGCTCCTATTTACCATCAATAATTAAATTACAGTCTTTTAGATACATTTATTAGGAATGTCTATATTAGCCCTTAGCATCTAATCAACACTGTTTTCTGGGGGGTTTTCTAGAGGTTGTCCAAAATTGACTTTTTCCTACAATATGATTCTGTTTAAAGCCATACTGAATAAACTTTTTTTTGTTATATCTGTCTTCTCAGGAGCTCCTAAACTGTATGACCCTGGAGGAGTACAGAGAGTCTGGCAGGGAGCTGTTTCACAGGCAGCCAGGGTTGGTTTTTGATACCCTGATGATGCATCAAAGACTGCATGGTGCACCTGTTATGTCCGTAAAATATGGCACAATAATGAGGAGAGTGGTGAACTGAACAGGACTTTGGTAATAAACTCACTGTATACAATCAGACGCTCCCGCTAGGCAGAGAGGTGGTTGAAGAGAGTGTACCTCTTCTGCATTGGCCCTTTATACTCCGGGTGGTGATGGAACCGGAAAGGTATAGCCACCACCCATAACCACAATAATACACAGTCGTCGTCGGCCTCCGTCGGTCTATGATGACCATGGAAGAGAATCCTATACGTCTACTCTGCTGGAACAGCACCGCCTGTGGCTGAACAGGCCGATGCGCGAATGGCAGTCCCTGTCACAGAGGTCGCACTTGTGGGTGGTCTCCGTGCTGCTGGGTCTGTGGCGGTTCTTCCTGAGGGTCCTTTTTTCATCTGCTGCAGCAGTCAGTCTCTCTTCACCCACCTTGAGCTGTCTGGTCAGGGTGCCTCTCCATTTGGAGCGGTCCGTTGCAAGGTCCTCCCAGCGCTCTGTGTTGATCTCCAGGGCCTTCATGTCTCTTTTGCAGACGTCTCTAAAGCGCAGCTGTGGGCGGCCAACGTCTCTCCTGCCAGTCGCCAGTTCTCCGTAGAGGACGTCTTTGGGGATTCTGCCATCCTCTATACGGTGAACGTGGCCTAGCCAGCGGAGCCTGCACTGCCTGAGTAGAGTGAACATGGAGGGAAGGCCGGCGCGGGACAGGACTTCTGTGTTGGACACTTTGTTCTGCCAGGATATGTCCAGGATGTGGCAAATGCAGCACAAGTGGAAGGAGTTCAGTCTCTTTTCCTGCCGGGCGTATGTTTTCCACGTCTCACTCCCATAGAGCAGTGTGCTGATGATGCAGGCGTTGTACACTGCCATCTTCGTCTTGACAGAGAGTTTGGGATTCTCCCACACTCGTGTTGTGAGGCGAGCAAGTGTGAAGGCTGATTTTCCAATCCTCTTGTCGATCTCTGTATCAAGGGAGCGGTTGTTGCTGATCGTGGACCCCAGGTACATGAACTGATTCACGACCTCCAGCTCATAGTCGTCGATGGTGATGGTTGGTGGTGCTTCCGTGCCTTGCGCCAAGACGTTAATCTTCTTATGAACCAGTAGGGTAGGGGGAGATGAGCTGATGGTGCCTGACTGGGTGGAGTAGGAAGCTGAAGGATGGTGAGATTTGGCAGGAGAGTGCGCGCTGTCCTAGAGACACACCTGCACGGTGGCAGCAAAGAAGAGGAGAAATAAGGTTAGACGACGTGTCAAAACCTATAACTTTATATTTACTTGCCTATACATAGGCAGTATACCAAGATGACAAAGCATTGACTGCGCGGAGAGAGCCTCTTTAAGTACGCTGGCTGATGAGCGGGTGCAGGTGTGTCTTCTGCCTCAGGTGCAGTGATGGGTTGGTGAATGTGAGGCAGGATGGGAAGGGCATGCTCTCACTGCCCATGACAGTTAGAAACATACAAAAAAATGAGAAATCATGAAGTGGGCAAAAACTTTTTCACACCGCTGTATGTAGGCAATCACATGGTAGACTTTGACAAATATAAAAGGGAGTAAATGGCACTAAGATTTATTTGATTGTGTGAGTATTAATTACAGAATACCTAAATACTGAAAATGAATGGGGTATGGGGGACCCATGCTGTGGTATTCATCTCAGACTGGAAGGAAGGGAGATGCAGTAAATTCCTCTGATGGAAGAGCATGGGGATTAAGGGGCTGGGGGACAATAGGAACTGCGATGCGAGAATGAATTGTGATGCAAGGCCTCAGGCAGCAGAGACGTGTGAGTGTTGTAATATAAAAGAGAGTCCCTGTGACATGAAGTTAATATTTTCTGATTCTGAGAGATGTGAGAGAGGGAATAAAGTTCATCTGCTCTGAATGCTTGGCCTGATTATTCCTCTCTCCACACTGGTGACCCTTGACGAATAATGGAACATGAGGCAAACACCCTGGAGTTGACCCGGACAGGAAGCCCCAGCAATGTGTGCGCCGTTTCGGTCAAACTACCAGACTTTTGGCTGCACGACCTGAAGTCTTGGTTCCTCCACACCGAGGCCCAGTTCACGCTCCGGGGAATAATGGCAGATGACACCAGATATTACTACGTGGTCGCTTGACGCTGGACGCTTGCACGACTCAGCAAGTAGCGAGCCTGCTCCAACAGCCCCTGGCCCAAGACAAATACGGGGCTCTCAAAGCCGCGCTGATCCGGCGCTACACGCTCTCGGACTGCGAGAGAGCTGAGAGGCTCCTGACGCACTCCGAGCTAGGAGACGGGTCGGCGGTCGAACTGATGGAGAAGATGTTGGCGTTGATGGGCACGGACGACGGGCATTTTCTATTTGCCCACCTTTTCCTCCGCAACCTCCCAACGGTGGCCAGAGCGGTCCTTGCCAACTCGCCGTTGCTGGCTGCGCGTGACTACCGTGCGCTAGCCCAGGAGGCAGATCAGATCATCCTCACCACCAGATCCCTCACAGTGAACGCAGCGGTGTCGGAACACAGCGAGACAGCCAGCGGAAGTGAGGAGCCTGCGATGGTAGCGGCAGTGGGAGCCAGGAAGCAACAGAGAGACACGCTCTGCTCCTACCACCGCCGTTTTGGAGATGACACACGCCGATGCGTGCCACCATACCAATTCAAGCATTCGGGAAATGCCAGGACCGGCAGTTATTAGCTGCTGCGACCACGGTGAAGAAAGCAAGCTGCTCTACGTGACAGACTCACGCTCGGGGAGATCAGAATCAGAATCAGAATCAGAATAAGTTTATTGCCAAGCACATTTACAAGACAGGTAAATATACAAGGAATTTGATTTGACATTGGAAACGTCATAGATGACATTCCCAATGATGCGGCGAGCCATGGAGGCGCCTGTCAACTGCTGATGGTTCCTCGTGGACTCCGGCTCCCAAAAGAGCCTCATCCTGCCATCCTAAGCTGACCGGCTAGCGGGAGCTAGCGGCCCCGAGCTGATGGCCGCAAACAGCTCAGACATTAAGACTTTTGGTGAAAGGACACTGACTGTATCCCTGCAAGGCCATACGTACCAGCGGACATTCGTCATAGTGGCATGCAGTTTCCCATTCTTAGGCGCTGATTTTTTGTGTGCACACGTACTACTAGTTGATGTTGCTAACAGACACCTGATTAATGCAATGTCTTTTGATTCTCTCTCCTGTACAGCTCGGAGAGCCGGGCCAACAACGCTAGCCAACATCACAGCTCCAAGTGGTAAATGGCAAGTTCCACGCACTGCTCACCCAGGTCCCAGCAATCACAGTCCCGACGTTTTCGGCGGCCATCACTAAACACGGGGTTGAGCACTTTATTACCACCACCGGGCTGCCTGTTTTCGCTCGACCTCGGTGCCTGGACACAGCTAAACTGGCCATAGCGCGCGAGGAGTTTGCCAACTTGGAAAGGCTGGGCATCATCAAACGATCAAACAGCCCATGGGCATCCCCACTACGTATAGTCCCTAAGGTCGAGGGATCATGGCGACCTTGCGGAGATTTCCGCAGATTAAACAACGCCACAGTGCACGACCGCTACCCGATCCCTCATATTCAGGATTTTTCCGTTCACCTCACCTGGGCACATATTTTTTCTAAGATAGACCTGGTCCATGGTTACCACCAGGTCCCGGTGCACGCGGAGGACATACCTAAAATGGCAGTAATAACCCCGTTCGGTCTGTTTGAGTTTTTACACATGCCTTTTGGGTTAAAAGGCGCGGCACAGACATTCCAACGCATGATGGATGCGGTGTTGTGCGATCTGCCATTTGTGTTCATTTACGTACTTTCTGACACTACTTAGAAAAAAAAAAACAAAATGGCTGCCGGGGTGCAGACATACAGTTTGGCAAGTCCTGTGTGTTTGCTTAAAAAGTCATCTAAAGAGCAAATTGGATCGCGGATTGTGATATCAATGTACTCCTCTGTTGTTTGGATAATTCTCTTTCTTCTGCTAAGTTCAACCTGTCCAAGAAAAAGGGACACTTTAACCTAGTATCCAGCCAGATGGAGTCAGCACATGCTATTCACAAAGGTATTGGACTATGGCCATGCCAGGCCACCTCCAGGTGAGCAGGAACAGGCTGTTACAGGCAAACCACTCTTGGGTGTTTTTAATCTCTTGCTGATACTTCTTTTGGCTGGTGATGTTGAATTAAATCCTGGGCCAGTGCCAGCTGGGCCTCCACCTTTGCTAGCTGGGTCTCCACCTCTGCTATCTGGGCCTTGATGGGATAAAGTGATCAATATAACCATATAACAGTTATTTGTGTGACTCAAAATATTTGTATTCTGCTTATGTCTAGGTAAAATAACCAATATACCATAATGGAATATATATTGCCAAGTGTGTGGTTCACTCTCTGCAAAATAGTGGACCTTTGTCTCACCACAGAGGATAACAAGCGCCTGGGATTTATGAGAAGGAGGCACAGTTGTGATACGGAATGGCTGAGCCTGGCCTACGCTGACCTGGGAGGTGAAGTGACCTTCATCTGGATACATTCGGCGCCAGGAACGGATCCTCCCTGGACCAGACACCTGGACTGTCATCTTGATAATGCATGCTTTCTTCTTTGTTCATTTGTGTATAAATATTCTGGGTCAGGGCCAGCATAGTCAGTCAGACTTCATGAACTGACACGATCTGTTGCTGTCAGGGAGAGAAGGATTGACCCAGAGCTGTAACCTACTATATTCAACTTGCTTGCTTAAATAAATACGTGTTCCAAGTAAACTATTCTCTTCCTTGAAAACGAATCTGGGTAAACCATCTACACACATAGACAATCTTTGAAGAGTAGACTTAGATGGTTTTTACTGAGTTTAATCCTAACAATTTGGGGGCTTCGTCCGGTGAAAGGGGGAGATTATCATCTGATTTGGATCTTTGATTGTCTGGACAATGGACCTGCATCACCGACTGACAACACTAGCGGCCGCACTGAAAAAGAGGTAAGCAGACGCCTGTTATATCAAAGTTCTGCTATTGGCTATAACCAAAGTCTGTGTTGTCAAGCGGTTTGTGTGTCCTAGTTTTTAAAGCAGTTGAATATGGTAAATGTTTTTTGATGAATCAGTCGTCGGCCTCCGTCGGTCTATGATGACCATGGAAGAGAATCCTAAACGTCTACTCTGCTGGAACAGCACCACCTGTGGCTGAACAGGCCGATGCGCGAATGGCAGTCCCTGTCACACAGGTCGCACTTGTGGGTGGTCTCCGTGCTGCTGGGTCTGTGGCGGTTCTTCCTGCGGGTCCTTTTTTCATCTGCAGCAGCAGTCAGTCTCTCTTCACCCGCCTTGAGCTGTCTGGTCAGGGTGCCTCTCCATTTGGAGCGGTCCGTTGCAAGGTCCTCCCAGCGCTCTGTGTTGATCTCCAGGGCCTTCATGTCTCTCTTGCAGACGTCTCTAAAACGCAGCTGTGGGCGGCCAACGTCTCTCTTGCCAGTTGCCAGTTCTCCATAGAGGACGTCTTTGGGGATTCTGCCATCCTCCATACGGTGAACGTGGCCTAGCCAGCGGAGCCTGCGCTGTCTGAGTAGAGTGAACATGGAGGGAAGGCCGGCGCGGGACAGAACTTCTGTGTTGGGCACTTTGTCCTGCCAGGATATGTCCAGGATGTGGCGAATGCAGCGCAAGTGGAAGGAGTTCAGTCTCTTTTCCTGCCGGGCGTATGTTGTCCACATCTCACTCCCATAGAGCAGTGTGCTGATGACGCAGGCGTTGTACACTGCCATCTTCGTCTTGACAGAGAGTTTGGGATTCTCCCACACTCGTGTGGTGAGGCGAGCAAGTGTGAAGGCTGATTTTCCAATCCTCTTGTTGATCTCTGTATCAAGGGAGAGGTTGTTGCTGATCGTGGACCCCAGGTACGTGAACTGATTCATGACCTCCAGCTCGTAGTCGTCAATGGTGATGGTTGGTGGTGCTTCCGTGCCTTCCGCCAAGACGTTAGTCTTCTTCAGGCTGATGGTAAGCCCAAAGTCCTTGCATGCCTGGGAGAAGTGGTCCATAAGGGTCTGAAGCTCCTGCTGTGTGTGGGTTGCGACTGCAGCGTCGTCTGCGAACAGCATGTCTCTGATTAGAGCCTCACGTACTTTGGTTCTGGCTTTCAGGCGGGCGAGGTTGAAAAGTCTGCCGTCAAATCTTGTGTGCAGGTAGATTCCCTCTGTTGCTGTGCTGAAAGCATGCCTCAGGAGCATAGCAAAGAAAATCCCAAAGAGGGTTGGCGCAAGTACACAGCCCTGTTTCACTCCGCTGCGTATGTTGAAAGGCTCTGAGACGTTGCCATCGTGCTGCACTATCCCCTGCATGTTGGTGTGAAACGATTCAATGAGGCTTTGCTAGTTTGGTGGGCATCCTATCTTTGGCAGGATCTTGAAAAGGCCCTCTCTGCTGACCAGATCGAACGCTTTGGTGAGGTCGATGAAGGCGATGTACAGGGGCATGTTCTGTTCTCTGCATTTCTCCTAGAGTTGGCGGATGGAGAATATCATGTCTACCGTCGATCGCTCAGCGCGGAAGCCACACTGAGACTCGGGGTAGACACGTTCGGCAAGCTTCTGTAGATGAACGAGAACAACTCGTGCGTAGACTTTGCCAACAACGCTGAGGAGGGAGATGCCCCTGTAGTTGTTGCAGTCGCTTCTCTCCCCTTTGTTTTTGTAGAGGGTGATGATCTTGGCGTCCCTCATGTCCTGTGGTACGGCACCTTCCTTCCAACACTGGCAGAGGACGTCATGCAATGGCAGCAGTAGGGCGGTCTTGCAGTGCTTGATCAGGTTGGGGGGTATGCCGTCGTTGCCGGGTGCCTTGCCAGCGGCCAAGCTATCAATGGCCTTGCTAAGTTCGTCAATGGTTGGCTCGGCGTCAAGTTTGTCCATGGATGGCAGGCAGTCGATGGCATCAAGGGCTGACAGTGTCACGGTGTTCTGTCTGGAGTAGAGGTCGGAGTAGTGTTCCACCCATCTCTCCATCTGCTTGTTCTTTTCTGTGATCATCTCCCCAGTGGAGGATTTGAGGGGGGCCGTCTTGCTCTGAGCCGGACCAAGTGCTTTCTTGATGCCATCGTACATACCACGGATGTTCCCTGTTATGGCAGCGGTTTGAATGTCTTGGCTGAGCTGAGTCCAGTACTCGTTGGCACAGCGCCGAGCAGTCTGCTGAACTTTGCTTCTCGCAGCCCTGAGAATCTGGAGATTCTTCTCGTTTGGGTACTTCTTGTACTCAGCAAGTGCTGAGCACTTGGCTTCAATGACGGCGGTCATCTCGGTCAACTTGGCATCAAACCAGTCCTGTGACTTCGAGGTCTTCCTCCCAAAGGTAGCCAAGGCTGTGCGGTGGATGGTGTTTCGCAGCTCTTCCCACTTCTGCTTTGCAGATTCTCCTTCTTGTGGTACACCAAGTTCCTTCTCAAAGGTGGAGGCAAACTGCTCAACAAGTTCTGATTGAGCCATCTTGCTGGTGTCAATCCGTGCCTTTCCAGGTTGTCTAGCACGATGGAATTTCTTCAGCTGCAGCTTGACCTTGCAACACACCAATGAATGGTCTGTGTCGCAATCTGCACTCTGGAACGAACGGGTGATTAGCACGTTCTTCAGTGAGGTGCGCCTGGTCAGGATCAAGTCCAGCTGGTGCCAGTGCTTTGAGTGTGGATGTTGCCAGGAAACCTTGTGTTGGGGCTTGGTCTTGAAGAACGAGTTTGTGATGCACAGATCGTGATATGTGCAGAACTCGAGCAGCCGCTGTCCGTTGTCATTCATTCTGCCCACGCCAAAAGGTCCAAGACAGGAAGGCCAGGAGTCATGGTCAGCACCCACTCTGGCATTGAAGTCTCCAAGGAGAATGAGTTGTTCAGAGTTGGGGACGATCCTGATAGTTGTTGTGAGATTCTCGTAGAACTCGTCTTTTGCCTCTGGTGTGGCTGTCAGTGTTGGGGCATACACACTGACGAGGGTGACTGGGCCTTGAGTGGTGTTCAGGCGGAGGGTGAGGAGTCGTGCAGAGCCAGTGCTGCTCGGTTCCACCATCTTCAGCAAGGTGTTCTTCACTGCAAAGCCCACTCCGTGTTCCCTGTGTTCGTCACTGCCCTTTCCCTGCCAGTAGAACGTGTAGTCCTTCTCTCTCAGTGTGCGTGCGTCAGCCAACCGTGTTTCCTGGAGAGTGGCGATATCCACTCCCAGTCTCTTCAGCTCATTATTGATGATGGCAGTCTTCCTGGTGTCGTTGATGACCTTGAGGTTAGTAGCGAGTCCTGTCATCATAGTGCGGACGTTCCAAGTTCCCAGTTTTAGAGTTGGTCTCTTTTGTTTTATTGTCTTGCCTGGTGCAAAAGTTCTCAGCCTGCTGTTCGGACTTCTCCTCATCCCCATGCACCCAATGAGGAAAGCAAGCTGTGGCGGGACATCACCTTATTGGCTGGGGGCTGCCCAGCTTGAGGCGGGCGGTAGCTGTCCAGTGAGATCCGATGATCCCTCCCACCGTCGGGAATAACCCCTGGCGCCGAGCTCTACGCCAATTGAGCGGTGGCTTATAACCGGTAACTGTCATTCCCCGTGTTTTGTCTACGCCAAAGGCGAAGCTGGAGTGTCCTCTCCACTGATCCAGTGTTCTACCTTCCAGCGTTGGGCGTTGGTAGGATTCAAGCCTGGGCAGGAAGATATGGAGAATAAGATGTTGCCCATTCAGCATGTCCCCCCTCTCCACGTCACTGATGAATCCAAAGGAACAGCAGGGCTGCTACAGTTTGGCACCAGCGCCATTGCAGGAGCTGCCAGAACGATGTTGAGCACAACATAGAACTGCCTTAGGGGCTCCGACTCCGGATTTTTCCTCAGGGTTGACTCCCGAAGCCTTTCCCGTGACCGGGTATGCCGCAAGGCAGCGGCGGTTTGAAATCAGGGTTTACCTTCCCCTAGATGGGCTACCTTCCCAGGTTGACGAACCCCCATCTACCCGAAGCATCTGGTTTTAAGGCGCCAGAGATCCGCCCTCGCCCCTTCTCCTATTAGTAAAAGCAGTTCCGCCAGGCTCAGAGACTAAACCACACGGGCAGGCTAGGAGTTGGACTTAGTTGTCAGAGGCTTTTCGAGACGCACGCCATAAGGAGCATTTTATGAGTACTGGGAGCTTAACCCCAGTGCCGCTCCTGGTTATGACAACCTTGGAACCTTTGATGAAATCTTGCTTGGTTAAAGAAAGATGAATGCATGCTTACTTGATTAAAGAAAGACTGTAAGACTGAGAGAGTGGTGAAAGAAAGACTGTAAGACTGGGGAGGTGAAAGGCCCCCTGGCCCGGATGATATCGCTGCGTATTTATTCATGGTCATCCGGCCTGACTACAGGTTCACGGACTGAGCAAATTGGTCCGTGACTTGTGAGGACAGGAACTGGGTCGGACTCCTTTAGCCTTAACGAAGGCTATAAAACCTGGGTCTTATAGGTGACGCCCTCGGTTTAGTACTCCGAAAAAGTCCAGCGCAACAGAGAGTATCCATCGCCATCCAACGGGAAGGCGAGAATTGGGGTAACGCCCCGAGGAAGTGGCGCCCTCGAACAGTTTGCTTGCACTTTGGTTAAGACGTTAATCATAAATGGGGTGAAATTCCCTGGACTTAGTACACCCAGAATACTATTTAATCACTGCTTCATTTGCTATTTGTTTTATATTGGTAACGCTGTGAGTGTGAAGGTAACACTCAGTTAAAAAAAAAAAAAGAGGCAACAGAGGGGTGAGCAGTGGTTCTCTCTCCCATCAGCAAGGGGGGGGGGGGTGAACGGCAGCTCTCTCTCTCTACTTAGCAAGGGAAGAAGCGAGCGACAGGCTTGCTCTGTAAAAAAATAGGTGTGAACAGTATAGAGTTGTGGAATGTGAAAGGAGGGGTTGCTGAAGGAGCAGCTCTCTCTCTCTCTCTCTCTCTCTCTCTCTCTCTCTCTCTCTCTGAGTGGGTGTGGTCGTGAGTGCGAGCTGAGAGCGTGTGACAGCGTGAGTGATTTATCTCAAATTTTTCTCTGTCTTTTTGTGTTAAAGGGTTTTTTTTCTGCTAAATAATCTTAATTTTTGTTGTTTTCTGTAGCTGGGGTGGGGTAGGCGTTTTGGGAGGGGGGTTTCTGCTGCCAGCTCTGCTGGTCAGCATGGTTTTGGAGCGAGGCTCCGGTTTTGAGCAGCTTACACGCCGGCATGCTGTCAAACTGACACCGGCTGTCAGCTGCTCAGTGGAGGAGTGTAGTCTTGCTGTGGGAGAGCTGGTCGGTTATGAAAGCGTTAGATCAGCTTCGAGAATGAATAGTGCCGTGGTGATTTTCCTCGATAGTGTGGAAAAAGTTAACCGGGTAGTGGAGAGCGGGGTTGTGATTAAAGACACACTGGTTCCTGTTCTGTCTCTGGTGAATCCCGCGAAGAGAATTACCATCTCAAATGTCCCACCATTTTTAAAGAATGAGCTGTTGGAGAAGGAGCTGTTGAGACACGGGCAGCTTTTGTCCCTGATTAAGCACATCCCTCTCGGTTGTAAGTCCCCGCGTTTAAAGCATGTCATGTCTTTTAGGCGACAGGAGCTCATGATTCTAAAGAATAGCAAGGAAAGCCTCAACCTAGTATTTAAATACCGGATTGACGGCTTTGATTACACCATCCACGTCACCTCCGATAATATGAAGTGTTTCGGCTGCGGAATGGAGGGACATTTGATTCGATCATGCCCTCAGGGAGTGGGGGGTGATCACTCGGGGGAGGCCGCTAGTGCGGCCTCGGGGCCGTCTGGTGACGGAGCGGCTTCGCCGTCCTCTGAGGCTGACGGCCGTCGGGCGTTTCGGCCGGAGCCGCGGGGCCGTCTGGCGGCGGTGCTTCGGCCGAGGCCGCGAGGCTGTCTGGCGGCGGGGCGGCTTCGCCGCCCTCCGCAGCCGGCCTGTCGATCATAACTGAAACAGCAACAAAAGTTAAAGCACATCGTGGGGCTGCTGCACAGACCAACATTGCAGACAAGGGTGAGATTACCGAGAGGGATCACGCTGAGGGTCAGACAGATGAGCCAAATGAGGCCCAGGTAGATGGTGGGACCAGAAAGATGAATATAAAAGCACAGCACAGGGTGAGCGAAAGACAGGAAGAAACAGCTACCAGGGTGGCTGAGTCAGTGTTGGAGGATGAGGATGACATCGAAATAGATGAAGAGTTATGTAAAATCTCCATCAAGCGGAAGAATTTGGAAACCAAACAGCAGAGGATCAAAGTAAAAAGGGTTGTCAAAGACAGTTCTGAGGTTTCTCTATCTCAGCCAGATTCTTATGCTGGGTCTGAGATAGAGAGTGATGGTGAAAGCAGTGATGATGGGGCCAGTGGAGGCGGTTACCCCTTCACAAAAATACAGAAGTTTTTGCAGGACACTAAGGGGGTCAGAATGGTTAAAGTTGAAAACTTCTTCCCCGATCTAAAACATTTTGTTGACTCTGCTCGGGCCTACATGAAAAATAGGGGAGAGCTTGAGCAGGAAAGTTTCACTGATCAGGAGATCTACAGACTAAAAAAGCTTGTACTAAAAGTTAAGAACCAAATTGCCCAGGATGATTAGTCTTTTATCGCTCATTCTTTCTTTTCTGTTTTTGTATTGGTTTTACCCTTTTATATGCATGTGTAGTTTTAATTTTGGCACACTCAACATCAATGGAGCAAGAGAAATGTCTAAGCGAGCGAGTGTTTTTACTCTTGCAGAATGCAAGAAAATTAATGTTCTGTTTGTTCAGGAGACTCATAGTTCTGAGGACAATGCTGCTGACTGGAGGAGGGAATTTCGGGGTGAAATTATTCTTAGTCATAAAAACAGCAGTAGTGGTGGAGTGGGTATTTTATTTTCTCGAGATTTTATACCACTTTCTTATGACATTGATGAGATAATTGCAGGCCACATTTTAAAAGTTCGAGCTGTTTTTGAGAATGTGAAAGTTGTTTTTATAAATGTGTATGCTCCAACCGTAGGCACAGAAAGATTGGCCTTTTTAAATATTTTAGATGACACGATCAAAAATTGCAGTAATGATGACTTTTTATTTGTGGGAGGTGATTTTAATTGTACAGAAAATCCTCTTATGGATAGGAATCACCCAGAGCCACATGCTGCATCCAAAAGAGTTTTAAAAGGTCTCATAGAAGCTCATGATCTGTGTGATGTGTGGAGGAATTTTCATGGCAAGGCTAGGCAGTACACGTGGAGCCATAGAAAGGACAATATTTTGTCCTTAGCTAGACTGGATAGGGTTTACAGTTTTAAGCACCATTTTAGCATTTTTAAAAGTGCTTTTATAGTCCCTGTTGGCTTCACAGATCATTCCCTGGTTCAGTGTTGTGTTTTTATCAAGAATATAAAGTGCAGTAGTGCATACTGGCATTTTAACACGTCACTTTTATCGGATAACAGTTTTAAAACTGCTTTTATGTTTTTTTGGAGTAATTTTAAATTAACAAAATCAAATTTTAGTTCTTTGCAGCAGTGGTGGGATGTAGGGAAGAGCCAAATAAAGAATCTGTGCCTACAGTATACTCGCAATGTCTCTGGAGACTTGGCCAGGTCTGTCAGGGACCTGGAGAGAGAAGTAGTGGAGCTGCAGTCTTTGGCAGGCTCCACAGGAGAAAGAGGACATTTTGAGGCCCTCAATGGCAAAAAGTCTGTTTTAACTGACCTACTGGGTGTGGCTGCCAGGGGCGCTGTGGTACGCAGTAGGTTCCAGAACATCGCACTAATGGACGCTCCATCTCATTTTTTCTTTGGTCTGGAGAGGAAGAATGGTCAGAGGAGGATGATCCACTCTCTCAGCTCCGAGGACGGGCGGGCCGATCCATGAGTCTGCGGAGATCCGTCGCTTTGCAGTTGCTTTCTACAAGGATCTCTTTAAGAAAGAATTTGTTGAGAATCCACATGCACTGAGTCATTTTTTGACGGACTTGCCAAAGGTGATGGCTAGCGTGAATGCGGAGCTGGAGAGCGGGATCACTCTGCAAGAACTGGCAGTGGCTGTCCAGTCTCTTCAGTGTGGAAAAGCCCCAGGGATAGATGGCCTACCAGCGGAGTTCTACAAGGCGTTCTGGTCTGAGATCTGTGAGGACTTACTGGAAGTACTGTCTGACAGTCTGCGGAAGGGTCACCTGCCCCTAAGTTGTAGGAGAGCAGTCCTCACCCTCCTTCCAAAAAAAGGCGACTTGAAAGACATTAAGAACTGGCGTCCGGTGGCCCTCCTCTGTACTGACTACAAAATTCTCTCCAAAGTGTTGGCTACCAGACTGAGGAAGGCGATGGAGCAGGTCATACATGTAGACCAGACCTACTGTGTACCAGGTAGGTTGGTTACAGACAACATTTTTTTAATTCATGATGTTTTGGACCTCTCCAGCTCATTGGTCAAAGAACTTGGTCTTATTTCAATAGACCAAGAAAAGGCGTTTGACCGAGTTGAACATCCATACCTTTGGCAGACATTAGAGGCCTTTGGTTTCAGCTCAGGGTTCATCGCCATGATCCAGGCTTTGTATAGAGACATTGAGAGTATTCTTAAGATTAATGGTGGTTTGAGTGCTCCTTTCAAAGTTGAGAGGGGTGTCCGACAGGGCTGCCCCCTCTCAGGTATGCTGTACTCTCTTGCCATTGAGCCCCTCCTTTGTAAACTAAGGCAAGGCCTCACTGGTTTTAAAGTCCCCAACTCTGACTCTGTTTTTAAAGTGTCTGCTTATGCTGATGACGTTGTTGTTTTTACAAGAAATCAAAATGATGTAGACTACCTTTTAAGAACTGTCAATCTTTTTGGTGAGTGCTCCTCAGCGAGAGTGAATTGGGGTAAGAGTGAAGCTGTTGTGGTGGGGGGGAGACCACAAAAAATTGCCCTACCTGGTGGCCTCTCGTGGACACAAGGTGGTTTTAAATATCTTGGTGTGTTTTTAGGAAATCAGACTTTTACTGAGAAAAATTGGGAGTGTTTTTTAGAAAAAAACTGAAGGAAGACTAAAAAAATGGAAATGGATTCTGCCAAACTTGTCCTTCAGAGGTCGTGTTTTAATCATCAACAATTTGATTGCTTCGATGCTGTGGCATCGACTGTCTTGTCTGGACCCTCCACCCAATTTGCTGGCCAGAGTGCAATCTATAGTCGTGGACTTTTTCTGGGACCGTCTTCACTGGGTTCCACAGAGTATCCTGTTTTTACCGAGGGAAGAAGGTGGTCAAGGGCTCATCCATCTGGCCAGCAGGGGGGCTGTCTTTCGCCTGCAGTTCATTCAGCGACTGCTGAGTGGCCCCCTTGACCTTGTGTGGAGACCTATTGCCAGGGCTGTCCTGGCTCGCTGTGGAGGGCTTGGACTAGAGGAGTCGCTGCTTTTAATGGATTTAAGGGGCCAAAAACTCCTAGAACTTCCCCAGTTTTACCAAAGTGCTTTTAAAATATTAAAAATACATGGACAATAATCAACAGTATCCTTGGAAATAAAAGCAGAAATACCAGCTACCCAACTAACATTCCAAAAAATAATAAATCGACTCCGAATGTGAATATAGCTTCACCTGCAGATGAATTTAATAATTTTTTTGTTAACATTGGACCTAAACTGGCCCGAGAAATACCCACTACGGTGCCAACAGGTGATTCAATATGCAATAACACTGCTGTAAAAGACACCATCTTCATAAAGAACACAGACGAAAGAGAGGTCATTGAAATTGTTAAATCGTTCAAAAGTAAAACATCTACTGACTGCGATGGTATTGATATGCTACTAGTCAAAACTGTTATCGAATGCATAGTGAAACCACTGACGTATATCTGTAACCTGTCTCTCCAATCAGGTATATTTCCCAATGCAATGAAAATAGCTAAAGTAATTCCGATTTACAAGACTGGCGACAGAGGGGAACTCTCCAACTACAGACCAATTTCACTATTACCGCAATTTTCCAAGATACTTGAAAAAATATTCTATGAGAGAATTGACAACTTCATACTGAAGAATGATTTATTGTGTGAGCAGCAATATGGGTTCAGACACAAAAGGACAACAGCATATGCCTTAACGGAATTTACAGAAAAAGTATCAACAGCCATTGAAAATAAAGAGTATTCAGTTGGAGTATTCCTGGATCTTAAAAAAGCATTTGATACAGTAGATCACAATCTATTATTAAAGAAACTACAAAATTGTGGTATTAGAGGGGTAGCACTGTCCTGGTTAAGAAGTTACTTAAAGAATAGATATCAGTTTGTATGTGTTAACAACAAAAACTCAGAGCTACTGAAGGTCACCTGTGGAGTCCCACAGGGTTCAGTTTTGGGACCATTATTATTCAATATGTATATAAATGATATATGTAAAGTTTCAGAAAAAATGGACTTAATATTGTTTGCTGATGACACTAACCTGCTATGCAGTGGAAACAACTTGGAACAACTTCTGGATACACTCGGAAAGGAATTAGGAAAGCTGAAACTGTGGTTTGATTCAAACAAATTAACGCTCAATTTAAGCAAGACAAAATTTATAGTCTTTAACAACCATCACAACTACCCAGTACCCAAACTCAGTGTAAATGGTGTAGAGATTGAAAGGGTATCCGAAACTAAATTCCTTGGAGTAATAATTGATAACAAACTGTGTTGGAAGCCACATATTAATTATATAAAAGGTAAAGTATCCAAATCAATTGCAATATTACACAGAGTGAAAAATTTGCTGAATCAACCCACACTATACACCTTGTATCATTCATTAATACTCCCATACATGACATATTGTAATGAAGTATGGGGAAATACATATAAAACAAACATATATCCACTCTTTATGCTTCAAAAGAGAGCTATTAGAATAATCAACAAAGCAGCTTACAGGGAACCAACAAACCCACTTTTTCTTAAACAAAAAACTCTCAAGTTGAAAGATCTGATCGACTTTAAAACCGCAATAATAATGTTCAAAGTGAAGAATCTATCACTGCCCGCAAATATCCAAAAGTTGTTCCAAACAAGGGAGAAATGATATCACTTCAGAGGAACATGTATATTTCAAAAGCCTACAGTGAGAACAACTACCAAGCAACACTGTATTTCAGTGCAAGGTGTCAGATTATGGAACGATTTTGGACCTGAATTAAAATCATGTACAAAGCTTGGACAATTTAAACAAAAACTAAAGGAAGAAATATTCCAAACATATTTACAAGACGACATGTAAACTCACATAAGGATTGACATTTCCAGCCTGTGTTGTGTTATAGCTTAGTTTTTCTTTTTTCTCTGTGACACTATGTCTTAGATTTGTTTTTGAATAGTAACCGCTTAACTTAGACTAGCTCAGTTTTCTTTTTCTCTCAGTCATATTTTGTCTTAGCCTTGTTTTAAATTGTAATCGCTCTTGTCTTGTTTTCTCTTTTTTCTCCTTTGAATTCTTGGATGGAATATGGGTGGGCAATATAAGCTGCGGCTTCAGCCATCACCCATTTCGGATAACTCACGTGGAATTGTATAGTAGAAGGAGTCTTTGTCTAATTTGACCTTGTTGTTATATTATACAGTTTCTTTTAACCTGTAATGTACTATCCGAAATAAATAAATTCATTCATTCATTCATTCATTCATTCAAAAAATCTGGGGACTTTTTAAAAAGAACTCTCCCCAGGCTTCCTTGCCGCCTTTCTGGCTTTTAAAGGAACCACTTGTGTTCGGGACCCGTTTTGATGTGGGCAATGTTTTAGGACCTTCTGTTTTAAAAAAGTTTATTTTTGCAAAGGTTACAACGCTGGGACATTTGGTGAATTTATGTGGTCCTAACTTGGACAATGCTGTTGCCCTGTACTCGGCTCTTGGCGTCTCTTCAGTCAGAGTTATAATGAACTTGTTGAAAGATTGGAGAGACTGCCTGTCCGCAGAAGAACACTCTGCTATTGTTTTACACTGCGAAAACTCTGTACAAACTGCTGATGAACCTTTTCCTTTAAGTATTTTATCTCCTGATTTTAAAGATGGCACTGGTGTGTTTTTAAACTCTGAGCACATTAACATTTGTGACTCTCCTGGTAAAAAAATGTATGGACTTTTGGTGAAAATTCTAAATGTGAATAAGTTAAAAGGTCGAGCTGATACACCATGGAGGAAACACTTGGGTCTGGGTCCAGAGGTGAGGCCTGCCTGGAGAGCACTCTATAAACCACCATTAACTAAGAAGGTTGGAGACCTACAATGGCGAGTTTTACATGGTGCTGTGGCTGTAAATGCTTTTATCTCTCTTTTAAACCCAAATGTTGTTGAGGTTTGTCCTTTTTGTCCTCAGAAAGAAACTGTGTTCCATTGTTTTCTGGACTGTAACAGACTGCAATTGTTGTTTGTTTTTTTGGGGAAGCTGTTTTATCTGTTTGGAGAAGTCTTTTCCCTGCAGATTTTTATCTTGGGCTTTCCATATAGACAGAGGACTAAGAAAAAGAGTGAACTCTTAAATTTCATCCTGGGTCAGGCTAAAATGGCTATTTATGTTAGTAGGAAAAGAAAAATTGAACAACTGCTGGATTGTAATGTAAAAGACATGCTGGTTGGCATGATTAAGGCTCGAATAATGATTGATTACAATTATTATCATCTGATGCAGAATGTTGAAACCTTTGAGGCTATGTGGTGCTTTAAGCACATCCTGTGTTGTGTTAAGGAGGGGAAAATTACCTATGGTATAATCCTGATGTAAGAAGCAAGTTTTTTGTTTTAGTTTTCCTTGTTTGGTTACTTGTGTCTTTGATTTCTTGTCAGTGAGACATTTTTCTTTTCCATTGCTTCTTTTAGTTGTTTTAGTTGTTGTGTTTTTCTGTTGAATTTGTGACAATAAAGGTGTGTTGAAAAATCAAAAATCTCTCTCTCTCTCTCTCTCTCTCTCTCTCTCTCTCTCTCTCTCTCTCTCTAGTACTCGCACTACTGCCAATGTGAAATACTTTGTGTTGTGGGGGGGGGGGGAGACTTATGTTTGCACTTTTTCCAATGTGACACACTTGGTGGAATGATGTTGGTGCACTTACACTTTTTTGAATTGTGCAATAAAGGCTCTTTTTAAAAGTCAAAGTCTCTCTCTCTCTCTCTATTTCTCGCTCTCCCAAAGGGGGCGGGCGAGGCTCTCTCTCTCTCTCTGTCTCCTTTTGCCTCAGGGGTGGGGGAGAGGCAGATTTGGCCTGTAGAAAAAACAAAAGTGTCAATTTTTGTTCAGCTAAGTTCAAGAATGTGAAAGGCGGGGCCGTGTTACTCACAGGAGCTACTTTATTCAGAAAATGATGTGAACAATGTTGAGTTATGTAAAGGAAATATGAAAAAAACAGTGGGATTCAACAGTTACTCAAATGCTCAGTGGTATATTACCCAAAGACAGAAGTGAGGTTAAAGTAGAATGTGGTAAATTATATCAGAAATTGGTGGAAGAAGGTATTCTAAATTCAAATAAGGAGCAGGATCAGCATATGATGAAAATGGAGGCAAACAGCGGTTTGATGCAGGATTCAGCAGAGGTTGGCCCAGTGGGGTGTGTGAGTGAGATAGAGAATAATAAAGATTTACTGGTTGATAAGCAGCTGGACAAACAAAAGGGAGAGGTGCTGTCCCTCTACCCTAATTTGGGAGACTTAAAAGGGTAATTGCCCCCACCACCATATTGTGTTAATCAGATGCCTTTGGTTAAACTTAAAGAAGGGGTGGTGGAAGTTGAGACGGTGACATCACAGGAAAAATGTGACCACTTGAAAGGCTTGCTGGAAACTCAGAAACAGGAAATGCAGGCAGACAAACGGGAGATGGAAAGGTTGCAGGAAGAGCTTGAACGACTAAGGTTGGAAAAGACTGTGGGAGAATGGCTGCAGAATGTTGAAGCTGTTATAACTAATTTGCAGAGACAAACACAGGATTTTCAACATAGTTTATGGTCTAATACAGGCAGTGTGGAATCAGGTGTAGCAGATGATGAAGGTACAGTCTATCAAGAGATAAGCCACAGGGGTCCAAAAGATGACTGTGGTCAGTGGAGTGAACACGCAGACAGTGAGGAAATACATCTCCTTTCCCCTACAGTATTTGCTTCATTTACCCCTTATGGTCAAGATGATTTTAAGAGCAGGCAGAGGAGAGAAAGTTCAGATGCTATGACTGCAGCTCTTACAAAAATAAATAATGCACAAAAACATGAAGGCAGACCACTGCAGGAGAATAGATCATACCAACTGATAGGAGAGGTTAGAATGACAGATGAGTAGAGGAGAGGATATAGGAGATTAGGAGAAGCACGTGCGAGGCAGGCCTTACAGTTTCAGAAATAGAGATTTGTGTCGCAGGGTTTGGGATGGTGATGAATGTGACCCTTATACAGGCCGCCGTCTTAATTCAGCTGCATGTAGAAACACACAACAGGCCACAGAGCACCGCATACACACACAGGCACCACTGGTAATGAAAAGCAGAGGCAGAACATATCAGCCATTCTCATGGACAGACATAAATGGCATTTCAGAAAAAATGCCCCCGCCCTGTGAGGGTGGAGGTCAGTGGATGACAAAATTTGATCAGTTAACTCAAGGAGTTACCGTGGCAATGGGAGATTTTAGAGCTTTGCTTGGGCGACAATTAAGTATTGTGGAGGTCTCTCAAATTGAACAGTTGGCAGGAACCCAAACAGTTTCAAATTCAGCACCTTTCACCCCTGTAGCATCAGCCTTAGGTACAGCAATGAGACACAAATTTCCAATTCCACCAGGAGCTTTAAGAGCTTTAACTTTTTCAATTAAGGAGAATGAGTCTCCTATGGCATTTATCAGTAGATGTAAAATGAAGTGGACAGCGGCTGTTGGCTCTCATCCTAATACATCTGATTTTCAAAGGGACGTATTCAGGCAAGCGGTGTTAAAAGGAGTGCCTCAGGCAGTGAGAGAGGCCATGGACAGTAACCCTGACATTCCCAGTAGCTCTGTGGAATTGTGGGAAAGGCACTTCACACATCATATACGTAAGGAACAGGAAAAAGCAGAAAAAGAAAAGGTTGACAGAGATAATCAAGAACTGCAACTGTTAAAATTGCAGTTACAAAAGGCTAAACAAGAAATAGCTAAGGTAAAAAAGACAAACAAAACAGCTAAGCAGTTGGTACAGCAGGCTCCGGAAATACCCTCAGGGCCAACGCCCACACCGGGAATGGCAGCTTTACCTGCCCCTGTGTACCCGGCACCCACTGGTTGGACACCCCAAGCACCTTATTTCCAGGGTGTACCACGTGGTTTCAATTATTATAGAGGGGTATCTCGTGGAAGGCGGGGTGTGAGAAGCTTTCAGGGTCGACAGGTCATGGGCCTGAATGCATGTCATGGCTGTGGTCAAAATGGTCATTGGAGGAAGGATTGCCCAACTAATCCTTACCCACCACCAGTGGCACCAGCAAGTGCAGGACATTAAGCACCCTATGCAGCGGCAGCTCCACCTGCTGGCCAATATCCAGCATACACTTCAACTGCGGGGGAAGTGTATCTCACACAATATAAGGAAGAGTGACGGGGCCCACAGAGAAAAAGTGACGTGGGAATGGCAGATCCCATGGTCACACTGAAGGTTATGGACTGTGACCTGCCTTTTCTGGTTGATATGGGGGCAACCTATTCCACTTTGAACTGTGACATTGAGCCTACACTGTTATCGGCTAAAGCTGTGGAGGTTATTGGTTTCTCTGGGGTTCCTGAAAGACTGCCTGTGACAAAGCCTTTGGACACTTGTATTGCTGGTCAAAATGTGAAACAACATTATGCCTGCTCAAAAAACTCTCCCACAAACTTGATGGGGAGATACTTGCTGATTAAACTGGGGGCATCGGTGCTGTGCTTGGCCGATGGAGTCATCTTGTCATTCCCTAATGGTGTTGCTGTGAACTGTTCAGTGCAAGGACTGTCTGTGCATGGACAAATGCTGTTGAAACCTGATGTGACACCACAAGCGCCAAATACCTGGGCTGACACTTATTGGGGCCTGTTATCGCCTGACTCGCCCTCACAGACTGGCGTGTTGCCAGTGTTCATGGCCTGGAAGCCGTGGATTGCTCTTCTTGCACCCTACACACCTCCCATTGATCCCCTGCATGTCACTCTGTATTATGACAGAAATTCGGATGATGTTTATCATGATAGATTTTTCTCCCAACTGGATTGTCAAACTTGGACCATCAAATCTAGGTTTTTGTATGTAGGACAAGAGGGTGTCACCGCAGATGCTGTATTAAGTGCAGAGCAATTACAGTGGTATGAAATGTCAGAGGAATCAGCTCCACACATTACCTTGCTCATACATGCTAATCACCAGGCAAAAGAGTTAGGGCCTATGGTTAAAACACTGGCTGAAGCCACCGATTGGCAGATGACACAGATCCCAAATGTTGAATATTCTGCAAAATATCAGGCCTATCGCATCCAAATTGATACAACTGATGAGCTTTTGTTTGAACACAGACAAATTGAGAGAGGGCATGGTAGGGAACACACTGCTCATGAATCAGCAGCAGACATGTTGAATTCACTGCCACAAAATTTATGGTCACAGGGTCCCACAGACGTTGGTAAATGTGTTAATATTTCTCCCATCTCATTTCAGGTCCTACCAGGTGAACCTATTTGGCAGAATCAGTATGCTTATAAGCCTGCAGCAGAGGAGGGTATTACTGACACCATTGAAGGGCTGCTTCAGGCAGGGGTATTAGAAAATTCTAACTCTGCCTGGAACACTCCTATTCTCCCAGTTGAAAAGCAAAACACCGGTAAATACCAAATGGCCCATGATTTGAGGCGTGTCAATTCACGGATTTCCACCCCCACAGTACCCGTGCCAAACCCATACACTGCTTTATCTGCTCTCACATCACAATATTCATGGTTTACATGTATTGATTTGGCTAATGCATTTTTCTGTCTTCCTTTAGCAGAGGAGTGCAGGGATTTCTTCTCATTCACCTACAAGGGCACTAGCTGCGCTACACCCGGCTACCACAGGGGTTCATTTTGTCACCAGGTATTTTCAATCAGGTCTTGAAGGAACAACTGCAAGGTTGTCCTCTCCCTCCAGGAGTAATTCTTTTTTTTTTAAATTTAAGTTTTTGTAAAGGGTATACAGGTCATTACAGCATTGCATTGTATAACATTTTCATCGTACGTTCCCTTATATTTTGCTATTTGACAACATTGGTAGAATAGTTATTACAACACCCCCTTTTTTTTAAAGTGAAAGAAAAAGTGAAATTAAAGAGAATTAAATTAAAGAAACAAACAAACAAACAAAAAAAATGAATAAACAAACAAACAGAACAGCAAAAAACAAACAAACAGAAAATTAAGTAATTAAAAGTAAAAGAGCATCTGAGTAGCGTTGGAACAAAGAGTGGGACCATCATTGAAATGGTATTTGTCAAAGATTAGATCTAATGGAAGACACATATGCGATCCAGGGTTGCCAAAATTTCATGAACCCATCCATGTCCTGTCTCAGTGCGAATGTCAACTTTTCCATCGAGTAAATGTCTTGAATCACGTTAATCCAATCTTCAGGTGTAGGACAGTCCTTCAGCATCCATTTTTTAGTTAGGGCTTTTTTACTTGCCAATATTAAAACATTGAATAAGTATTTATCTCCTCGTCTTTCCAGTAAGTCCGGTAGTAAACCCAAATACAAAGGTATAAAAGAAAAGGGAACTGTTATTTTGAATATTTTCCCCAATATTGTCTGTACATTGGTCCAATATTGGTGGATAACTGAGCATGACCAAAACACATGAAAATGATTTGCAGTCTTTTCACCACACAAGCGCCAACAGTTCAACCCCTTACGAGTAAATTTGTTTTGTGCAGGTGTTCTGAAAAATCTTAACCAAATTTTTCCATCCAAATACTCTCCACTTGCAGGATGAGGTACTTTTTCCATTGCTGTCTATTTAGCTTTTTCCATATTTTCCAATTGTACAGCGAAATTCCCCTCTTTTTTCCCATCTCTCTTTTATATATGAAGTGTTGTCTCCTTTATGTCTTGAAGACCTTGGTATATTTTAGAAATGTGTCTGATCCCTGGGATCCCTTTATATGCCATTAAGAAGACCTTCCAGAACACCTTGACTGGGCCCTTTCCAAATCCTCCTTTTTAAGTATTGTTTATGTGGTGTCTAAGCTGAAAGAACCTGTAAAGGTCTTGATTATTAACCTTGTTTTTCAAATCTTCAAAACTTCTTAAAGTTTGCCCCTTAAAGAAATCGTAATATTTTATCAGCCCTTTCTCTTTCCACTCTTTAAATCTAGTGTCCTGTTTTATTGGGGGTAAAGTCTTGATCATAGGCAATCCATTGCAGAAGTCGATAGGGCTCTTTTGCTTGATTCTCTCTGACTAATCATAAACCAAATTTTTAGCGGTGGTCTCTATCCACGGGTTAGTGTTATTCAAGAGTTTAGTAAGGCATTGTTCCCTATTATCGCCTGTAAGGGGGATGTCACTTGTTATTTGGCATTCCATCTCCTTCCATTGTGCAGTGTAGACTGGGTTACATATCTCTACTAAAGTTTTAATTTGTGCAGCTATAAAATAGTCCCTGATAATTGGCAGCGCGAGCCCACCTTTGTCTTTGTTTAGCTGTAGGGTTCTATATCTGATTCTAGGTCTCTTGCCCTGCCATATGAATCTTGAGATCCTTCTGTCTAGCTCCTGCCATGTTTTTTGGGGGGGTTCTACCGGTATTGTTTGGAAAAGGTATAGAAGACGTGAGAGTATATTCATTTTGACTGCTTCAATTCTTTGTGCAGTACCTAAGAATGGTATCATATTCCATCTTGCTAGGTCAGATTTTATTTTTGTCACCAGTGGATCATAGTTTAGTGTTATAATTTTGTTGAGTTGTTTCGGGATATTGATCCCCAGATATTTCATAGATTCCAGCTCCCAGTTAGTTTTGAGTTCACTTAGTGAATAATGATTTGGGTCATAGTTGAATGTTAAAACTTGGGTTTTATGCATGTTTAATTTGTACCCCGATAAATCTCCATAGTCTGAAAAAACTGAGATTAGTTCTGGTAAAGAAGTGTCTGGTTGCCCTAGGTATATTAAAATGTCATCAGCAAAGAGTGCTATTTTATGTTCCTTCTGACCAAGTGTAATACCTTGAATTTTTTGATTTTGTCTTATCCATTGGCTCAGAGGTTCTATGAAGATTGCAAAGAGCAGTGGAGACAGGGGGCAGCCTTGACGACATCCTCTTTCCAGCTCAAAAGATGATGATAAATTACCGTTAATCCTTATTTTAGCTGTTGGTTTTTTATATAATGCCTGTATAGTTCTAATGAAGTTGTTATGAAAATTGAAACTGGATAAGATTCTATATAGGAAAGACCAGTCAACCGAATCAAATGCTTTTTCAGCATCTAATCCCAATATGACTGCATTTAAGTTATATTTTTTATATGATGAATTATGTGTAAAATGCGTCGAATGTTGTCTTGTGTCTGTCTTTGTCTTATAAAACCTGTTTGGTCTAGGTGAATTAAGTCTGTCAGTATGTTTTCTAACCTTTTGGCAAAGATAATGGTAAAAAGCTTATAGTCCTGATTTAATACACTGATTGGTCTGTAGTTGGAGCATTCTAGTTTATCCTTTTCAGGTTTAGGTATAACTGCAATGACCCCTTCTCTCCAGGAGGGGGGGATTTCCCCTGTGTGGAGGACATAGTTAAATGTTTTCAGGAGGAGAGGAGATAGTTGCTGTTTAAAGGTTTTGTACCATTCTGCTGTATAGCCATCTGCTCCTGGGGATTTGTTAGCTTTAAGTTTCATAATTGCTTTTTCCAATTCTTTAGGTTGTATTTCTGACAGTAGTGTTTTATTTTGTGATTCCGTAAGTTGGGGAAGGTGTAATGTGTTTAGGAATGTCTCGGATGCGTTTTTGTGTTTTTTGTGGGAGTATAAGTTCTTGTAGTAATTCTCAAAGCTTTTAAGAATATCCTGAATTCTGAATTTTATTTCCTTTGATACTGGGTCTCTGATTTTGTAGATTGCTCTTTCTGTTTGTTGTTTCCTCAATTTATAGGCTAGTAATTTTGCCGATTTACTGCCTGCTTCATAGTGTTTTTGTTTCAGAAATGTAAGTTTATTCTGGATTTCTATTGTGTAGATCTCATTTATTTGATTTTTAATTTCTTTAATCTTAAGCGAGCCATTAGAATGAGTGTTGTCTTTGTGTTCTTTTTCTAGGTTCTTGAGTTCTGACTCTAGTGTGATTAGTTTTTCTTGTCTCAGTTTCTTTTGGGTTGCCAGTTTTGCAATAATTTTTCCCCTTATTACAGCTTTGCACGCATCCCACAGTATTAAAGGGGATACTTCTCCATTATCATTTTCTTCCAAATATTTGAAAATATCTGATTCCAATTCATCTTTCAGTGGTCCTTTCAGGACATTTGAATTCAACCTCCAGGAAAATGTATTATTTGTGTATTTTTGGATGTTTAAGTCCATATAGATCGGACTGTGGTCAGAGAGATCCATCAGTCCTATTTTACATGTTTTTACTCTTCCAATGTCTCTATTAAACATAAAAAAGTAATCAATCCTTGAGTAAGATGAATGTGGCGTTGAATAAAAAGTATAATCTTTTACATTGGGGTTGAATTCCCTCCATACGTCACAGACTCCCATTTCTTTTAGTAGCATCCGAGTTTTCCTATTTTGAGTGTTATTTTGATGTGAAGAATTACCTGTTGCATCCCAGTATGGATTCAGTCTTAGACTGAAGTCTCCACCACATATCACTAAACCTTGGGCTTTAGTTATCATTAGGTCGAATACATTTTTATAAAATTTCCATTTAGCCCCTGGTGGTGCATATACATTCAGCAGGGTGATATCTTCTCCCTCTAGCCGCCCAATTACCAAACTGTACCTCCCTTCTTTATCTTTGTGTTCTGATTTTTTTTCAAATGTAATTTTGGTTGATATCAATGTCGCTACTCCCCTCCTCCTCCCTGATTTATATGAAGATGAAGAGATCATTTTAAACCCTTGTCTATTGAGTTTAGTGTGTTCCACGTCTGTTAGGTGGGTTTCTTGTAAAAATATTATTTCTGCTTTGTCTTTTTTCATTTTGCGTAGAATCTTGGATCTTTTAACTGGATTCAGGATCCCTTTTACATTATATGAGGCTATTTTGGTTACACCCTGTTTCTCCATTGTATTTTCTTATTTAGTATAACAGTGTGGTGGCCCTCTTTTTTGCTACTCAGAAACTGAAAGAACATTAAGAACATAAAAAACATTAAGAACATAGTGTACGAAACTTTAAAACAAAAAACTGTCAAAAAAACTTCCTGAGCTGGGGTCTCTTTAAAGACCCTGTAAGAGCCCTGATGGAGTGTAGGCTCTGAGGGAAATTCCTCAAACTCTGTTACGTGTTGAGGGCCCTCTCTTACCCCTGTAAGTTGTCCCATGTTTTTAACGTGAATTTCAGATCCCAATCCGAATTTGTAATGATTTTTTTTTTTTTTTTAATGCCTATACCCTATGAGATTGTGTGCACCCTCCCACTCCCATCACAGCAAACCTTCACTCTAGTACAGTATTTGTTAGTGTGGGGAGAACATGTGGGTCATTGTTAGATTTCTATTTTAACAAGATTTTTTTTTTCCTTTAAATTAAGAAGACATTTGTTTCTAATGCTATAACTGCTCCATGAAAGGTTTTACCACATGTTGATTCTGCATCTCCTTTAATGTTTGTTACCTTGTAGGAGGGGGGATGGAAGTGCAGAATGACTGAAAAGAAAAAAAACCAAAAAGGTCGCTATTCCTTCCTTGAACTGGAAAGCTTATCTTTGTAGCTCTGGGGCTGGGTTTCCCGCTGCTGGCCCGTGGATTTAGAAGGTCTTTGAGTGGACCACGTTTGAGCTCTGATTTTCTCGTTCAGATTCGCTGCGGGTTTAAACACCGTTACCGGGAGTCCTCTTCTCGCCATGTCAGTTGTTGCTTCTTCCGCTGAATTGTAGAGACATGACTCTTCACCGTAAAAGACCCTTAACTTCGCCGGAAATGGCGTCTGAAAGCGTAGATTCTTTTCCCGTAAAACCTTTTTGGCGTCATTATATTCCCGTCGCTTTTTAAGAACCTCAGGGGCGTAATCGTGCTCCATGAAGACTTTTCTTTCTTGATGCATAAATCCTTTTTTTTTGCCAAGCCCGTCTTACAACCTCTTGTTTTATTTTGAAATCGGAGAATCTTACCAACACTGAACGTGGGTGTGTTTCTGCCGCTGGCTTTGCGGCTAATGTACGATGGGCCTTTTCTATTTTCAAATCGGTGGTTTGTGGAATATCCAACTTCTCTCTCAATAAGGATTCCATGCATTCTGCCACTGTGTTGAAACCATCTTCAGCTCCTTCTTTCAGACCGTGAATTCTGATGTTATCTTGTCTCTGTCTTCCTTCTTGGTCGGCTAGCTTAGCCTCCAACCTTGACTGTTTTCTGTGTAAATCCAGCATAGAATCTTCAAGCACTTTTACTCTTTCTTCAGCTTCCAAGATTCGGTTTTCGGCCTGGTCCATTCTGCTGTTCGTCCTTATTAGTTCCTCTCTGAATTTGTGAAATTCGGCCCGAAATCGTCGTAATTCGTCATATAGCGATTTCAGGCTAACCTTTTTGTTAGCTAGGCCCAGCTCTTCGTCTCCTGAATGGAGGTCCTCGGGATCAGATTCTGCGGCCGCCGCGCGTCCTGACCTGGGGAATGCCAGTTTCTTCTGTTTGTGGTTAGGCATGGTGTTTTTGTCTTTTGATTTTTATTCTTCCAAAAATCCGTTAAGTCTGATTTTGACGATGTTTTCCTTGGATTGGATCTGGGAGGTTCAGCGTTAAGTTGCTATCACCATGGCGTCCAGACCGGAAGTCCTCCAGGAGTAATTCTGATACAGTATGTAGATGACATATTGATAGCAACACCAAACCCTGACAGTTGTCTGGAAGCTACAAAGAGCGTGTTATTGAGATTGTTGGAATGTGGATTTAAAGTGTCACGGCAAAAACTACAGTGTGCAAGGCATTATGTGTCCTTTTTGGGCTGTGTTATCACACCCACAGGTTCTGGCCTTTCTGCGTCACACAGAGATTCCATCCTTCATCACCCCAAACCATGCACGGTAAAACAAATGTTATTATTTTTGGGTCTAACAGGGTTCAGTAGACATTACATATCACAATACAGTGAAAGGACAAAACCATTGCGTGCACTGGTTAATGAACAAGGCATGAGAAATCTTGCTGCACAGCTACTGTGGACACAGGAAGCAGAGGAAGCATTAATTGCTTTGAAAAATGAACTCTCACATGCAGCTGATTTGGCAATACCTGATTACAATAGACGTTTCTACTTGGATGTTTCTGAAGCAGAACACACAGTAAATGGTGTTCTGTTTCAGAAAAAAGGGGGAGAAAGAAAGATACTCCTCTGTGTCAGCATAATATTAGACCCAATGGAAAAAAGGCAACCAGCATGTACACACCATGCTGCAGGAGTGGCAAAAATTTTGCAAAAAACAGCTCATGTGGTGATGGGACATCCATTGACTCTCCTGACCACACATAGCGTGATGTCATATGTAAATTCTGCAGCATTCACTATGACCTCAATCAGACAGACAACAATGGAAAAAATCCTGTCAGCACCACACATCGCATTCACACATGAAGGAATAAACATGGCAGATCAGATGTTGGATGGGGAACCACATGAATGTGAAAAAAGGGTCAGAAAAGATGTGAAGGTGAGGATAGATTTATCTGTGACAACACTGACTGACCCAGATGAAGTTTTGTTTACAGATGGATGTTGTTTTCGTCACCCCACAGAAGGATTGAAGGCAGGATATGCAGTTGTGAGACAAAAAGCAAATGGATTTGAGGAAGTGCTAAATGGGACATTGCAGGACAGACAATCAGCTCAGTTGGCCGAATTGACAGCTATGATCAAGGCATTGGAGTGGTCAGCAGGAAAAAAGGTTACTATTTATACAGATTCAGCTCATGTTATTGGAACCATTTATATAGAATTATCACAATGGATTCGAGGAAGGAGCTAAACAAATGAACAGACATTTGAGTCACTGGTGGCATCCCTTCCTCCCTGATATGATATAAAATTTTGTAAAAAGTTGCACCGTTACAGATATCTCCTAGTAGCAGTGGACACATTTACAGGATGGCCTGAAGCTTATCCTGCAAAGAAAGAAGACAGTAAAACAGTGATCAAATTTTTGATAAATCAATACATCCCTACTTATGGATTTCCTAGGAGAATTAGATCAGATAATGGAACACATTTCAAAAATCAAGACCTACAAAAAGTGGAAAAAATGTTGGGTCTAAAATATTCATTTGGAACAGTTTATCACATTAAGGTGAAGCTTGCTAAGATCTGTAGCCAGACAGGAATGAACTGGTTGGATGCTTTGCCTATTGCCCTATTGATGGTTAGAAGTTCTGTTAACAGCTTAACAGGTTTTGCTCCCTATGAACTTTTAACAGGTCGTCAGTTCCCAGGACCGGGAGCACGATTGCCGCTGTGTGAGGAAGAAGAGCCCAAGATTGGCTATAAACCATTCTATGACCAATTAAGAGCTCTTGTGTCAGCTTTCTCACAACAGGTACAGGAAAAGAAGAAGCTAGGAGGTGATTTGAAACCCACGGAACCAATCACAACAGAGTGGGTTCTCCTGAAGTGCATAAAGAGGAAGTGGCCAGAACCAAGATGGACAGGACCATTTCAAGTGGTGGAAAGAACTTCACACGCAGTGAGGTTAAAAGGTAAAGGCGACACATGGTATCACTGGAGCATGTGCACACCCGCTGAGGAACCAGGAAGAACATTGGATAACATCAGAAAGGACTTAAAGGACAGTAACCAGTGACTTTTTATATAATAAGAGGTGTTTGTAGTCATTTATTGCTTAAAGGTTTTATCATTTGCTCGCTAATAAGTATCATAATCATCACATAATCAGTAATTAGTGAACTGTGTAATTGCATAACTGTGTGATTGTGTGGTGAATGGCCTCAGGCATAAATAATCCCCTGGATGGATGGCTGAAGAGAATGCTTGGAAAATGGAAAAATGTGATTGTTTCTATAATTATATCCATTGTAAGTGTTATTGCTATTTTTGCTTTTTGTGGATGCTGTTGTGTATCTTCTATCAGATCTTTTTGCACTAGGGTCATCACCGCTGCATTGGAAAGCAAACAACCTCCTCCATATCAAATGCCATTATTAAAACCTGATGGATCAATTGCATTTGAAATGGAATCACACAAAGATGATGATGACGAGGACTGTGACGTGCCTTTGAGTGCTTGAGTGCCTAAAGGGTTTGAGTTATTGGTCTCATTATTGATGAGACCAAAAGGGGGAAATTGATGGGATAAAGTGATCAATATAACCATGTAACAGTTATTTGTGTGACTCAAGATATTTGTACTCTGCTTATGTCTAGGTAATATAATATACCGTAATGGAATATATATTGGCAAATGTGTGGCTCACTACCTGCAAAAAAGAGTGGACCTCTGTCTCAGTACAGAGAGTAATAAACGCCTGGTATTTATGAGGAGGAAACACACTTGTGATAAGGGATGGCTGAGCTTAGCCTATGCTGACCTCGGAGGTGAAATGGCCTTCATGTGGATACACTCGGCGCCAGGAACAGATCTTCCCGTGGACCAGGCACCTGGACTGTCATCTTGATAATGCATGCTTTCTTCTTTGTTCATTTGTGTATAAATATTCTGGGTCAGGGCCAGCATAGTCAGTCAGACTTCATGAACTGACACAGCCTGTTGCTGTCAGGGAGAGAAGGGTTGACCCAGCACTGTAACCTACTATATTCAACTTGCTTAAATAAATACGTATTCCAAGTAAACTAATCTCTTCCTTGAAAACGAATCTGGGTAAACCATCTACACACATAGACAATCTTTGAAGAGTAGACTTAAATGGTTTTACTGATTTTAATCCTAACAGCCTTTACCATTGCTACCTGGGCCAACACCATCATTAGCTGGGTCTCCACCTCTGCCAGCTGGGCTAACATCACTGCAAGCTGGGCTTCCACCTCTGCTGGCTGGGCTAACACCATTGCTAGCTGGGCCTCCACCTCTGCTAGCCGGATCTCTACCTCTGCTAGCTGGATTTCCACCTCTGCCAACTGGGCTTCCAACTCTGCTAGCTGGGTTCCCACCCCTGCCAGCTGGGTCTGGACCTGGGCTAACAACACAGCCAGCTGGACTTACGTTGCAGCCAGTCGAATCGCCTACGGCAATAACCGGGCCACTTCTGTTGATATTTGAGTCATCATCACCTCTAACTGAATCTTCACCAACACCAGTTGGGCCTTCACTATGAGCAAATATTGTCAATAAAAGAAACAGGAGGCTGCCAAATCCCGCAATATTAATATTGGAAATTCCGGAAATTCAGGGTGTTTCAAACTGTTAATAACTCTAAATTAATATGGAACTCAGCACATAAACCAAAAGGCATTCTTTGTGCACACTTAAATATACGAAGTATTCTAACAAAAAGTGATCAGGTTCATCATCTTCTCATTGATTCAAATATTGACTTTCTTTGCCTATCTGAGACATGGCTCTGCGAATCTTCACCCTCAGCAATACTATCTGTACCTGGTTATAAAATGTTTAGAAAAGACAGACAGGGTTCTCAGGGAGGAGGCGTTATGATTTATGCCAAGGATATTTTTAATTGTAATGAGATACATGTTACAGATGAGAATGGATTGGAATTTCTTGGACTAACTGTTTCTTTGTCACAGCAAATGTCTTTTATTCTTGTAGTTATTTATAGGCCTCCTTCATCAAATGTAGATTTTTATGAAAAGCTGGAAATTTTATTGAAACAACTTAATTTTGCAAAAGAGGTAATAATAATGGGTGACCTAAATGTTAATTGGGAAGTCAACAAAGTTAGGAAAAATCTGAAAAAGGTTATGGATGACATGGATATGACTCAGGTAATTAATGGCCCTACGAGAATCACAAACTCCACCAGCACTCAGATTGATCTAGCTTTTACTAATAGGCCAGAAAGGATCTTGAAGTCATACAATATGCTCACAGGATTCTCTGATCACAATCTTATAATGGTCACAAGAAAATTAAATAAAAAGTGCTTCAAATCCTTGGCCGCCACTGAATTCTATAGGATACCAAAACAGGGACAACAAAATTTTCAAGATTCAATTCAAGAAGTAAATTGGGATGAATTACTTGTTGGCAAAAATTTAGATGAGGATTGTTCTAAATTTGCCAACAAAATACAACAAATTATTATACAATTTACACGGATAATTAAACTAAAAGCTAGAAAGAATGGCCTTCCTTGGTTAAGCAAATTTATTCTGAAATTGATGAAAGAACGAGATCACTTTTTGAAGTTGTCAGTTAAATCAGGATACAACAGGCACCAATTTATTTCATTGAGAAATAGGGTAGTGAAAGAAATAAGAAAATTTAAAGCTGACTTTTTCATTACTGTTTTGAATAGTGCAAGGGGAAATTCTAAAATAACCTGGAATTATATTAAAAAATTATTGGGTGATTCCCAAAAAACAAAAAACAAAAAAGAACAAAAATAATGCAAATTCAATTAAATGGAAACATCCTGACGGAACCTCAAGTGATGGCTGATGCTTTTAACAACTACTTCATTGAATCTGTGTCAGAAATCTCTGATAAGTTTATAGTAAAACAAAGGAAGGAATACCCTGCATTGTCTGCAATGCAGTCCTTTACCATTACAGATATTACTGAGACCAAAGTTATTGATTTAATTCAATCACTCAAACCATCTAAAGCAAAGGATGTTTTTGCAATGGATACAAATATGCTCAAAGATTTAGGTTCAGCTCTAGCCACTCCTATTGCCTCAATCATTAATCTTTCAATTTCATCTGGCCATTTTCCAAAGGCCTGGAAATCTGTTATTGTTACCCCTGTCTTTAAATCTGGTGACTCAACTTTTTTGCATAACTACCGACCAATAAGCATTCTTTCGGCCATTTCCAAAATTGCAGAAAAATGGATGGCAGAGCAGATTGTCCATTATTTAAACGGTAGTTCCCCCTCTCTCCATGCCATGCAGTTTGGTTTCAGATCCAAGCATTCCACTGAAATGGCTACATGCCTCTTCATTGAGAAAATAAAATCTTTCCTTGATAAGGGTGGAGTTGTAGGGGCGGTGTTTTTGGACATTAGGAAAGCATTCGATACAGTAAATCACTCTGTTCTTCTTACCAAGCTCTTTAAATTGAACTTTTCTCACAAGGTTCAGGTTCAGGTTACTTTATTTGTACCCGTAGGTAGATTTGTTTTGCAGTCTGGTGGCATCCATATTTACAAGCCACAGTTACATTCAACATAAACACAAACACAGACACACATGAAGCTGACTATAAACATGATAAAAATACTTAAGGCTCCATCACTCAGGGTATAAAGATAAAGAGATGAGAGAAAAACCAGAGATAAGAGAGAAGGGCCATATTAAAAAGTTAAAGACTAGTCAAAGAGGTTAAAAACTCAAAGGTCTAAAACCCAATAAAAGATTTAGAACCCAAATAAAATACTACAAAAATAAGTAAATATAAAATGGAGTTAATAAATAGGTACCTAAATTATGTGCGATATATTGTTACAACTTGTTCAACTCTTTGACAGCAGCAGGAACAAAGCTGTTTTTGTAGTGCTGGGTTTTGCTTTTTGGGACAGCAAACCTCCGTCTGGAGGGAAGAAGCTGAAAGTTGCAGTGCAAAGGGTGGGAGTCATCATTTAAAATGGAGGTAGCTATCCTCTGTACTTGTCTGGTGTACAGGGATGTCAGGCTCAGCTGTGGCTCACCAAGCAAACGACTGGACCATCTAACTACCTGATCCAAGGATTTCCTCTGTTTCAGTTTTATCTGACCAAACCATGACACTAAAGAAAAGGATAAAACAGATTCAATAAAAGCCCGATAAAACATTGTCATTATGGTTCGGTCAGTTTGGAAGCGTGCAAGTTTCCTCAAGCAATGCAAATGTTGCTGACCCTTTTTGCACACCCTTTCACAGTTCTCTTCAAAGTTTAAATTACTATCAATAATCGTCCCAAGATATTTATAGGATTATACACATTCAGTGGTCTGACCTTTTAGTATGGTGACTTTGTGCCTGGGAGTTTTCCTCCTAAAGTCAATAATCATATCTTTAGTTTTTGTCATATTCAGTTGCAGGTAGGAATCCTCACACCAGCGCTGTGAGATGGATTAAATCATATCTGCATGATCAAACACAATCTGTATCAGTTAACAACTGCAGATCTGATTCTCTTAGGCTAACTTCTGGAGTCCCTCAGGGATCAATATTAGGCCCCCTTTTATTTAGTCTTTATATTAATGATTTGCCCACTGTTTGTCCTGAAGCTGAATGCTTAATGTATGCAGATGACACGGTTTTCTTTGTTCATGGTTGCTCCAAAGACACTGTTGCTGCTAAACTCAGTAAAACAATGTCCTGTGTCACAACTTGGTTGCAGGAGTGCTGTCTACAGTTAAATGTTTCTAAAACTGTAGGCATGTATTTCACGAAAATAAATAGTGTCAAATGACCCTGACATATATGTTAATGGAGGAAAAATACAAATTGTTAGCCAATATAAATATCTTGGGCTAATAATATGTTCATAGCTTTCCTTTAAAGCCCATATTGCTAAATTGAGTAAAAAAATCAAGTTAAATCTTGCAAATTTTTGTGCAGTTCGAAATGAAATGTCAACTGAAGCCACAAAAATATACTTGCTGTGGTCTATATTTATCATATATTCCATAACCTACATATGTTGAACCATGTGAGAATGTTTGGTGATTACATATGTAAGGCGACTTCACACCTCAGAACAGGACAAAGAGATCTCAACCGCCAGTGAGGATCAAAGAGTTTCCCAGGCACTGCGGTGGAGACCGGAGGAGCTGCCCTGACCCCCCAGGGCCATGAGGAGGGGTACAAAGACAATGGGGGGATTAAGATAAGGAGGGATGTCAGCTTTGGATTTGCATGTCTTTTGTTATGTGCAAGTATAAGTTCTGAGAGCCGGAGGTGTTCGGTCTCTTTTTCCTTCTTCTGCTGCTGCACTAGGATGAGACTTGTTAGAGGAGCTGATAATAAACTTTGGTTTATATATCACATCGCCTCGTTCTTCCAAGCTCTTCTACACTTGCATTCAATGATTCTCAGTCACTTCAACTATTGCCTAACTAGCTGGTCCCAGGCGAGTCTGAGTGCAAAAAAACCCCCAAAACATTGGAAGTTTTGTACAAACAAGCAGTCAAAGTTATGGATAAAAAACCTAGGCATTATCATCATTGTGCAATTTTTTAAAAATACAGTCTTTTAAACTGGGATAGTCTTCATACATTTGCAGATTTAAATTTGATTTATAAAGTGCTGCATGATTTTTTTTTTTTTTGTTACTTATTTGTACCCGTAGGTAGACTTGGTTTGCAGTCTGGTGACAAGCCACCGGCTGCTGGTCGCTGCATGCGCAAGCGCCCTAAACCTACATGTTTTTGGTGTGCGGGAGGAAACCGGAGAAATCCCGGAGTAAACCCGCGCAACACGGGGAGAACATGCAAACTCCACACAGCTCACTGTTGGTCGGGGGCTGGGATCGAACCCACGATCTCATGATCCCCCCTGACCCCCCAGGGCCATGAGGAGGGTTACAAAGACAATGGGGGGATTAAGATAAGGAGGGATGTCAGCTTTGGATTTGCATGTCTTTTGTTATGTGCAAGTATAAGTTCTGAGAGCCGGAGGTGTTCGGTCTCTTTTTCCTTCTTCTGCTGCTGCACTAGGATGAGACTTGTTAGAAGAGCTGATAATAAACTTTGGTTTATATATCACATCGCCTCATTCTTCCAAGCTCTTCTACACTGGTGACCCTGACGCGAGGATGGACCAGAGGCATTCCCCCGCGTTCGACTCATCTGTGGCGACCCAGGCAGCAACGGACCGGAATCTGTCCCCGGTCCGGCTCATCACTCTTTTCCACAGGTTTTTGTCCCACAAGCTTTAAAGAACGCTGAATTCGTTTTTGTTAGGCATGAAGCTTTAAAACCAACTTTCCGCCCACCATACGATGGGCCATTCAGAGTGCTGGAACATGGTGATAAACACTTTGTGCTTGATTTTGGGGATAGAAAAGAAACAGTCAGCATTGACAGACTTAAACCTGCCTTCTTGTTGAAAGACGAGCCTGCACGGTTGGCGAGCGCACCTCGGAGGGGTAGACCCCCCAAGAGAAAAGACTCAGCCCCCCTGCAGGGAACAAATAATCACTCTCCTCCCCAAGCTGCAGATTCCTTACAGGAAGGTCCCAGCAGGACGCCTAAGCGGACCCACAGCAGATTCGGGAGAAGATTAAAACCCAGACGGCACAGAGACTGATGCAAACTACTCAACAGTTGTTCACTAATTGTGCTGTAACAGTTTAGGACTGACTTGTGATTTTACTATGCTGTTATGATTACCACTGAACTGTCTTAGGAGCATGGCTGCTGGAAAGTTTCTTCTGTGGCAAGAGGTGTAGCAGTTAGTATGTCATAATAATTATCTTAAACTGTGAATTTTTCTATTGTCCTTTTCTTAGTCGTTTGGGGGGGGGGGGCTGTGGTCTATATTTATCATATATTCCATAACCTACATATGTTGAACCATGTGAGAATGTTTGGTGATTACATATGTAAGGCGACTTCACACCTCAGAACAGGACAAAGAGATCTCAACCGCCAGTGAGGATCAAAGAGTTTCCCAGGCACTGCGGTGGAGACCGGAGGAGCTGCCCTGACCCCCCAGGGCCATGAGGAGGGGTACAAAGACAATGGGGGGATTAAGATAAGGAGGGATGTCAGCTTTGGATTTGCATGTCTTTTGTTATGTGCAAGTATAAGTTCTGAGAGCCGGAGGTGTTCGGTCTCTTTTTCCTTCTTCTGCTGCTGCACTAGGATGAGACTTGTTAGAGGAGCTGATAATAAACTTTGGTTTATATATCACATCGCCTCGTTCTTCCAAGCTCTTCTACACTTGCATTCAATGATTCTCAGTCACTTCAACTATTGCCTAACTAGCTGGTCCCAGGCGAGTCTGAGTGCAAAAAAACCCCCAAAACATTGGAAGTTTTGTACAAACAAGCAGTCAAAGTTATGGATAAAAAACCTAGGCATTATCATCATTGTGCAATTTTTTAAAAATACAGTCTTTTAAACTGGGATAGTCTTCATACATTTGCAGATTTAAATTTGATTTATAAAGTGCTGCATGATTTTTTTTTTTTTGTTACTTATTTGTACCCGTAGGTAGACTTGGTTTGCAGTCTGGTGACAAGCCACCGGCTGCTGGTCGCTGCATGCGCGAGCGCCCTAAACCTACATGTTTTTGGTGTGCGGGAGGAAACCGGAGAAATCCCGGAGTAAACCCGCGCAACACGGGGAGAACATGCAAACTCCACACAGCTCACTGTTGGTCGGGGGCTGGGATCGAACCCACGATCTCATGATCCCCGCGATCCCCCGGCCGAGGGTAAAACTGTGCTGCCACAGTGCTAAACCACTGCGCCACCGTGCAGAGGATCTGGATTTGGCTCCAGATCCTCTGGCAGAGTTCATCAGCCAAAGAAACAGCTCTGAGCGTGTCACTCGAGGCTCTGTCAGAGGTGACTGTTTCATTCCTCTGCGCAGGAGCACTTTCAGTAAGTCGGCCTGGTCAGTGAGGAGTGCTAGTGAGTGGAACTCAGTACCTGAGGAGGTTGAATTGCTTACAACATATACAAGGCCTTCACAAAAAAATTGAAAATGTGGCTTATAAACACCTACAGCTGCCAACACTAAAAGATAAGTCTGTTGTGATGTTTGATGTTGTGATCAAATGCATGGCATGTTATTTGTTACATTAGTGCCCTCTTAAATGTCTAATTATGTTTGGGTTTTTTAAGATGCATTTTACTGCTTTTTTATATCTTGGCCAGGGGACTACAGATGAAAACTAGCCTTTTGGCTAATTCTGGCTTTTTTAACCATGTGTAATCATGTGTTTTATGAAATTGCATTGTCCCTTTTCAAATAAACTAAACTAAACGTAGATGACATCCTGGTGGCCAGTGCATCCGAGGACGAACACGTAACCCACCTCAGGACGGTTTTCCGGAGGTTAGAGGAGCACGGGTTAATTATCAACCCGGTGAAATGCCAGTTCGGCATGACGAGGATTGATTTTTTGGGACACCGCATCTCACTGGAGGGAGCGATACCCTTGCCGGACAAGGTTAAATTAAATCACCCTTTATTGTCATTCAACTGTACAACCAATCATGTACAGTAGAACGAGATTGTGCTTTACCTATCTACTGTGTTAATGACACACACCCCAAGTGTAGAATCAGAGGGCCGCTGCCATGCAAGGCGCCGCCACAAATTTCCCTCCTCCATTCTATTTTTGCTGAGCACCAAGCTGGACGGCAGGAAGTTCCACTTTTATATGGTCTTCGGCATGACCCGGCCGGGATTTGAACCCCTGCCTCCCGGGTGTGGGGTGGATGCTCTACCAACTGAGCCACCACTCCGGTAGTGGCTCAGTAGGTGGGTAGGCAGGTGCGGTAGGTGCGCGCAGTGGCGAATTTTCCCCGGCCTCAGACGGTCAGGGCGCTGCAGGAGTTTTTGGGGATGGTTAACTTTTATAACTGGTCCCTTCCCTGCGCAGCCCAGCTCATACAGCCGTTGTACTTCGCACTCAAGAAACGGAAACCGGCGGACAGAGTCAACTGGACTCCTAAGCAGGAACAGGTGTTCTCTGAGGTTAAAACAGCCCTGGCAAACCCCACACTACTGGCGCACCCGGACCCGGCGGCTCGGATAGCGCTCACGACTGACACCTTGGACGTGGCCATAGGGGCCGTCGTGGAGCAATGTGTCGTCGGTTCTTGGCAGCCACTCGCCTTTTTTAGCAGGTCTTTGCGCGACAGTGAGCATAAATACAGCACATTTGACAGTTACTGGATCTCCATCTGGCCATACGCCACTTCCAGTTCTGGCTGGAAGGGTGCAACTTCACTGCGTTCATGGACCACAAGCCGCTAACGTACGTGATGGCCAAGGTTTCGGAACCATGGTCGGGCCGGCAACAGAGACAACTGGCTGCGATCTCGGAGTTTACGACCGACATTCAGCATGTGGCCGGTAAACTTAACGTGGTGGCGGACTGCCTCTCGCGCACATTAATGGCTCCAGTCTACATAGGGATAGATTACACGGCCATGGCCACAGAGCAGATTGGCGATGCGGATGTGTGCGCGCTCCAGTCTGGACCAACAGGGTTAAGGGTGGAGAGCAGGGTACTGCAAGACGGGGGGTGGGGGGGGGGCAATCTGTGACGTCTCCACAGGATGCCCGTGCCTGGTGGTCCCACGTGCTTGGCGCCGCCGCGTTTTTGAGTCCGTTCACTCCCTCGCGCACCCAGGAGTGCACGGGTCAGTCAAAATGGTGGGAGCGAAGTTTGTCTGGCCGAACCTGCGCAAACAGGTGAAAGAGTGGGCTGCAGCCTGCGTAGCGTGCCAACGAGCCAAAGTGCACAGGCACACAAAGGCCCCTTTGGAGCTGTTCCATATCCCGGATAAGAGGTTCGACCATGTTCACGTGGACCTCGAGGGCCCCCTCCCGCCATCGCAGGGGTTCACGCACCTCCTGACAGTGGTGGACCGCACCACACAATGGCCAGAAGCAGTCCCGCTAGCTTCCACTATGTCTGCAGGCGTGGCACGCACTTTTTTGACAACATGGGTGGCACGTTTTGGCACCCCTTCGGACATCACATCCGATCGGGGCCCTCAGTTTGTTTCCGACCTCTGGTCCATGATGGCCAGGAGCCTGGGCGTCGCAATGCATCGCACAACCGCGTACAAACCACAGGCCAATGGGTTATGCAAGCTCTTCCATAGGTCACTGAAGGCAGCGCTCAGGGCTTCGCTTACGGATGCAAATTGGGTGGACCGATTGCCGTGGGTTCTATTAGGGTTGTGTTCCGCACCGAAAGAGGATTTGGAGGCTTCCCCAGCAGAGCTTGTTTTTTCTCAGCCGCTGCGGCTCCCCGGGGAATTTTTACCAGATAACCCCGCGCGGAACACCCATCTGTCCCCAAGTTCACAGCATAGCACAGACGCAGAGACGCTACCTGGCCCGGCCCACCACTGTTTTCCCCATGCTTTTGTGCCGAAAACCTTGAAGGATGCGGCGTTCGTGTTTGTCAGGCACGATACCCACCGGCCCCCATTGCGCCCACCCTACAATGGCCCCGTTTAGAGAGCTGGAACCTGGGGACAAACATTTTGTGTTAGACTTGGGGGGTCGCCGGGAGAAAATCTGTATAGACAGGCTTAAACCCACCTTTGTGGTGCAAGACGAGCAGGTGGTGTTGGCTTGAGCTTCTTGGCGTGGAAGACCCCCCCTGAGAACTCCCCAGGTAAACGACTCATCAGAGCAGTCACACAAGCATGCTGAATGCCCCCCCACACACACACATTGTCCACCCACAGACGAACACAACCCCAGGAACCCTCCACCGGCACAGCAGCGCCACGGAGCCGAAGACCCCTCGTTACAGCAGCTATTCAATTCAATTCAACTTTATTTATATAGCGCCATTTCACAACAACAGTCATCTCATAGCACTATCAACTGTAGGGGGGGACCCCCACAGTTGCAGAAAGACCCCAGCAATCAGGCGATCCCCTGTGAGCAAGCACTTGGCGACGGTGGAGAGGAAAAACTCCCTTTTAACAGGAAGAAACCTCCAGCAGAACCAGGCTCAGGGAGGGGCGAGTCATCTGCTGCGACTGGCTGGGGGGGGTGAGGGGATAGAGAAGAAGAAAAGAACAGACATGTAGAGAGCAAACAGCACGATGGGGACTCAATCTATGGAGAGAACAAACAATGTTAATGACCAGCAAAAAAAAATATTTCATAGAGAGTGAGGAAAGGAGTGAGGCCCAGTGCATTACTGGAGGTCCCCCGGCTGACTAAACCTATTAGCAGCATAACTAAGGGAGGGTTCAGAAACACATGGTCCCTCCCTAATTGTAGGGCTTATTCAAAAAGGTAGGTTTTCGCCCTATTCTTAAAAACAGAGATCGAGGTCTGACTCCCGAATCCAGATTGGCAGCTGATTCCACAGGAGGTGAGCTTGATAACTGAAGGCTCTGCCTCCCATTGTACTTTTGGAGATCTAGGTATTACAAGTAATCCTGCATTTTGGGAGCGTAGTGCTCTGTTAGGATAATAACGGTAGTATCAGATCTTTTTAAATAAAAAGGAGCCTGATTGTTTAGAAGCTTTGTAAGTAAGAAGAAGGATTTTAAACTTAATTCTAACTCCTATGGGAAGCCAATGAAGGGAGGCCAGAACCGGAGAGATATGATCTCTCTTTCTAGTACCTGTTAAAACTCTTGCTGCAGCATTTTGGATCAGCTGAAAGACTTTTAAGAGAATGTTTTAGGACAGCCTGATTATAAAGAATTACAATAATCTAATCTCGAGCTAACAAAAGCGTGGATCAGCTTCTCAGCATCACTCTGAGACAAGATGCTCCTAATCTTGGCAATATTACGCAAATGATAGAAGGCAGGTCTTAGAAACAATTTAATTTGTGAATTGAAGGACAAATCCTGATCAAAAATAACTCCAAGGTTCCTCACAGAGCTATTAAGAGAAAGAGTAACTGCATCCAAACTGAAAGTTTGATTTGGAAAGGAATTTCTAAGGTTTTTTGGACCAACAAGAATGACTTCGGTCTTATCTGAATTTAATAGCAGGAAATTACAAGTCATCCAAGCTTTGATTTCCTTAAGACAGGCTTCTAACTTGGCTAATTGATTACTATCATCTGGCTTCATTGACAGGTATAATTGTGTGTCATCTGCATAACAATGAAAATGTATACAGTGCTTTCTAATAATGTTGCCTAACGGAAGCATATATAAACTAAAAAGAGTAGGGCCTAGCACAGATCCCTGTGGAACTCCATGACTAAGCTTTGAGTTGAAAGAAAACTCATTATTTACATGAACAAACTGGAACCTATCAGATAAATAAGATCTAAACCACTGCAACGAAGTTCCATTAAGTCCAACATAGTGTTCTAATCAGTCAAGTAGAATATTATGATCGATAGTATCAAAAGCTGCACTAAGGTCTAAAAGGACAAGTACAGAAACTAGTCCATTATCAGATGCAATGAGGAGGTCGTTAGTGACCTTCGCTAAGGCTGTTTCAGTACTATGATGGATTCTAAACTCAGATTGAAACTCTTCAAGTAAACCATTTCCCTGCAGGTGGTCAAATAATTGTGTAGCAACAACTCTTTCTAAGATTTTTGAAATGAAAGGGAGATTAGAGATTGGTCTATAGTTAGCTAAAGCTCCTGGATCTAGCGTTGGCTTTTTGAGTAAGGGTTTAATTACAGCCGTTTTAAAAGCCTGCGGTACATGGCCTAAAGTTAATGAAGAATTGATTATATGAAGAATAAAGCTACCAATAAGTGGGAAGACTTCTTTAAATAACCTGGTAGGAATAGGGTCTAAAAGACAAGTTGAAGGTTTGGATGAGGAAACTATTTTGTCTAACTCACAAAGGTCAATTGGAGTAAACTCATCAAGACAGACATCAATAGACGGAGTTGTAGTAGTTAAAGTATTTAAGTTAACTGTGGGAAGAATCTGATTGATTTTATCTCTGATGGATGAAATTTTATTATTGAAAAAGTTCATAAAGTCCTGACTAGTAAGCTCTAAGGGAATGCTAGGATTGACAGAGTCCTGACTTTTTGTCAACCTGGCTACACTACTGAAAAGAAACCTGGGATTATTCTTGTTCTCTTCTATTAAAGCAGAGTAATAACTCGTTCTAGCTTTTCTAAGAGATTTTTTATAAATTAAAAGATGATTTCTCCAAGCTAAATAGATTTCATCTAAATTAGTAGAGCGCCATTTTCTTTCTAATTGACGAGTCTTCTGTTTTAAGCTACGAGTTTCTGTGTTGAACCAAGGAGGTAGAAATCTCTGATTAGACTTTTTCTTTTTTAAGGGGGCCACCAAGTCTAGAGCCTGATGCAGAGAAGCTGAAACACTATCCACCATGTTATCAATTACAGAAGGAGCAAGCTGTCTATAGCTTATTTCCGTTGTGTTGACACATGGCATAGAGGAAACAATCTGCATAAATTTGGAAACAGCATCATCTGAGAGGCATCTACTGTAATAATATTGGGCCCTCTATGGGCAGAGGCTGAAGCCGAGAGGACGTGAGAGTTAACACTCAGTCTGAGACTCTTGGGGGGGGGGGGGTTATGGGGGACCCATGCTGTAGTTTTCATCTCAGACTGGAAGGAAGGGAGATGCAGTAAATTCCTCTGATGGAAGAGCATGGGGATGAAGGGGCTAGGGGACAATAGGAATTGTGATGCAAGAATGAATTGTGATGCAAGGCCTCAGGCAGCAGAGACGTGTGAGTGTTGTAATATAAAAGAGAGTCCCTGCGACATGAGGTTAATGTTTTCTGATTCTGAGATGTGAAAGAGGGTATAAAGTTCATCTGCTCTGAATGCTTGGCCTGATTATTCCTCTCTCCACAGGGACATCCAATATTTGCGACTGTTTCAGAGCCCTTGTTTATTTGTTTGTCAGACCACTTGTTTGTGTGATCTTTTATCACTTATATTCAAGATAATAGTGTATCTTGCACTTTAGGGAAGGGGACTTGTTCAGTCATCATTACAATTATTTTACTTTATATCACTGTTCAGTGATGGAGTTCAGTTTAATACTGAATTTCTTCTGTGTATCATCAATCAACTCATGCAGTACTATAACAGGACACGTTTACAAATATTTGAGATCCACTGGCTGCTGCTTTACCCATGTGCCTGCTAAGGACTGTGATGCACTGGTTCAGCTGTTCCCCCCCCCCTCCCCACACACACACGTGTTCTTCATGCCAAATTATCCTTTAGACCTAGGCAATCGCGACAACTTTATGGTTTGATTTTTTTAAGCATTGAATCTTCTGTATTATGTTTTTATAGTCAAATTTGTCATCTGTGTAGGTTGCATTTAATAGGCAATCACTTTGAATTATGGGAGTTCCCTGGAGAAACATCATGGTGGCATGTATGAGAGGATGTTGTCTGTTTTTAATCGTGTTCTAATGAAGCATGTTTTCAAAGTGGAACTGAATTGGCTGTTTTGACGGTCAACACATTATCAAGCAAAATTTTAAGTACTAACTTCCAAATGGCAGTTTGTATCCACCTTATTCCTGGGGGTGCCGCTGTAGGAACGATTATGGGTGGAGCTTCCGGTTTCGGCTGAGCTAGTGTTAAATCAGTCAGTAAGAGTGGAGTAGCAGGAGCATTTAAAATAGCGTTTTTAAAAGTTTTTGAAATTCATTTTAATGTATAGTCCACATGTGGGTTTTGCACTCATGTGGCAGCTAATTCCAGCACTTGTAGTTTTTGTATTTTTGAATGTGTTTGCGTAGTTCTGGTACTTGCTGTTGTTCGTGGTGTCAGGCTCCTCACAGATAAGCACAGCTAAATCTGTGGCTTCAACAGCAATGAGTAGATCATGCACTGAAAACGAAAAGATTGTTTGTGTGATCGGTGGTACAGACACAGCAGCACCAGGTATGTTTTCACTTGTATGAATGTCACAGATCTGACGTTTTACCCCAAATTTAAAACGCCCAAGCACGGTGCTGTGGTTCTTTGTGGCTCTGACTAGACTCTACGATTGCTCTGAGGTTAAATTTGATTATGTCCAACATATTTTATCTAAATGCAAGCCGACTTTATTGCGGTGGAACATTGATATATCTCAGAGCTTTTATTTGTTTGCAGCCTTAGCGTGTTAGCAGCGGAGCTAAACTAACGAAGCTACTGTCCACGGAGCCTACTGGCCACTTTTAAGGTCATCTTCATCCCTCCATAGTGTGGGTGTGGTAGATTATATTACTGGTTTTTGAGGTGCAAAAGGCTGTGTTCCTGCATTTTTGATTGCCCGAAGTCCCATTGTTTTTTTTAATCAAGAAAAAGTTTCCTGTTTCAGTGACAACATACATTCTAAACTAGTACCGGAAGTTGCTACCATAATTCACACAAGGGCATCATGGGGCCTAGGAGATGAAGGTGGATGTTGTTTTGTGCAAATTCATTTTGAAAGCAACACATATTGGATTAAAAGGGTAGCCTACCCATGTCAGTTGCAATTAGGCTTCAGTTATATGCATTTGTTTTGTCTGTATTATCTTCTCTATAAAGTCTGATATTGAATTCTGCAGTGCAAAGATGCCTCATAAAGGAGGAAACAAAACCAAAGTGAAGGAGCTGCAAGAGGCACGCTGAAGGCAGTGGATTGTTTGACCAGCTGCCTCAGATTGCCTCATCCATCCAGGTGGAGGCCCTGAATTTCCCTCTGGATTAATAAAGTATACAAAAAGACAATCAATCAATAAGGAAGCACCACAGGTTAGAATAACCAAGTATTGAGTGTGTACCATGGACATATTTTTCAGTTGGTCAACATTTCTATTAAAACCATTTTTAATTGATCTTACATAATATTCAATTTTTTCAGAAATTGAATTTTGGGTTTTCATCAGCTGCAAGCTATAATCATCAAAATTAAAAGAAATAAATGCTTGAAATATCACTGTGTGAGTAATGAATCTATATAATGAGTTTCACTTTTTGAATTGAATTACTGAAATAAATTTACTTTTCACTGATATGCTAATTTACTGAGATGCATCTGTATATTGTGAACAAATCTTGTTCCATGTGCCCCTTTTTTGAAAGTTGAGCCCCTGCCCCTCAAATGGTCTCTGCACGGCCCTGGAGATGTGGATGATGGACATGGAGCCGCTGATCGTTTTCACAAAAACTAAATATTACTCTGTTATTATAGGACAGACGGAAACTTTAATTACGTGGAAATTTATCTTAAATTGACAGCCATCATATAAGTCGCTGAGGTGAAGAGCGCATATGTCAAAATGACGTCACATTAATGACGGAGCGTTCACGCGCTGCCGAACCAAGAAGAAGCTGCTAGCAGCAACATGGTGAACGTGTGTTTTCATCATGGTGAACACCTCCACATGTACTGGAAAGTGATGCCGGATTATTCATGGACTTCCTTCACATCATGACTCCGTTGTGGCTGTTATTGAGATTCAAAGCGGTAACCGAAAGAGAACCGTAAACCGTCTGATTCTTCAGTGGGCCTTTTGATTCCGCCAGTGTTATGTAGTGTCCCGTAGAATTGACCAAGTGCATTCTGGGTAGGTAGGAACCGTTAGTTTGTTTGAGGATCACGTCAACGTAGGAGTCATCGTCACAAAGCAGCTGTGTTTTAAACTGTAATAGTCGTTCTCACAACCGCTGTGGAGAAAAGGTAAAACCACGGAATAGGCTTTTATCGTTTCCAGCATAGAAGAAGAACAGCACAGCACACGTTTTCGGATGTAACTAAGAGGCGACGCCTGGCCTGGATTGCAGCAGTCAGAAGACCCAACATACCTTTCAAACACACACCTGTATTGATGGTGGTGTGCTCAAAGCATTTTCATAAAAGTACGTTATGATGTATTGTGTATGTCCATTGTTTAAAACTTGCTTGTGTTGTGGTTAAGACTTGCTTGGTCATAGCTTTTACCCTACGTCAGCAGTGCTAAGCTGAACCGAGCTAAGCTAAAGAAAGACTCCGATATCCGAGTAACTAGAAAAGTTACCACTCACAACCTGTGTAAGCGGGTTTAATTTGTTCTACACCAAAGTATTTTCTTTACCGTTTCCTTTGTTTTAACCTCTTGCACTCCGGATACCGCGGGCGGTCACGTCTCTGTGCACTAGTGCGCACTGAAAAAAAAAAAAAGCTGCATTTTCCGGTCTTCACTACAGACACAGCCGCGAACAGAAAAGCCAAAGGAGTGCTTTGATTGCTTTAGATTTGATTGACCTCTCATTCGACTAATAAGAGGCTTGAATTGGGTTTTCTGAAACCTTGAAGAACAAATGACTGAAAACCTAGCAAGAAGGACCGGCCTAACCAACGGCTGCGAATACAGCGAGCCAATTGAAGCAGAGAAGTTCGACGATTGAAAACGGGCCGTCCCGTGCGTAAAATCTGTTTTGTGCTAAACCGCTGTGTGTGATGGTAGCGTTCGCCAGTGTTTTTTTCTTACTACTGTTCTTATTTGTTTTGAAAAATCGTTCGCCAAAACCGCAATCATGGAAGCGCAAAACCACAAAAATGGAAATCATGGTTTGACCGGGTCACATGACCAGAAACCACGAGTCGTAACACCGGACCAGCGTCATGTTCGTCTGACAATGAGAAGAGATGTTCGCCAGCGACACTGCTGTTGTGGACAGGTAAGTGTTATAAGCTAAATTATTCTTTATCCCTGAAAATTGTAATCAAAATGACTTTTGACCGATCGGTAAATTACAACTGTGCGTTATCGCCACATGACGGACCGCGGCACACGGACCGGACCGTGCGCCGAGAACAGTCCCCGCTACTCCTCTGTAGCGGATTGCAGATATATTGCAGATATTTTAGTACAACTGTGCGTAGTAGACCGTGGTGCACGGTCCGGTCCGTGCGCCGCAGTCCGTCATGTGGCGATGGACGATGTCCATCCTCTGTAGAGGGGGGGGGGTTGTTATCCTCTACATTACAGATATTTAAGTATAATTTTTATTGCACTGTAGGTTATTTTTTCTTGTAAAAAAAAAAAAGCCACACATTTTGTATGTGCATGCTCTTTGTGTGTGGGGGACCTTGTTTGTTCATTCATTCATTCATGAATGAATAAACAACCCCCCCCCACACACACACACACACACACAGCCCTGAGTGTCACTTTTCATTAGAGCCCAAGATCAAGCTTCTATACTGAATCATTCAAAAGTTACAAACGTTTTTCCAAACTGTGCCATTTGGCACAATTTGGCGCAGTTCAAAAACACCTGGGAACAACCTGAGAAAAAAGCTGTGTAATATATTCATTTTTTGTGGTATTGTTACAAAATTTTGACCTCAGCTGGATAACACTTGGTTCTACATTTCTGTTGCATTTTCCAGCCCGTATCTGACAGCTGTGTGTAATTTGCAAGCATTTGTATCCAAAAAAACACCCAGGCGAAATTTATTTTCTTCAAGTTTAGTATGTTTAGATGACTGTTACTCAGTGGCAGGAGCACTTAGAGAGATTATGACTGTTTTGCCAAAAAAATTCAAAGTGTTTTCTTTTAAATGAGGCCAACCCCATGAAGATGCTGCAAAGGGTTGAAGAACAGCTTTTGATTTACTTTGGGTACGTTATTTTTAGGCGTTTTTAGGGAAATTGACCAGAGTGCAAGGGGTTAACAGGCAGACCAGCTTATGAAATGCTAGACTGTGATCCTGACTGGGTACCTTCTCTAAACCTTGGGCATGCGGAGCTTCCAGCTACCACTCCTGACAGGTTTAACCGCTTATGCAGACGGGCGAGATTATGGCAAAAAGAATCGGCAGGGCATGCAAGTGACCCCCCCAACACAGACCCCCAACATCACTGGCCCCGTGACTGGGATGGATAATGTAGCTCCTTCAGGTAGTCTTTTTTTTAACCTATGTTTTTCTTTCTAAAATGTGTCTTGGGATTCCTTTTGATTACAAAATATATTAACTACAGTTGTTTATTGCCCTGATCAGCAACAGATGATGCCACACCTGTGACTGAGATGGAGGAGACGACAATCTGATGAAGCAGGCGCTGATCTGTCAGGCTGATGATGCTCCCAGTGGAAATGTGCAAGAACTACAGAACTGCAGCATGTGTCACCTTCGCTTAAAGAAATTTTACTCTTGCAAGAGGAGAACAGAAAGTTAAAGGGAGAGCTCTCCAGAAAGACCTGGATGAGAATTTCCTCAAATGATAATGACTCAAAGGTGACATACTACACTGGGCTTCCATCTTTCAGTTTAATGGCTCTGCTGATGCAATTTTTTCCCAGCCTACCAAAAACAGAAAAAATTTCCCATTTTCAAATTCTCCTTTTAACTATGATGCGTTTGCAGATTAATTTGCCTCTTTAACATATTGCACACCTTTTTGACATAAGCAGACAAACCGCATCCATCTCTGTTCTGTGCACACATAAATGTGCTCCATGCACACTCAGCCCTTTGGTGTACTGGCCAGAGACCTTGTTTGCAGGCTAGCATGCCACATCAGTACGCTGAAATGTTTGGCAGTAAGGTCACAGTTTTTATTGACTGCTTTGAACTTTTTTAGTTTTAGAATGTAGGCACTGACATGTTTTTGGTGTGGTTTAGCCATTTTGACATCATGTCTTTAACTGTATCAATAATATTGAAGCAGTTAAAGCAGCACCTCTTCAATTTTTCTTATTGCTCAAACATATTGCTTTCTTTCCTCTTTTTTATATATGTAAATCACACTGAGTTGCCCTGTGTATGAAATGTGCTATATAAATACACTTGCTTGCTTTGTAACAATTTTTGGAATAAAGTACCCAAATGCTTACAAACTCCAGCTCTTTATTTCAAAGATGCAAAAACTGTAACCATAACACAATACAAGAATATAAACTGACATGGCATGATCGACATGTATCATTGTCACACAATGTTATAGCGCATAACTGTCTCATGTTACAGCACTAATCTAATGTGCACGTCACAAAACCACGGCTGCTGTGGGGTTGGTGCTTCAGAGTCCCACACATCCTAAATGGAACCACTGAATTTCACAGTTTTGGTTATCACAGGCAACCATGTCATCCAGCTCTTCTGGCTGCCTGCAAGTCCGCCACACTTCTGTGTTCTGTGCCTGTCTTTTGGGATTGTGTGTGGAACCTGGCTGTAATGCAGTTAGACGTCGTCTTTTGGGCTTCTGGGTGGGTTTATCAGCTGCAGCTTTCCCTCTTGTGTTGTGGGGTCAGAGTCAGTAAAGTGACGGGCACAAGCTCAGGCAGGAAACTTTATAAAAAAAGTTCCTTGGCCACTGGTAAAAGTGTTTGCTCCCCAGGTCAGAATCTGGTTGTGACGCCTACAACAACACAACTTTTTGTGGTCCAGGCAACAAAGTCACAGAAATGTGAGCCTGTCACAAAAATTTGCATTTGTAGTCTCCCATCAGAGAGTTTCAGGTAAAAATCCTTGTCTGCACAGGCCTGCAGGATGTTGTTGTGGTGCTTATATGGGGATTTTATTTCCACACAGCCTTTTTCACAACAGGTGCAGGTCACGAAGTGCATCAGGAGTTGCACCAACTTCAGGAAAGGAGGGGTTGATTATAAAATATTATAAGCACACTTTCACAGTATATTGGTGTGCATAATTCAATTTATGGCATGCACTTATTGTATTTAGTAAATAAATACTTGTAATCAAGACAAGAAATTAAAACACCTTTGTGAGCACAACTGTCTTCAAGTCTACCTTGTACATCTACAAGTCATGCACCCATCCGTCTGTGAACTGCACTTTCGCTTGCTTCAAAGACCTAAAGTTACTAAAAACTTCATGTGTGTATGGACTTATGCTTACAGTCATATAATTATAAATGAAGGCACGGTCGAAGTTTGCAGAATGTTCCGAACTCCATGTGATAAGTTGGTAGGGATCTAGTCCATTAACCCCTTCAAGCTTCGCCAATAGCGTGCTCTTTGCTGTCCCATTCAATTTGCGGAGTATGGTCCCTTTAAATTTCCTTCACGGTCCATTTTTTTTTTTAAGTTTTTATAAGGATATACATGTCATTACAGCATTGCATTGTTTACATTTTCATCACATGTTCCCCTTTTTTTTGTTTTTGACAACATTGTAAGATAATTATTACAACACCCTTTTTTAAGTGAAAGAAAAGGAGAAATTAAAGAAAGAACAAACAAACAAACAAACAAAAAAACAGGAGGAAAAAAAACAAAAACAAAAGAAAAATTTTTTTGAAAAAAATGAAAGAGTATCTGAGTAGTGTTGGAACAAAGAGAGGTGCCTTTATTGAAATGGTGTTTGTCAAAGATTAGATCTAATGGAAGACACATATGCGTTCCAGGGTTGCCAAAAGTTCAAGAACCCATCCATGTCCTGTCTCAGTGCGAATGTCAACTTTTCCATCGAATAAATGTCTTGAATCACGTTAATCCAATCTTCAGGTGTAAGGACAATCCTTCAACATCCATTTTTTTGTTAGAGCTTTTTTACTTGCCAATATTAAAACAGTGAATAAGTATTTTTCTCTTCGTCTTTCCAGTGATTCTGGTAGTAAACCCAAATACAAAGTTACAAAAGAAAAGGGAACTTTTATTTTGAATATTTTCCCCAATATTGTCTGTACATTGGTCCAATATTGGTGGATAACTGGGCATGACCAAAACACATGAAAATGATTTGCAGTCTTTTCACCACACAAGCAGCAACAATTCAACCCCTTACGAGTAAATTTGCTTTGTGCAGGTGTTCTGAAAAATCTTACCAAATTTTTCCATCCAAATTCTCTCCACTGCAGGATGAGGTACTTTTCCATTGCTGTTTTATTAGCTTTTCCATATTTCCAGTTGTAAAGTGAAATCCCCCTCTTTTCCCCATCCCTTCTTTTATATATGATGTGTTGTCTCCTTATAAGTCTTGAAGACCTTGGTATATTTTAGAAATGTATCTGATCCCTGGGATCCCTTTATATGCCATTAAGAAGACCTTCAGAACACCTGACTGGGCCCTTTCCAAATCCTCCTTTTTAAGTATTTTGTTTATGTGGTGTCTAAGCTGAAAAGAACCTGAAAAGGTCTGATTTATTAGACCTTGTTTTTTCAAATCTTTGAAACTTCTTAAAATTTGCCCTTTAAAAAAATCGTAATATTTTATCAGTCCATTCTCTTTCCACTTTTTAAATCTAGTGTCTGTTTTATTAGGAGTAAAGTCTTAATCATAGGCAATCCATTACAGTAATCGTTAGGGTTCTTTAGTTTGATTCTCTCTGACTATCTTAAACCAAAATTTTAGTGGGGTCTCTATCCACGGGTTAGTGTTATTCAAAAGTTTAGGTAAGGGCATTGTTCCCTATTATCGCCTGTAGGGGGATGTCACTTGTTATTTGGCATTCCATCTCCTTCCATTGTGCAGTGTAGACTGGGTTACATATCTCTACTAAAGTTTTAATTTGTGCGACTTTAAAATAGTCCCTGATATTTGGCAGCGCGAGCCCACCTTTGTCTTTGTTTAGCTGTAGGGTTCTATATCTGATTCTAGGTCTCTTGCCCTGCCATATGAATCTTGAGATCCTTCTGTCCAGTTCTTGCCATGTTTTGTTGGGAGGTTCTACCGGTATTGTTTGGAAAAGGTATAGAAGACGTGGAAGTATATTCATTTTGACTGCTTCAATTCTTTGTGCGGTACCCAAGAATGGTACCATATTCCATCTTGCTAGGTCAGATTTTATTTTTGCCATCAGTGGATCATAGTTTAGTGTTATAATATTGTTGAGTTGTTTCGGGATATTGACCCCCAGATATTTCATAGATTCCATTTCCCAGTTAGTTTTGAGTTTGCTTAGTAAATATTGATTTGGGTCATAGTTGAATGTTAAAACTTGGGTTTTATGCATGTTTAATTCGTACCCCGATAATCTCCAAACTCTGAAAAAACTGAGATTAGTTCTGGAAAAGAGGTGTCCGGCGCAGCCCCAGGTGTTTTAAAATGTCATCAGCAAAGAGTGCTATTTTATGTTCCTTCTGACCAAGTGTAATACCTTGAATTTTTGATCTGTCTTATCCCATGGCTCAGAGGTTTCTATGAAGATTGCAAAGAGCAGTGGAGACAAGGGGCAGCCCTCACGACATCCTCTTTCCAGTTCAAAAGATGATGATAATTTCCGTTAATCCTTATTTTTAGCAGTTGGTTTTTTATATAATGCCTGGATAGTTCTAATGAAGTTGTTATGAAAATTGAAACTGGATAGATTCTATATAGGAAAGACCAGTCAACCGAATCAAATGCTTTTTCAGCATCTAATCCCAATATGGCTGCATTTAAGTTATATTTTTTTATATGATGAATTATGTGTAAAGTGCGTCTAATGTTGTCTTGTGTCTGTCTTTGTCTTATAAAACCTGTTTGGTCTAAATGAATTAAGTCTGTCAGTATTATTTTCTAACCTTTTGGCAAGGATAGTGGTAAAAAGCTTATAGTCCTGATTTAACACACTGATTGGTCTGTAGTTGGAGCAGTCAAGTTTATCCTTTTCAGGTTTAGGTATGACTGCAATGACCCCTTCTCTCCAGAAGGGGGGGATTTCCCCTGTGTGGAGGACATAGTTAAATGTTTTCAGGAGGAGAGGAGATAGTTGCTGTTCAAAGGTTTTGTACCACTCTGCTGTATAGCCATCTGCTCCTGGGGATTTGTTAGCTTTAAGTTTCATAATTGCTTTTTCTAATTCTTTAGGTTGAATTTCTGACAGTAGGGTTTTATTTTGTGATTCAGTATGTTGGGGAAGGTTTAATGTGTTTAGGAATGCTTCGGATGTGTTTTTATGTTTTTTGAGGGAGTACAAGTTCTTGTAGTAGTTCTTGAAACTTTTAAGAATATTCTGAATTCTAAATTTTATTTCCTTTGATACTGGGTCTCTGATTTTGTAGGTTGCTCTCTCTGTTTGTTGTTTCCTCAATTTATAGGCTAGTAATTTTGCCGGTTTGCTACCTGTTTCATAGTATTTTTGTTTCAGAAATGTAAGTTTCTTCTGGATTTCTATTGTGTAGATCTCATTTATTTGTTTTTAATTTCTTAATTTGAGGCGAGTCATTAGAATGAATGTTGTCTTTGTGCTCTTTTTCTAGGTTCTTAAGTTCTGACTCTAATGTGATTAGTTTTTCTTGTCTCATTTTCTTTTGGATTGCCAGTTTTGCGATAATCTTTCCCCTTATTACAGCTTTGCATGCATCCCACAGTATTAAAGGGGATACTTCTCCATTATCATTTTCTTCCAAATATCTGAGAATATCTGATTCCAATTCATCTTTCAGTGGTCCTTTCAGCACATTTGAAGTTAACCTCCAAGAAAATGTATTATTTGTGTATTTTTGGATACTTAAGTCCATATAGATCGGACTGTGGTCAGAGAGATCCATGAGTCCTATTTTACATGTTTTTACTCTTCCAATGTCTCTATTAAACATAAAAAATAGTCAGTCCTTGAGTATGATGAATGTGGTGCTGAGTAAAATGTATAATCTTTTACACTGGGGTTGAATTCCCTCCACACGTCACAGATTCCCATTTGTTTTAGTAGCATCCGAGTTTTTCTACTTTGAGTGTTATTTTGATGTGGAGAATTACCTGATGCATCCCAGTATGGATTCAGTCTTAGAGTGAAGTCTCCACCACATATCACTAAACCTTGGGCTTTAGTTATCATTAGGTCAAATACATTTTTATAAAATTTCCAGTTAGCCCCTGGAGGTGCATATACATTCAGCAGGGTGATATCTTCTCCCTCTAGATGCCCAAGTACCATACTGAATCTCCCTTCTTTATCTTTGTGTTCTGATTTTTTTTTCAAATATAATTTTGGTTGAGATCAATGTCGCTACTCCCCTCCTACTCCCTGACTTATATGAAGATGAAGAGATCATTTTAAACCCTTGTCTATTGAGTTTAGTGTGCTCCACGTCTGTTAGGTGGGTTTCCTGTAAAAATATTATTCCTGCTTTGTCTTTTTTCATTTTGCCTAGAATCTTGGATCTTTTAACTGGATTCAGGATCCCTTTTACATTATATGAGATTATTTTGGTTACACCCTGTTTCTCCATTGTGTTGTCTTATTTAGTATACAGTGGGGAAAAAAAGTATTTAGTCAGCCACCAATTGTGCAAGTTCTCCCACTTAAAAGATGAGAGAGGTCTCCAATTTTCATCATAGGTATACCTCAACTATGAGAGACAAAATGAGAAAGAAAAAAAATCCAGAAAATCACAGTGAAGGATTTTTAATGAATTAATTGGTAAATTCCTCGGTAAAATAAGTATTTGGTCAATAACAAAAGTTCATCTCAATACTTTGTTATATACCCTTTGTTGGCAATGACAGAGGTCAAACGTTTTCTGTAAGTTTTCACAAGGTTTTCACACACTGTTGCTGGTATTTTGGCCCATTCCTCCATGCAGATCTCCTCTAGAGCAGTGATGTTTTGGGGCTGTTGCTGGGCAACACAGACTTTCAACTGCCTCCAAAGATTTTCTATGGGGTTGAGATCTGGAGACTGTCTAGGCCACTCCAGGACCTTGAAATGCTTCTTACGAAGCCACTCCTTCGTTGCCCGGGCGGTGTGTTTGGGATCATTGTCATGCTGAAAGACCCAGCCACGTTTCATCTTCAATGCCCTTGCTAATGGAAGGAGGTTTTCACTCAAAATCTCACGATACATGGCCCCATTCATTCTTTCCTTTACACAGATCAGTCGTCCTGGTCCCTTTGCAGAAAAACAGCCCCAAAGTATAATGTTTTCACCCCCATGCTTCACAATAGGTATGGTGTTCTTTCTCCTCCAAACACAACAAGTTGAGTTTTTACCAAAAAGTTCTATTTTGGTTTCATCTGACCATATGACATTCTCCCAATCCTCTTCTGGATCATCCAAATGCTCTCTAGCAAACTTCAGACGGGCCTGGACATGTACCAGGTTAAGCAGGGGGACACGTCTGGCACTGCCGGATTTGAGTCCCTGGCGGCGTAGTGTGCTACTGATGTAGCCTTTGTTACTTTGGTTCCAGCTCTCTGCAGGTCATTCACTAGGTCCCCCCATGTGGTTCTGGAATTTTTGCTCACCGTTCTCGTGATCATTTTGACCTCACGGGGTGAGATCTTGCGTGGAGCCCCAGATCGAGGGAGATTATCAGTGGTCTTGTATGTCTTCCATTTTCTAATAATTGCTCCCACAGTTGATTTCTTCACACCAAGCTGCTTACCTATTGCAGATTCAGTCTTCCCAGCCTGGTGCAGGTCTACAATTTTGTTTCTGGTGTCCTTTGACAGCTCTTTGGTCTTGGCCATAGTGGAGTTTGGAGTCTGACTGTTTGAGGTTGTGGACAGGTGTCTTTTATACTGATAACGAGTTCAAACAGGTGCCATTAAAACGGGTAACGAGTGGAGGACAGAGGAGCCTCTTAAAGAAGAAGTTACAGGTCTGTGAGAGCCAGAAATCTTGCTTGTTTGTAGGTGACCAAATACTTATTTTACTGAGGAATTTACCAATTAATTCATTAAAAATCCTTCACTGTGATTTTCTGGATTTTTTTTTTTCTCATTTTGTCTCTCATAGTTGAGGTATACCTATGATGAAAATTGGAGACCTCTCTCATCTTTTAAGTGGGAGAACTTGCACAATTGGTGGCTGACTAAATACTTTTTTGCCCCACTGTAACAGTGTGGTGGCCCTCTTTTATTCTACTCAGAAACTGAAAGAACATTAAGAACATAAAAAACATCAAGAACATAGTATATAAAACTTTAAAACAAAAAAACTGACAAAAGATCTTCCTGAGCTGAGGTCTTTTTAGTGACCTTAGAAGAGCCTTGATGGTGTGTTGGCTCTGATGGAAATTCCTCAGATTCCGTTACGTGCTGAGGGCCCTCTCTTACCCCTGTAAGTTGTCCCATGTTTTTAACGTGAATTTCAGATCCCAGTCCGAACTTGTAATGATTTTATTTTATTTATTATTATTATTTTTTTTATGTCTATACCCTATGAAATTGTGCGCAACCTCCCACCACCATCACAGCAAACAGTCACGTTAGTACAGTATTTGTTAGTGTGGAGAGATCATGTGGTTCATTGTCACATTTCTATTTTAACAAGTTTTTTTTTAAAGACTTATTTGTTTCTAATATTATGTCTGTTCCATGAAATGTTTTACCACTTGCTGAATCTGCATCTCCTTTAATGTTTGTTACCTTGTAGGAGGAGGGTTGGATGCGCAGATTGATTAAAAATATCGTTATTCCCTCCTGTAAATGCTCAGTTTTTCCTTATAGCTCTGGCGCTGGGTTTCCCGCTGCTGGCCCATGGATTTTGAGGGTCTCTGTGTGCACCACGTTTGAGCCTTGATTCTTTCGATCGGGTCTGCTGCGGGTTTGTACACCGTTACCGGGAGTCCTCTTCTCGCCCTATCCGTGGTTGCTTCTTCCGCCGAGTTGTAGAGACACGTCTCATCTCTGTAAAACACCCTCAGCTTCGCCAGAAATGGAGTCTGAAAGCGCAGTTTCTTCTCTCGTAGTACCTTTTTAGCGTCGTTGTATTCCTGATGCTTTTTAAGGACCTCCGGAGCGTAGTCGTGCTCCACGAAAACTTTTCTCTCTTGGTGCATAAATCCTTTTTTTCTGCCAAGCCAGTCTTACAACCTCTTCTTTTATTCTGGAGTTGGAGAACTTCACCCCCACCGATCTTGGTGGTGCTTCCGCCGCCGGCCTAGGGACTAATGTACGGTGCGCCCTTTCTATCTTCAAGTCGGTGATTTGGGGAATTTCCAACTTTTCTCTCAGTAAGGATTCCACGCATGCCGCCATTGTGGAGAAACCGTCCTCAACTCCTTCTTTCAGACCATGAATTCTTATGTTGTCTCTTCTTAGTCTTCCTTCTTGGTCAGTTAGCTTAGCCTCCAGTCTTGACTGTCGTTTGTGTAGTTCCAGCACGGTATTTTCCAGCCCTTTTATTCTTTCCTCTGCTTCCATGATTTGGTCCTCGGCCTGGTCCACTCTGCTGTTTGTCCTTTTTATTTCGTCTTTGATTTCACGAAATTCGGCCCAACACTCTCGGCGAAATTGTCTTAATTCTTTAAGTACCATTTTTAAGCTAACCTTGTTGCTAGCTTCATTCAGCTCCTCGTCTTCTGAATGGAAATCCTCTGGATCAGATTCTCTAGCTGATGCGTGTCCTGGCCTGGTAAATGTCGATTTCTTCTGTTTTCCTTTAGGCATAATGACTTTGTCTTTTGATTTTCACTCTTCCAAAAATCCGTTAAATTTGATTTTCAAGATATTTTCCTGGATCGGGTCTGGGAGCTTCAGCGTTAAGCTGCTATCACCATGGTGTCCAGACCGGAAGTCCTTCACGGTCCATTTTGTGATTTTTTTTCCTTTCATTCACAAGAAATGCCGAGGCGCTGTGTGCTTGCAGTCCGTTTACAATCGCTGAACCTACCCCACCCAGAATGCATTGCGCGTTTGTCACGTGGGATGGCGAGGTTATATTAACCTCTTGTACTGTTTGCTATTTTCCTGTTTATGTTTGAGTTTTGTTACATTCTTATTTTGTATTAATTTACACTAGTGCATACCCGTGCATGCTCATAGAAACCAAGTATAAGCATGTATTTCTGCATGCCCGTAGAAAGCAGGTGCAAGCAAGAGTGGTCCTGATTGTAAGTTATGACTGCCTTTGATCTTTGACGATGTCATAGTGAGTCCTATGATCTTTGATGATGCCATAACGAGTCCTATGATCATGAGTGATGCCTGTGATCTTTGATGTCATAGCGAGTCCTATGATCTTTGATGATGTCATAGCAAGTCCTTTGATCATGAGTGATGACTGCCTTTGATCTTTGATGATGTCATAGTGATTCCTATTATCCTTGATGTCATAGTGAGCCCTATGATCTTTGATGATGCCATAACGAGTCCTATGATCATGAGTGATGCCTGTGTTTGATCTTTGATGATGTCATAGCGAGTCCTATGATCATGATTGATGCCCGCCTTTGATCTTTGATGTCCTTTCTGCTGCACATTCACCAACCACAATGCTCCGCACTGTGTGTCTATATGTATATGTATATATATACACGTATACAGTATATACAGTATATATACTGTATATATACTGTATATTTATAGTAATATGTACATATGTATACTAGCTGTTCTTGTTTTTTCTTGCCTTCTGATTGTTGCTCTGAGTGTTGCTATCCCTGTGCTGTTGCAATCCTGGAATTTCCCCATTGTGGGACTAATAAAGGCTTATCTTATCTTATGATCGTGAGTGAGTGTGAGTGATGCCTGTCTTTGATCTTTGATGATGTCATAGTGAGTCCTATAATTATGAGTGATGCAGTCCAAGGACGGATAATTTTTTCACACATAAGGAGTTGTTCAGAACTCCTTATACATAGGAACATCATAGGACATCATGTAGACATCATAAGCGGTCCTATGATCTTTGGTCGTGACACACAGACACATTAAATAGACAGACACACAGGCATTAAACATCCGAACTGCACACATTCTGGACGGGGCCCCTACAGATCGTGGGGTGGCGGGGCCAAGACACGTTCGAACTCTCGGACGGATCACGGTGCACTCCAGCTGACTCAGGAAGTTGTTGCCTGCACATCTTTAGCCAATGCATGTTGGGAATGGGCAGCAGAATAATCTTCTCCAACATGGGAGGGTGTCTTGGTAGTCTACCCAGGCGTCCATTTAGTTAATTAGTTTTGCTGTTCTGTGTGTTTTAAAAAAAAAAAAAACTGTCATATATATAAGTGAGTTGTTTATGAGGTTTCCATGTTTTGTGGGGGGGGGGGGGTATTGTGTGGGGATTTGGCTCTTTGGGCTTGCTGTAGCCGGTGCCTGGGGGTTGGGGTGGGGATGTCAGGCGGGCTGTGGCCAATGGATATATTGTGCCTGTGTTCCTTAATAAAGTTAGTTCATTGCTCAGTTCAACACGACTCCAGTCTCATGTTATTCAGACATAACACATAGGTGTTGAATTCCTTACAACTGTATCCAAAGTTGCTCTTAACTTGAATTTCACATTTGATAAGTTCCACAGAGCACTGGTTTCGTTGATCATTCCATGCTGTATTCATGAGGGAAAACACTCTTTCTACAGAGGCATTTGTAACAGGGATGATGAAGAAAAAAGGATGTAACAACTGTCAAATTTGGTGTCTTTGTGCCTTGAAGCAAGGCCGTCCACTTCTCCACCACAGAGACACCTCTTTCCACAATGTCCTGCTGGTGTGGCAAGGTCACACAGTACTCTTCACAGAGGTCATCCATAAGTTGAGGGAGCTGGGGGTGCAGGAACTTCCACTGAGTGGACTACTGTACGTGGTTGAGCGGGCACAGATTAGGGTTTTGGTGGAATTTTTAAAGGACACGTGTGTTTATAATAGAATATAATGAGTTGGTAAAAGTAGAGAAAGTTTGTTAAGAGAGAGGATGAAAGGAGGTAGATTATTTTTTCCCCCTCTAGATATTAGTCTGTGAACCTGCCTATAGCCCACACTCCAGAGTAGTAGGGGGCAGTAATGCACAAGTAAGCTGGCTGCCAACCACTGTAAAACAAAAAGAAGAAGAAGCTGCTAGCAGCAACATGGTGAACGTGTGTTTTCACCATGGTGAATCCCTTCACATGTATGAAAGTGATGCTGGATTATTCAGACTGTCTCTCTGACTTCTTCACATCATGACTCCGTGTGGCTGTTATTGAGATTCAAAGCGGTAACCGAAGAGAACCGTAAACCGTCTGATTCTTCAGTGGACTTTAATACAGTAGCATGTTAGCCTGTTAGCTCTGGCTGCTCCCTCCATGGAAGAAGGCTGCGGTTTTCCTCCTGAATGAGTCTCTTCATGGTCTTTCCAGGAGAAAATCAGCACAGACAGACCTATCTAGCTTCCATGTGGTCGGTGTGGGTGGTTCTGCTGCTGTTCTGCTCCTCATGGATGAATAGCTGATGTAGCTCCGTGGAGACCTGCCATTGATGGTCTGTGCTGAGTGCTGGAGAACAAAGCACCGACGTGGAAGTGTGAGGACGAAGAGAAACCATGACTTCAGTTTCCACTATAAAATCACCCAGACTGGGTATGTAGAACTAACGAGGCTTTGACAAGATTGTTGGTTTGTTTACTGCTCAGACAGAATGTGACTTTGACCGACGATAAAACTCACAATTTGTGAGAAAAAGCTGTTAGATTTAAGGTAGACGGTTTTAAATTTACAAAAAGTCTCACATTCGTAACAGAAAACTTCACCAACTTGACAGCAAAGTTACTAATTTATATATTTCAAATATCTTGGAAAAAAAAATCAACTTTAAGTGACAAAAAGATAAAATTCAGCAGCAAATGTCTGTAAATTTCCAATAAAAGTCAGATCTACAGGTAAAGGTTTCTTGTTGAGAGTAACAAGGCAGTCAGAGACAGCAGACTTTAGCCCTGATACAGTGTTTCCACTAGAGGAGCAGTGGGTCTCTGCTGCTGAAGACACTTTTATCTCAGAGGCTTCATAGGATGAACTTTCTCTCTTTGTGTCAGAACCATATTCCAGCACTTTTCTTGTGTCTCTTTGTCCCTCCAGATGTCCCACAGCAAAATGACTTCAAACAGGAGGAGGTTCTGGATGAGCAGCAGCTTCTAAACCAGGAGAGAAACTTTATTGCTGTTGAGGTGGGAGCAGATTGTTCCCAGATTAAAGAGGAACAGGAGGACGTCTCCATCAGTCAGGAGGGAGAGCAGTTTGGACTGAAGCAGGAGACCCAAACCTTTGATGAAGGTTGGTGCAGGTCAAGGTTCCACTCAGTGATTGATGAGACAGAAGAAGTGAAGTGAAAAATGACATGAGGGCAGTCAGCCTGAGGAAAGACAAAGTAGTTGAAGATCAAAAAGTTCTTACAAAAAAGACAAAAAATGATGTGATAAATAGAAATGAGACTCTGTAGACTTAAAGTAAATGATGTGGATAGTTAAATGATAAAAATGAATATGTACTATATAGTGGATATAAAAAGTCTACACACCCCTGTTTACATGCCAGGTTTTTGTGATGTAAAAATGAGACCAAGATAAATAACTTCAAAACTTTTTCCACCATTAATGTGACCAATAACCTGTACAACTCAACTGAAAAACAAACTGAAATCTTTTAAGGGGAAAAAAAAATCCACAATAACCTGGTTGCATAAATATGCACACCCTGTTATAACTGGGGTTGTGGCTGTGTTCAGAATTCACCAGTCACATTTAAACTCATGTTCAATGGGAGTCAGCACACACCTGCCATCATTGCTTCTGATTAACCCCAAATAAAGTTCAGCTGTTCTAGTGGGCCAGGGGTGTCCAATCATGTGCCATGGACAGCCAACACCCCGCAAGTTTTACCTGCAACCAGTGTTTTCAACAGCAGATTCCACTGAATTTTTTCCCACTGGTTGCTGATAAGTGAAAACACCTGCTGAAGATTCTGGGTAGAAGAGAAAACCTGCAGGTTCTTGGCCCTCCATGGCACATGATTGGACACCCCTGTAGCAGGCTTTTCCTGACATTTTTGTAGTCACATCTTACAGCACAAGCCATGGTCTGCAGAGAGCTTCCAACGCATCAGAGGGATCTCATTGTTTAAAGGTAACAGTCAGGAGAAGGCTACAAAAGAATTTCCAAGGCATTAAATATACGATGGAACACAGTGAAGACAGTCATCAAGTGGAGAAAATATGGCACAACAGTGACATTACCAAGAACTGGACATCCCTCCAAAATTGATGAAATGACATGAAGAAAACTGATCAGGGAGGCTGCCAAGAGGTTGACAGCAACATTGAAGGAGCTGCAGGAATTTCTGGCAAGTACTGGCTGTTTAGTACATGTGACAACAATCTCCCGTCTAGGGTGACAAGACGGAAGCCTTATCTTATGAGGAAAAACATCCAAGCCCGGCTACATTTTGCAAAAACACATTTGAAATCTCTCAAATGCATGTGGGAAAATGTGTTATGGTCCGATGAAACCAAGGTTGAAATTTTTGGCCATAATTCCATAAGGTACATGTGGCGCAAACACAACACTGCTCATCACCAAAAGAACACCATACCTACAGTGAAGCATGGTGGTGGCAGCATCATGCTTTGGGGTTGTTTTTCTTCAGTTGGAACTGGGACCTTAATCAAGGTGGAGGGAATAATGAAGAGTTCCAAATACCAGTCAGTGTTGGCACAAAACCTTCAGGCTTCTGCTAGAAAGCTTAAGATGAAGAGGAACTTCATCTTTCAGCACGGCAATGACCCAAAGAACACATCCAAATCAACAAAATAATGGCTTGACCAGAAGAAGATTAAGGTTTTGGAATGGCACAGCCACAGTCCAGACATGAACCTGATGGAGCATCTGTGGGGTGATCTGAAGAGGGCTGTGCACAGGAGATGCCCTCGCAATCTGACAGATTTGGAGCATTTTTACAACTGGCTGAAAAATAAACAAGAATGTACTCATGTATGAATTGATTGTCTGCAAGGTGAGAGTGAATGAAGCGAAGGAATGAATGTGTTTGTTTATAGTGAGTGACGAAGGGAGGGAGGCCTGAAATAGGCAAATGTGAGTCAGGTTGTTATATTTGTGTATTTATAATATTTATAATTGTGTATTTATAATCTTTTTGCATTGATGTATGTGGTTATTGTGTATTTTTTTTTCTTTTCTTTTCTTTACTTGATTCTCTTTTCTAAAGCCCATCCAGGGACAAGAGTTGCAAATTAGCTAATAGCTATACACTCTATGTGCAACACATCAGATTGATTGTCATTGATTAATTGTCTATGTTTATTGCACTGTCCCTGTCAAATAAACTAATCTATCTATCTAAAGAAGAGGGGGCAAATATTGCCACATCAAGATGTGCCACACTGATAGACTCCTACCCAAAAAGACTGAGTGCTGTAATAAAAGCCAAAGGTGCTGCAACAAAGTATTAGTTTAACCCCTTGCAGTCTGGTCAATTTCCCTAAAAACGCCAAAAAATAACATACCCAAAGTAAATCAAAAGCTGTTCTTCAACCCTTTGCAGCATCTTTATGGGGTTGGTCTCATTTAAAAGAAAACACTTTGAATTTTTTTGGCAAAACAGTCATAATCTCTCTAAGTACTCCTGCCACTGAGTAACAGTCATCTAAACATACTGAACTTGAAGAAAATAAATTTCGCCTGGGTGTTTTTTTTTGGATACAAATGCTTGCAAATAACACACAGCTGTCAGATCCAGGCTGGAAAATGCAACAGAAATGTAGAACCAAGTGTTATCCAGCTGTGGTCAAAATTTTGTAACAATACCACAAAAAGTGAGTGTATTACACAGCCTTTTTCTTAGGTTGTTCCCAGGCGTTTTTGAACTGTGCCAAATTGTGCCAAATGGCACAGTTTGGAAAAACGTCTGTAACTTTTGAATGATTCAATATAGAAGCTTCATCTTGGACTCTAATGAAAGGTGAAGGGCTGTGTGTGTGTGTGTGGGGGGGGTTGTTTATTCATTCATGAATGAATGAATGAACAAACAAGCCCCCACACACAAAGAAGCATGCCACGTAAAAAAATGTGTGGCTTTTTTTTTTTACAACAAAAAAATAACCTACAGTACACTAAAAATTATACTAAAATATCTGTAATGTAGAAGATAACAACTCCTCCCCCCCCCCCGCTACAGAGGACGGACATCGTCCATCGACACATGACGGACCGCGGCCATGCGCCGAAGAGTAGCGGGGGCCGGGGGGGGTGTTCACGGTTCGGACGCGCCGCACGGACTGGACACGGTCCGTGCGGCGCAGTCTTCATGTTGTCTTCATGTTGCGATGACGCACAGTTGTAATTTACCAATTGCTCAAAAGTCATTTTGATTACAATTTTCAGGGATAAAGAATAATTTAGCTTGTAACACTTACCTGTCCACAACAGCAGTGTCGCTGGCGAACTTCTCTTCCTCATTGTCAGACGAACATGAAGCTGGTCTGCTTGTTACGGACACGTGGTTCTGGTCACGCGACCCGGTCAAACCATAATTCCATTATTGCGGTTTTGCGCTTCCATGATTGCGGTTTTGGCGAACGATTTTTCAAAACAAATAAGAACAGTAGTAAGAAAAAAAGACTGGCGAACGCGTGCGTGTCACCCAGCGGCTTACACAAAACAGATTTTACGCAAGGGAGGCACGCTTTCGAACTTCTGTGCTTCAATTGGCTTGCTGTATTCACAGCCGTTGGTAGGCGGGTCCTTCTTGCTAGGTTTTCAGTCATTGGTTCTTCAAGGTTTCAGAAACCCAATTCAAGGCTCTTATTAGTCGAATGAGAGGTTAATCACATCTAAACCAATTAAAGCACTTCTTTGGCTTTCTGTTCGCGGCTGTGTCTGTAGTGGAAGAATGGAAATGCAGCTTTTTTTTCAGTGCACACTAGGACGCACATCCTAGAGCGCCCTCGTGCGCCCTAGGACGCAGAGACGTGACCGCCTGCGGTACACCGGAGTGCAAGAGGTTAAAGGGTACCTGTAGTGAATTTTAATCAAAAGCTATTTCAAAGGATCAAATATGATACTCGTGGTTCCGTCCCGTAATTTTGGTCATGATTCCTTCTCAAATACATGCGAGTTTCAAGTCACTGTTCTCTGTCAGTAATGGTCAGCGACATCTTGCCTCTTCCATGGCCAGTTTCAGCATGGTAGTGACGCACAGTCGTTGCTTTGTGCGATTGACTGGGCTGAGGTATAGCAGTCAACAAAGTTTCAACATCAGAATTTTATGTAATTTTTTCCAACCATGTACAAGCAAATCTGCCCGCATATAATTTATTGAAATAAAATTCTCGTATATCAAGATTTATTCAACGCGTTCTGAAGTTTCTTGACCTGGAACTTGCCTGTTTGTCAGGTCCCCTTCAGCTGCTGGTCCCTGGAGGTAACTGTGGATCATGCCGTCAATGAAGGCCATTTCCACGGACGGTGATGGGAAAATTTAATATTTTGTAATCTGCTCTGTCTCAGAGTCTGTGTGAACTGTACAGGGATGCTAGTCAGCTATACACTTATCTTTTTGTTTGAGACAGTTTGTACTGTATTGTATTGAGTGTGCCTGAGAAGGAGACAGTTTGGAAGAACCAGTCTGAGCCAGATGTACTCAGCATGGACAATTTCAAGATAATAGGAGGGCTGAAAAGACTGAACAATGTGTGTTTGAACCAGGACGATGTGTGGCTTGACTCTGGGGCTATTTTTGTGTTGTTCTCCACTGGCCAGTGCTTATTAAATTTGTTGAAACTTTAATCCTGCCTGATTTTTGACTACTGGTTGAAGGAATTTTTCCAACTGACGTTTTTTGCAGTATATATCCGTGCAGATTTTGCACCACTTTCAACTTGGATGTCGACCCACTGAGCATCTGCTGAACGTGTTTACTCGTCCGTGGTAAACGCGTTACTCGTCCATGGTAAAGCCTGAAACAACAAGTGTACGTCACTTCCGGCCGGCAATGGCTGCTCCCCATTGTTTTTGACAGAGCAGTTTTCATGGGAAAAAAAATATTCAGCATAACTGACTCTGGGGGTTATTTTTTTTTTTTGTAACTTAGATTTTTATTCATTTTTCATTATATATATTGCATTCAGATCACAGTCTACATTTAAAAAACAAAGGGGCTAGAGTAAGAAAGAGGAAAAAAAAAAAGGAAAGAAAAAAAAGGGGGGGGGGACAAATGTTGGAGCATCAAGTTTTTAGCTTCCATCTCTTAATTCTTCTGGTTTTTCCAGTGTCTTTGGTTATTCTTTCAATTTCTGTCTCGTTGTTGCACTTTGTAGTGTGTCCATTTCCGCCATTTTTTTTCATATAGTCCTTCTTGCATTCTTTGTCGATATGTTAGTTTTTCCATCATACGTATGTCCTCAACAATGTCAGTCCATTGCTCTTGGTCAGGAAGAACTTCTGATCGCCATTTTTTTGTGATTGTTTTTTTTACATGCAATCAACAAGATTTTAACTAGATATCTGTCCTCAGCCTGTATTACACTGTCTCTTTTAAGATCACATAAGTACATCAGGTTACAGATCATTGGTATATTATATCCTAATATCCTCTGTATTGTCACATGTATAGATTTCCAGAATGATGAGATTTTGCTGCATTTCCAAAACATATGTGAGTGGTCTGCATTTTGAGCCCCACAGCCCCTCCAGCATAAAGATTGGGTATTTGTATATTTTCCTTGAAACTGTGGTGTAATGAAAAAGCGAATCAGGTTTTTCCATCCAAATTCCCTCCATATCCTTGAATTTGTTGTGTGTTGTGTTTTCCATATTTCCTGCCAGCTTTCTTCTGTTATGTTTAAATTGAGCTCTTTCTCCCATTTCTCCTTTATATAGTTACTTGAATGTTTGTTTGCCATAAGTTTCTGATATAGCTTTGAAATAATTCTTATTTTATTTCCTGTATATGAACTTAAAATGAATTGTATAATCTCGCTCACATCTGTTTGGAGGTTATGCCTAATCTTCTTCATATAATAGTCTCTCAGCTGTTCACTTCCGCCCTCCCAAGAGAGCAGACGCTTTTTTCTTCTCTCCTGCTGATTTTTTCCTCCCCTCCTACTGGATCCCAGCTTGCTGTTGTCTGTCTGCGTCTATCTGCGACCGCCGAAAAGAAATTATGGAGTTAATAAGCTGGGCTTTGAACACAATTGACACTATTTTTTCAACAAGGAAAAGTGCTCCGGGGGAAGCTGTTTGCCCCGCTGGAACGGCTCCAGTGGGCTATCTATGTGACACAGGTAATTGGAAAATGCTGTGTCTCTCTAATCTCTCTATCGAAGATATTGAAGATTTGTTTATCTTCGTAATCTTGGTGATTGGGATAATTCTGATTGGGACGGGAATTGTCTTGGTTTACCGCAAATTGCTGAAGATGGATTCAACCTATCAAAATGCTGGCCAGGCGAGGTGCATCCAACAAATTGAGAAACTGGAGAAGACCCTGATAGCGACTACTGGAGAACTGTCTCGTAAGGTGGATTACATCATGGGTTCGCTCAGGTCTTTCCACGACGAGTTCAAAGCTGCGCAATGAAGGATTAATGTACTGAATCTACAGAAGAAATACAAGTCTTCTCTGTGATCAGTCCTATTTGGCATTATTATTCCCCATGAAAATTCCTCCTGGCTGTCTGCAGACTGTGTTTTTTCAAAATCATGAGCACAAGGCCTTGGACAGCCAGCTGCAGCGCCAGATAAGACTGGGCGCCAGACAGACAAAACATCTTCTGCCAAGGGTCCTTGGGTCTCTCTTATTATCATCAACACTGCTCAACACCGCACACACATTGATTCATGAACTGATTAAAGATACTGTACACTGCTCTCTTGTGTCTCGTGAAATTCTGAGTTGTTGCTCTGTGCTATTGAGAGATTTTTTTTCATTGTAATCACAATCTGCTTAAAAATAAGCTGTATTTTGATAACGAAGTTTTTTTTTCTCCTCCCCCCTTGTGTCGTTCCCTCCCTTCCCCTCCCTTTCTTATCTATCTCTGTTTGATGAGGCGCCTTTATGGCTGCCGTGTCGTTGTGTCGCGCGCATGCGCACCAATGTCAAGTCAAGTTCCTCGTGTGTTTTTTTTTTTTTACATGCTTGGCAATAAAGTTTATTCTGATCTGCAGATATCTGAAGAATTCCGATCTTTCTAGTTTAAATTTTCTTCTGATGTTTACAAAGCTCCCGAGATCTTTTTTTCCGATATTGCCCCATGCTGTGATTCCCTTGTTCACCAGATTTTTGTATCCCCTATCTTGCTTTGCCGGTTCAAACTGACTGTCAAATGCTACCCATTTCAGTAGTTTTATGTCTTCCTTTATATTATACTTTTGTACTATTTTATACCACAGTTCCAAAGTAAATTTAGTGATTGGGTCTATTTGTTTGATTTGCTTATATGCATCTTTATCTCCTATTATGCTTTGTACTGGGAGTCCCTCAATTTCCTTTTCCATTTCTTTCCATTTTCCCTCATATCCTTCATCGCACCAACATATGATATATCTTATTTGTGCTGAGTAGTAATATTCCTTTAGACTCGGTAGGCCCATGCCTCCTTTCTCTTTTGGTAACTGGAGAGTTTTATATTTCACTCTTGGCTTTTTACCTCCCCAAACAAATCTCGATATCATCCTGTCCCACTTTGAGAACTGGGCACCTGGAATCTCTGTTGGTAGAGCCTGGAAGAGGTAGAGTAATCTAGGTTGTATGCTGATTTTGACTGTCTCAATTTTTTAATTCAGATCCATATTTAAGATTGACCATCTATCAATATCTTTTTTTTTATTTCTTGTTCCAACCTATCATAGTTTGCTTTATAGATTTTGCTTAGATCTTTAGGTATGTTCACTCCAAGGTATTTTATTTCTTTTTGTTTCCAGTTTAGTTTGATCTTATCAGTTATCTGGTTTAGAGGGTTATAGTGGAATGTCAGTATTTGTGTTTTTGTTATGTTTATCTTGTATCCTGATAATTTTCCAAAATTTTCTATCAAGTTCATCATTTCCATTATTGATTCTTATTTTGTCGTATCGCTTGAGCCAGTGGCTCTATGAACAGAGCAAACAAGGTGGGCGATAAGCAGCATCCCTGCCTGGTTGATCTTTGTATATTTACTTTGTCTGTTAAGCTACCATTTATCTTGATTCTTGCCACAGGTTCTTGATAAAGCGTCCTTATGCATTGTACTGATTTTTCATTAAATCCAAAGCGTTCCAGCACACTATATAGGAATTTCCAGTTAACCCTGTCAAATGCTTTTTCTGCGTCTAAACTCATTATTACTGCGCTTTTCTTTTCTTTATGTATTTGATTAATTATATGTATTGTTCTCCTGATATTGTCATGTGTTTGGCGCCCCTCTATGAAACCAGTTTGATCATCTTCTATCAATTCCGTCAAGAATGTCTTTATTCGTTTACATATAATTGTTGTATATATTTTATAATCCACATTTAATAAAGAGATTGGCCTATAGTTTCCGCATTGTTCTCTATCTTTCCCTGGCTTTAAAATAACTGAAATAATGGCTTCGTTCCATGATGGAGGTATTTTGTTGTTGTTCAACGTCCAATTAAATGACTTTAGGAGCTGTGGCGTGAGTTCTTCTATAAACAGTTTATAAAACTCAGATGGGTATCCATCACTACCTGGTGATTTATCGTTTTTAAGTGACTTAATCACATCTTTAATCTCTTGTGTTGTTATTTCTGCTGTTAGCTTTTCATTTTGTTGATTTCCTATTGATGGCAAGTCCAATGTGCATAGAAATTTTTTAATATCCTTAGTATTTGTTTCTTCAGGTTGCGAGTATGTTTCTTGATAGAAATTATGGAATATTTCTTCGATGTTTTCTGGGTTAACTGTGGTTTTATTTGTGATGGGGTCTTTAATCTTCTATACATTATTCACTGTTTGTTGTTTTCTTAACCGTTTTGCCAGCAGTTTTGTGGCTTTTGGTCCCGTTTCATAATATTTTTGCTTTAGATATCTATTTTTCCTTTCAATTTCATCTATTTGTGTTTCTTTTATCTTTATTTTTTCTTCTTTAATTTCTTGGTATATTTTTGGGTCATTTGTGCTTTGATGTTTACGTTCTAATTCCCTCAGTCTCTCACATCTTTGTTCATATGTTTCCAGTTTAGACTTATTTGCTTTTCCTGTTTCAACAATTAATTTACCTCTTAACACGGCTTTTAGTGTATCCCATAGTATTGTTGGGTCCACTTCTTCATTGTCATTTTCTTGGATATACTCGTTTATGTTTACTTTTATTCTTTCTTTCATTTTCTCATCATTTAACAGTCCTACATTAAGTTTCCATGTTGTTTGTCGTTTTCTATTGTTTAAATACAGTATATTTCCATGTATATAGGATTATGATCTGATATTTCTGCCCCTCCAATCCGACAATTTCTCACCCTGTGTCTGTCACCTTCATTCATAAGGAAGTAATCTATTCTAGAGTGTACTTTATGGGCTGCTGAATAATGTGTATAGTCTTTTTCGAGTGGGTGCAGGTCCCTCCATATGTCTACCATACCCATTTCTGCCAGTGAGGTTCTTATGAACTTTGTTACTTGTTTTTTTGTCTTCTTAACACTTGTTGTGTCAACTTCATGATCCATGACAGCATTTAAGTCTCCTCCACAAATTAGGACTCCTTCACTGTGTGTTGCTATGAGATCAAACAGATGTTGAAAAAAACCCTTGTCACTTTCTGGTGGGGCATAGATGTTCACTAATGTGATCTGCATACCATCTATTCTTCCCTTTATTATTACATATCTGCCTTCTTTATCCTGGATTTCCTGTTCACATTCAAATTGTATTTTATTTGAAATTAGTATCATAACCCCCCTTTTAGTTCCTCCCTTAAATGAACTGTAGTAGGAGTTCTTGTAGCCAAATCTCTTTAGTTTCACATGTTCTGTCTTGCTCAAATGTGTCTCTTGCATAAATATAATTTCGGCTTTTTCCTTCTTGAATTTTCTTATTATTCTTTCCCTTTTAACAGGTGAGTTCAGACCATTCACGTTTAGTGTCATTATCTTAAGATTTTTGCCCATATTCATGTTTTTCCATTTTTTAAACTTGTGCTCCTAGCCCCTTTAACAACAAAAATAACACATATTTATATAAAAACACATTAAAAAATCTCGACCTCCGTACTTTGGGCCTTTCTTCTGCCCAATGGTCCCTGTTGGTGGGTGGAGGGAATGTCCTCACCGAGTGAAGGGCCCTCCCTAGACCTCTAGTTACTATCCAAGTAATAGTCATTAGTCTAGAAATGTCCAACAAAAATCACTTAAACCTCTCCTAGCCGTTTGTTTCTCTTTTACCTTGACTTCTTGGCCTTCATTTCTTCTGTGCCTTTCTTAATCTTTGTTATAATCTAGGCTGTCAGTTGAAAGCCTTGCAGTTTTTCCTGGGCCCGCTGCTCCACGTCTCCTCCCGTCTTCTGCCGCTCACTCGCCTCCACTCCGGCTGTCGTGATGCGTTCAGTGCCGCCGGTGCTCCAGCCGCTTCCTCCGGCACGCTCACCACAAGGCCCCGCTCCATCATGTCCCGCGCTGCCTCTCTGGCTGTGTTGTATGTCTTCACGCCGTCCTCCCAATGAATCCTCATCTTTGTTAGCGGCGTTTGGAATCTAATTTTTTTCTCTTTCAGCATTTTTTTAATGTTGGCATATTTCTTTCTCTGCTGCACAATTTCTGTCGGGTAGTCATGATCAAAGAATATCTGTTTGTCGCCGATTCGTATCTTTTTTTTCCACGCTCGTGTCAGGATTCTTTCCTTTACATCATATTTCAGAAAGTTTACCACAACTGACCTGGGTGGAGAGTTTGGTTTCGGGTTCTGTGCCGAGGCTCTGCGCTCGTTGAATCTGCAGATCTGCTTCACCGGGCAGCTCCAGCTCTTTTTTTAAGAACTGATCCATGAATTTCGTCATCGAGTTGCCTTCAATGCCCTCCGGGATCCCGAAGATGCGTATATTGCTCCGCCTGGACCTGCTCTCCTGGTCGGTTATTTTTTCCTGCATCCTCTGCGTTTGTGCCGTCAGGGTCTGCAGCTGCTCGCTTGCCTCGCTCTTTCAGTCTTCCAGCTCCGATATTCGGGCCTGTGCTTCTGTCATACACGCCCGTTGAGAGTGCAGCTCCTCCATGTTTTCTGCTAGCTTGCGCTCCATTTCTCTTCGGAGGCCCATAATTTCCTCCTCCATCTCTTTTTTCAGCTCCTCCTTAAGAGCCGCTAAATCCTGTTGGAGTTGTCGCTTGAAGTCTTTTAACTCTTTACCTAGATTGGCGATGCCAGTGTTCATGGTATCGAGTTTGGCGTCCTCCATTTTCCCTGCTGCAGTCACCTCGTTTTTTTGGGCCTCGTGTTCAGCGATTTCTCCTGCGTTGTTGAAGAGGAATTCTTTAATTTTACCCTGCTTTTGTCCGTGTGTCCGGCTCCTTCGTGTTTTCATCCCTTGGTTTATTGATCCGTTTATGTCCAGTTGGCCATTTACCGATGGTTTTTTATCCGGCTAGGGAGAGCTCTCTGTTTAAGCGTTATGTCTCTCCGCCATCTTCCCGGAAGTCTGACTCTGGGGGTTATTTTTACTGAATAAACACATTTTTGGTTTCTAAGAAAATCTAAAACAATATTATTGTTGTTATAATGACCAGTACAGGTTTCCTTTAAGGGTGTGCATATTTATGCAATCAGGTTATTGTGAGATTTTTTTTATTTTTCTCTTTAAAAGATTTCAGTTTGTTTTTCATTTGGGTTGTACAGGTTCTAGGTCACATTAATGGTGAAAAAAATTTGAAATGATTTATCTTGGTCTCATTTTTTTACATCACAAAAACCTGGCAGTTGAACAGGGGTGTGTAGACTTTTTATCTCCACTGTAGAAAAATGACCAAATACCTAAATATTCAATGATGTGCTGTAAATCCAGCCTGGATTGAAGGGCTCAGTATAAAGGAGTCCAACCCACCAGCACAACTTAAACAAGGTTTCTTAGAAAAAAGCTAAAGGTGGTGAACAGCAGTTCTGCAGTCATGGCTTCCATGCTGAGAAGAGACAGAGAGGTAGAACCTAACCAGGCCCTGATCAGCAGCCACAGATCACAGGATCCCACAGGTGTCCCCAGGTTTGCTGAAAAAGTGAAAATGAATAAGATGAGGAGTGAGAATCACAGCTGGAATCAGTGAAGAAAGTCGAAAGCACTCAGAGAGGGCATACCTCCACCAAGGTTCCTTCTGTCCCTCATGGATCACCTCCAAAATGTCATGGGTTTGTGTGTAGGCCTAGAGCCCCTTCTGGTGAAAATTGTATCAAAGTCTGTTCAGTAGTTTTGGAGTGTTGTTTCTCACACACTGTGAGAAGATAAGAGCCTTGGCTGAGGTATGCACTCTCAGATGATCACCAAAATGTAATGGGTTCCTCTGTAGCCCAAGAACCACCTTGGTGAAAATTTCATCCAAATCCATCCAGTAGTTTTTGTGTAATCCTGTGGCAGAAATACAAACAAAGCCCTTGGTGGAGGTATGCACTCTCAGATCATCACCAAAATCTAATAATCTAAAAATCAAAAATCATCAAAAACTAGAGGGCACTGAGAGAGTGCATACCTCCACCACGGCTCCGTCCCGCCCTCCCTTTGTCTCCCCCCCGTCCCTTTGTCTGTCCATATCGCCATCCATCTGTACATTGTGAGATAGGGCCTTGGCAGAGGTATGCACTCACAGATCACCTCCAACATCTACTGATTTCGTCTTTGGGCCAAGAACCACCTCTGGTGAAAATGTCATCCAAATCCATCCAGTAGTTTTGGAGTATTGTTGCTAACACTCTGTGCGAAGATCAGAGCCTTGGTGGAGGTATGCATTTTGAGATTATCACCAAACTCTAATCATGTGTTCAGTGTGCCATTACACACCTTTGCTGAAAATGTGAATGAAAGGTGCTATATAAATGCAGTCCATTATTCCCTCCACCAAGGGAGGATGGAGGTAATGTTTTTAGTGGCGTTGGTTGGTTGGTTTGTCTGTTAGCAACATAACTCAAAAAGTTCTGAACAGATTTTGATGAAAGTTTCAGGAAAGGTGTTTAATGGCAGCGCCACCAATGACACAAGAAGCAATGCAACAAAACGCCCCACCCCGCGACACAACAGCAGGGCGGCCAGGACAAGCAGGCCCTGAAACGCCAACCTCCATGCCACTAGATGGACTGCCCCATCTCTGCCACCCAACAAAGTTTTCCTACCCATACACACATCCTGCACCCCCAGACATCCACTCACAGGTAACCACACCCATACACACATGTACCCCCACCCACCATCATGCATACCCACCTACACACAGACACACACACACACACACACACACACAGCCCCACCTGCCCACTCACAACACACACACCCACTTCCGCACCCGCTCATACACAAGCCCCCACTCACACCCACTTTGACACACATAAACACACACACCGACACCCGCAGACCCCAGTGGATGGGGAGGGCAACCCAGGATGCAGGCACCTGCCCCAGGGTGCTGCCAAGGCCCCAGGGAGAACAGAACCCCGCTGCACAAGGATGCCCCGGGGCCAACCCACATCACCGGTGCACACCCTACCCTGGCCAGACCCAGATCCCCCCGAGAGGCGAGGCCAGGGACCCCCCCCCCCCTTCCCCAGGCCAGACACACGGTCACCCCGGAACAGGACCCCCAGACACCCGCGGTCGGGGCGCAGCCAGCCGCCAGAGGTGCCAAAGAGAACAAGTCACCGCCCACCACCCCTCAGGTTATAGAATTAATAAGCGGGGACCAGAGAGAATTGAATTCTGCCAATTGATTATTTGAGGAGGCTGACAATCTCTCCAGGCGGATATAATCTAATAGTAAGTTATTATAATAAGTCATGCATAAGTTATTTCTTGATTTCCAGCTCATGAGGATAGTTTTCTTTGTGATGCATAAGGCGGTGAGAACCATGTGTGACATCCTTGCATCTAACTACATTTAACTACATTTGAATCTTTATTCATCATCCATATTTATTTCACTTAAATTCACCTAATATGCAAAGTGTGGGTGAGGATGGGACACGATGCCCAAGGCATGCTGACAGGTCCTCACATGTCTTCTGCCAGAACTTTTGAACCGGTGCACAGGACCACATAGCATGCATATAGCTATCCGGGACATTGCTGGTGCAGTGAGAGCAGATATTGGTGTGACTAAGGCCCATTTTGAACATCCTTTGTCCTGTGTAATGAATTCTATGTAGAACTTTATACTGTATAAGTTGTAAGTTAGAGTTTTTAGTCATCTTAAAAGTGTTTAAACATATTTGTGTCCAGAAACTTTCCTCCTTATTGATCGATAGGTCTGTCTCCCATTTTAATATTGGAAGAGATACGGACTCATCCAGTTTTGATAATAGTCGATGTATTTTTGAAATCAATTTAGGGGAACGAAGATTTAGAAACTCTGCCACCTTAACTGGTACCTCTAAATCTGTCTGATTAAGATTAAATCTTTTTTTTTTTTATTATGGATTTAAGCTGTTGGTATTCAAAATACTTTTTATCACTGATGTCATACTGTGACACTAGTTCCTGAAATTGGATGCAATTTCCACCTTTAATAAGATGTTCTTTTTTTTTTTTTATTTAAGTTTTTGTAAAGGGTATACAGGTCGTTACAGCAATGCAGTGTTTACATTTTCATCACATGTTCCCTTATTTTCTGATATCTGACAACATTGGAAGATTAATTCTTACAACACCCCTTATTTTTTTTATTTTTTTTAAAGTGAAAGAAAAAGTGAAATTAAAGAGAAAAAAAAAACAAAACAAAAAACAAAAAAAAACCAAACAAACCAGTAAAAAACAAACAAAAAGAAAAAGTAAGTAAATAAAGATAAAAGAGCATCTGAGTAGCATTGGAACAAAGAGCGGAACCATTATTGAAATGGTATTTGTCAAAGATTAGATCTAATGGAAGACACATATGCGGTCCAGGGTTGCCAAAAGTTCATGAACCCATCCATGTCCTGTCTCAGTGCGAATGTCAACTTTTCCATCGAGTAAATGTCTTGGATCACGTTAGTCCGATCTTCAGGTGTAGGACAGTCCTTCAACATCCATTTTTTAGTTAGAGCTTTTTTGCTTGCCAATATTAAAACATTGAATAAGTATTTTTCTCCTCGTCTTTCCAGTGAGTCCGGTAGTAAACCCAAATACAAAGTTACAAAAGAAAAGGGAACTGTAATTTTGAATATTTTCCCCAATATTGTCTGTACATTGGTCCAATATTGGTGGATAACTGGGCATGACCAAAACACATGAAAATGATTTGCAGTCTTTTCACCACACAAGCGCCAACAGTTCAATCCCTTATGGGTAAATTTGATTTGTGCAGGTGTTCTGAAAAATCTTGCCAAGTTTTTCCATCCAAATTCTCTCCACTGCAGGGATGAGGTACTTTTCCATTGCTGTTTATTTAGCTTTTCCCATATTTCCAGATGTAAAGTGAAATTCCCCTCTTTTTCCCATCTCTCTTTTATATAAGATGTGTTGTCTCCTTTTAAGTCTTGAAGACCTTGGTATATTTTAGAAATGTATCTGATCCCTGGGATCCCTTTATATGCCATTAAGAAGACCTTCAGAACACCTGACTGGGCCCTTTCCAAAACCTCCTTTTTAAGTATATTGTTTATGTGGTGTCTAAGCTGGAAGAACCTGTAAAGGTCTTGATTTATTAGGCCTTGTTTTTTCAAATCTTCAAAACTTCTTAAGATTTGCCCTTTAAAAAAATCGTAATATTTTATCAGCCCCTTCTCCTTCCACTTTTTAAATCTGGTGTCTGTTTTATTAGGAGTAAAGTCCTGATCATAGGCGATCCATTGCAGAAGTCGATAGGGCTCTTTAGTTTGATTCTCTCTGACTATCTTAAACCAAATTTTTAGCGGGGTCTCTATCCACGGGTTAGTGTTATTCAAAAGCTTAGGTAAGACATTGTTCCCTATTATCGCCTGTAGGGGGATGTCACTTGTTATTTGGCATTCGATCTCCTTCCATTGTGCAGAGTAGACTGGGTTACATATCTCTACTAAAGTTTTAATTTGTGCGGCTTTAAAGTAGTCCCTGATATTTGGCAGCGCGAGCCCACCTTTGTCTTTGTTTAGCTGTAGGGTTCTATATCTGATTCTAGGTCTCTTGCCCTGCCATATGAATCTTGAGATCCTTCTGTCCAGCTCCTGCCATGTTTTTTTGGGAGGTTCTACCGGTATTGTTTGGAAAAGGTATAGAAGACGTGGAAGTATATTCATTTTGACTGCTTCAATTCTTTGTGCAATACCCAAGAATGGTATCATATTCCATCTTGCTAGGTCAGATTTTATTTTTGTCACCAGTGGATCATAGTTTAGTGATATAATTTTGTTGAGTTGTTTCGGGATATTGACCCCCAGATATTTCATAGATTCCGACTCCCAGTTAGTTTTGAGTTTGCTTAGTGAATAATGATTTGGGTCATAGTTGAATGTTAAAACTTGGGTTTTATGCATATTTAATTTGTACCCCGATAAATCTCCATACTCTGAAAAAACTGAGGTTAGTTCTGGTAAAGAAGTGTCCGGCTGCCCTAGGTATATTAAAATGTCATCAGCAAAGAGTGCTATTTTATGTTCCTTCTGACCAAGTGTAATACCTTGAATTTTTTGGTTTTGTCTTATCCATTGGCTCAGAGGTTCTATGAAGATTGCAAAGAGCAGTGGAGACAGGGGGCAGCCCTGACGACATCCTCTTTCCAGTTCAAAAGATGATGATAAATTACCGTTAATCCTTATTTTAGCTGTTGGTTTTTTATATAATGCCTGTATAGTTCTAATGAAGTTGTTATGAAAATTGAAACTGGATAAGATTCTGTATAGAAAAGACCAGTCAACCGAATCGAATGCTTTTTCAGCATCTAATCCTAATATGACTGCATTTAAGTTATATTTTTTTATATGATGAATTATGTGTAAAGTGCGTCGAATGTTGTCTTGTGTCTGTCTTTGTCTTATAAAACCTGTTTGGTCTAAATGAATTAGGTCTGTCAGTATATTCTCTAACCTTTTGGCAAGGATAATGGTAAAAAGCTTATAGTCCTGATTTAGTACACTGATTGGTCTGTAGTTGGAGCACTCTAGTTTATCCTTTTCAGGTTTAGGTATAACTGCAATGACCCCTTCTCTCCAGGAGGGGGGGATTTCCCCTGTGTGGAGGACATAATTAAATGTTTTCAGGAGGAGAGGAGATAGTTGCTGTTTAAAGGTTTTGTACCACTCTGCTGTATAGCCATCAGCTCCTGGGGATTTGTTAGCTTTAAGTTTCATAATTGCTTTTTCCAATTCTTTAGAATGTATTTCTGACAGTAGTGTTTTATTTTGTGACTCCGTAAGTTGGGGAAGGTTTAATGTGTTTAGGAATGCCTCGGATGCGTTTTTATGTTTTTTGTGGGAGTATAAGTTCTTATAGTAATTCTCGAAGTTTTTAAGAATATCCTGAATTCTGAATTTTATTTCCTTTGATACTGGGTCTCTGATTTTGTAGATTGCTCTTTCTGTTTGATGTTTCCTCAATTTATAGGCTAGCAATTTTGCCGATTTACTGCCTGCTTCATAGTATTTTTGTTTCAGAAATGTAAGTTTCTTCTGGATTTCTATTGTGTAGATCTCATTTATTTGGTTTTTAATTTCCTTAATCTTGAGCGAGTCAGTAGAATGAGTGTTGCCTTTGTGTTCTTTTTCTAGGTTCCTAAGTTCTGACTCTAATGTGGATAGTTTTTCTTGTCTTAGTTTCTTTTGGGTTGCCAGTTTTGCAATAATCTTTCCTCTTATTACAGCTTTACATGCATCCCACAGTATTAAAGGGGATACTTCTCCATTATCGTTATCTTCCAAATATCTGAGAATATCTGACTCCAATTCATCTTTCAATGGTCCTTTCAGGACATTTGAATTTAACCTCCAAGAAAATGTATTATTTGTGTATTTTTGGATATTTAAGTCCATGTAGATCGGACTGTGGTCGGAGAGATCCATCAGTCCTATTTTACATGTTTTTACTCTACCAATGTCTCTATTAAACATAAAAAAATAGTCAATCCTTGAGTAAGATGAATGTGGAGTTGAGTAAAATGTATAGTCTTTTACACTGGGGTTGAGTTCCCTCCACACATCACAGATTCCCATTTCTTTTAGTAGCATCCGAGTCTTCCTGTTTTGGGTGTTATTTTGATGTGGGGAATTACCAGAAGCATCCCAGTATGGATTCAGTCTAAGATTAAAGTCCCCACCACATATCACTAAACCTTGAGCTTTAGTTATCATTAGGTCGAATACATTTTTATAAAATTTCCAGTTAGCCCCTGGGGGAGCATACACATTCAGCAGGGTGATATCTTCTCCCTCTAGCCGCCCAGTTACCAAACTGTATCTCCCTTCTTTATCTTTGTGTTCTGATTTTTTTTCAAATGTAATTTTGGTTGATATCAATGTCGCTACTCCCCTCCTCCTCCCTGATTTATATGAAGATGAAGAGATCATTTTAAACCCTTGTCTACTGAGTTTATTGTGTTCCACGTCTGTTAGGTGGGTTTCTTGTAAAAGTATTATTCCTGCTTTGTCTTTTTTCATTTTGCCTAGAATCTTGGATCTTTTAACTGGATTCAGGATCCCTTTTACATTATATGAAATTATTTTGGTTACACCCTGTTTCTCCATTGTGTTGTTTTGTTTAGTATAACTGTGTGGTGGCCCTCTTTTGTGCTACTCAGAAACTGAAAGAACATTAAAAACAAGAAAAACATTAAGAACATAGTGTAAAAAACTTTAAAACAAAAAACTGTCAAAAGAACTTCCTGAGCTGAGGTCTTTTTAAAGACCCTGTAAGAGCCTTGATGGAGTGAAGGCTCTGAGGGAAATTCCTCAAACTCTGTTACGTGTTGAGGGCCCTCTCGTACCACTGAAAGTAGTCCCATGCTTTTAACGTGAGTTTCAGAACCCAATCCAAACTTGTAATGATTTTTTTTTTTTTTTCCTTTTATGCCTAAACCCTGTGAAATTGTGTGCACCCTCCCACCCCCATCACATCAAACATTCACGCAAAAACAGTATTTGTTAGTATGAGCAGAACATGTGGATTATTGTCACATTTCTATTTTAACAAGTTTTTTTTTTTTTTTTTATTACAAAGACTTATTTGTTTCAAATAATATGATTGTTCCATGAAATGTTTTACCACATGCTGAATATGCATCTCCTTTAATGTTTGTTACCTTGTATGAGGGGGGTTGGATGTGCGGATTGATTCAAGAGAAAGGAAAAAAAAAAAAAAAGGTCGCTATTCCAACCTGAAAACGGATAGTTTATCCGCGACGCTCTGGTGCTGGGTTTCCCGCTGCTGGTCCGTGGATTTTGAGGGTCTTTGTGTTGTCCATGTTTGCGCTTTGATCTTCTCACTCGGGTCTGCTGCGGGTTTAAACACCGTTACCGGGAGCCCTCTTCTCGCCATGTCAGCTGTTGCTTCTTCCGCCGAATTATAGAGACACGTTTCATCGCCGTAGAAGACCCTTAACTTCGCAGGAAATGGTGTCTGAAAGCGCAATTTCTTCTCTCTTAACACCTTTTTCGCGTCATTGTATTCCCTGCGCTTTTTAAGGACCTCCGGGGCGTAATTGTGTTCCACGTAGACTTTTCTCTCCTGGTGCATAAATCCTTTTTTCTGCCAGGCCAGTCTTACAACCTCTTGTTTTATTTTGAAATTGGAAAATCTTACCAACACCGAACGTGGGGGCGCTTCCGCCGCCGGCCTAGCGGCTAATGAACGATGTGCCTTTTCTATCTTCAAGTCGGTGGTTTGTGGAATATCCAATTTCTCTCTTAGTAAGGATTCCACGCATTCTGCCATTGAGTTAAAACCATTTTCGGTTCCTTCTATCAGACCATGAATTCTTATGTTGTCTCTTCTTTGTTTTCCTTCTTGGTCGGTTAGCTTAGCCTCTATAGCTGCTTGTCTTTTGCGTAGGTCCAGCACAGAATCTTCGAGCACTTTTATTCGATCCTCTGTTTCCAAGATTCGGTTCTCGGCCTGGTCCACTCTGCTGTTTGTCCTTTTCAATTCTTCTCTGAATTCCCGAAATTCGGCCGTAACATCTCGGCGAAATCGTCGTAGTTCCTCAAATAGTGATTTCAGGCTAACCCTTTTGTTAGCTATCACCAGCTCCTCGTCTTCTGAACGGGGATCTTCCAGTTCAGATTCTCCGGCCGATACGTGTCCTAGCCTGGAGAATTTCAGTTTCTTCTGTTTTCCTTTAGACATGATGATTTTGTCTTTTGATTTTCACTCCTCCAAAAATCCGTTAAGTTTGATTTTCAAGGTGTTATCCTGGATTGAGTCTGAGAGCTTCAGTGTTAAGCTGCAGTCGCCATGGCGTCCAGACCGGAAGTTCAATAAGATGTTCTAAGTTATTTATTCCCTTCTCTTGCCATAGTGGAAATTTTAATGTCCTCTTTTGTTGCAAGATATCAGGATTATTCCAAATGGGTGTGAGTTTACAGGGGGCAAGTGAAGACCCAGTTATCTTTAAAAATGCAGTTTTTAAATGAAGGCGTTTATTATTAAGGGGGAAAAAAACCCCAAACCTGCATGGCCCTGTGTGAAAAAGTGATTGCCCTCTCCTGTTAAAACATAAATTAACCGTGGTTTATCTCATCTTTGGAAAGCTGAGTTCAATTTCTCTAGCCACACCCAGGCCTGATTACTGCCACACCTGTTCTCAATCAAGAAATCACTTAAATAGAACCTGCCTGACAAAGTGAAGTAGACCAACAGATCCTCAAAAGCTAGCCATCATGCTGCGATCCAAAGAAATTCAGGAACAAATGAAAAACAAAGTAAATGAAATCTATCAGTCTGAAAAAGGTTACAAAGCCATTTCTAAAGCTTTGGGACTCCAGGGAACCACAGTGAGAGCCATTATCCACAAATGGCAAAAACATGGAACATTGGTAAACCTTTCCAGGAGTGGCCGGCCGACCAAAATGAGCGCAGTGACGACTGATCCAAGAGGTCCCTAAAGACCCCACAACAACAGCATCCAAAGAACTGCAGGCCTCACTTGTCTCAGTTAAGGTCAGTGTTCATGACTCCACGACAAGAAGGAGACTGGGCAAAAATGGCCTGCATGGCAGAGGTCCAAGACAAAAACCACTGCTGAACAAAAAGAAGATAAAGGCTCATCTCAGTTTTGCCAGACAACACTTTGATGATCTCCAAGACTTTTGGGAAAATATTTTGTGGACTGACAAGACAAAAGTGGAACTTTTTGGAAGGTGTGTGTCCTATTACATCTGTTGTAAAAGTAACACAGCATTTCAGAAAAGGTACATCATACCAACAGTAAAATGTGGTGGTGGTAGCGTGATGGTCTGGGGCTCCTTTTGCTGCTTCAGGACCTGGAAGACTTGCTGTGGTAAATGGAACCATGACTTTTTCTGTCTACCAAAAAATCCTGAAAGAGAATGTCCGGCCATCTGTTTGTGACCTCAAGTTGAAACGCACTTGGGTTCTGCAGCAGGACAATGATCCAGAACAAACCAGCAAGTCCACCTCTGAATGGCTAAAGAAAACAAAATGAAGACTTTGGAGTGGCCTAGTCAAAGTCCTGACCTGAATCCGATTGAGATGCTGTGGCATGACCTTAAAAAGGCAGTTGATGCTTGAAAACCCTCCACTGTGGCTGATTTCCAACAATTCTGCAAAGGCGAGTGGGCCAAAATTCCTCCACAGTGCTGTAAAAGACTCATTGCCAGTTATTGCACACGCGTGATTGCAGTTGTTGCTTCTCAGGGTGGCCCAACCAGTTATTAGGTTTAAGGGGCAATCACTTTTTCACACAGGTCCATGTAGGTTTGGATTTTTTTCCCTCAATTCATTTAAAAACTGTATTTTGTGTTTACTTGCGTTATCTTTGTCTATTTAAATTTGTTTGATTATCTGAAACTAAGTGTGACAAACATACAAAAAATGAGAAATCAGGAAGGGGGCAAACACTTTTTCACACCACTGTACTTACTTATTTACTTACTTATCCTCTTCGTCCCAGGTGGGGCATAAGGCCGCAACAAGCAATCCCCACTTTGCCCTGTCTTTTACCAGTAACAGGGTTGGACTCAACATTGCTTTTTGCAGTTTCTGTAACGGTATGCTGTTTTCTAGGATGGAGTAGTTGGCCCCATGCCAAACCTCCACTCTGGAGGGCCGGGTTTTCTCTCTGGGTTATCATTCCCATAGATACTTGCAGTTACCATGCTCATGAGTGTCATCTATCCAGATTTTCTGTCAGAGTTAACTCCCTTAGCCTTTGCCTTTTCCCAAGACTATCACAAGGCAGTGATAGTATTTAACCCATAGCTGGGGACTAGGTTTGCAGGCATCAGGGCATATCCACACACTGGTGGGCCATGCATGCCATGCATTTAGGGGCCTAGTCTCCTCCAAGACCTTGTGGTTTATCTTGGGGCCACAAGGCACCCAATTATTGTCTGCTACCTCGGGGCGGATCCCATATCTGGGCCACATAGGTCTAACTGTGGAGAGGCTAGACCTGGCAGGGAAGATTTACATATGCTACTTCCTTTTGATAGCAAAAGTGCTAGCCAGGGGTGGTGCTGGAAGCGAGAGTGACAAGCACAGACACAGACACACACACTGTACGCATCACACAGCCATTTTAGCAGGCACACCACTGTACACACACAACTTAAATACATGCACAGCATGGAAGTACAACATGTAAAAACCAACTTTTTAACCATTATTAACACTGGCTTATTTCATCAGATGTTGTTGACATGCTGACTTTTTGTTTTGCTCTCAGAAGTGAATACTTCAGACACAGCAAGCACAAAATACAATCAGAGCACGGAGTTGTTAGATGGCTACTAGCTAGTTCATTAGCCGCATACAGGAGACAGCGTCATTTGCTCAAAGTGAGCTACCGGAAGGATAAATAACCTAAAAGATGCATAATATCACAAAACACTCACCATCCTCTATCACGGTTTTCAACAATGCCGTGGCCAGGTCGACCCCACTCTCCCTGCCATTGCTGCCTGGTCGATGGGTGTAAATGATCCATTTGGTTGAACCGCTTCCAGTCCTTTCTGTTCACCCCACTTCAACCATTGTGGTGCTTGATGGTCTGGTAATCGCTTTTCAGTTTCTTTGGCTTCTCCCTACATTGTTTTAATGTCCAGTTGTATCCGTGAGTGGCCATTAGCTCGGAGACATCCTGGTAGACTTTTTCATTTCAGGTCGCTCTGTCTAGCTCCCTCTGGATTCTCTCATCAGCCACCAAGCACAGAAAAGTCTGCACCTTGTTGTTGGACCGTGGTGTTGATTTCTGTGTAGTCATTTGTCTCGTTGATTACAGTCATTCTCGCTCACCGCTGATGATTTTTGCAAATGGCGAGTTAAGATTCTGGTGAAGATGTCACTCTCATGACTCTCCAGTGATGTTACGTCCCGGCCAATCAGTGCCCTGCAGTTTGTTGACATCACATTTTCAGCTTGACTCGGGTCGCTTGGAACCCCACATGAGTAGGTACGAAAAAAATACCAGGTACCATTTACTAGGTACTAATGGAAAACCCGTCAAACCGAGTACAGTCGAGGCGAGTTGGGCTGAGTAGGTGCTAGTGGAAAAGGGGCTTAAATGAAACACTTTTCCTGACCCAAGAGGACAATATAGTGGCTTCACAGTGCATTGGCTAACACAATTACATATTGTAACAAGGGATGCACAGATTTTTATTCCATGCCGGTTGAAGCCCAAAGGGGGATTATCGTTATGGGTCAGTCCGTCTGTCCATCTTCCCATCCGTCCATGTGTCCCAGTTTTGTGAAACCAACTCTTCCTACAGCTTTGTTCCAGTTGTTTTGAAACTTGGTCATATGGTTTGATATACTCTGATGTGCATATTTCAATTTCACTCTTATCACATGACCTTGAAGTCAGAAGTCAAAGGTCAGTGATCATACATATTTTCCCTAAATCTTTTAAACACAATAACTACTGAAAAATGATAGGGGCTTTTCAAATTGATACATTATTTGTTTCTAAGGCTGCATTCACGCCAGTATTGTCGGGGGGTCTTTGTTCGATTGGGTGGGGAATGCCAAGAATTTTTGCACCTTCGTTTGGTTCGCATTCATACTGCACTTTACTAAAGCGCACCAAACTGCCTGGACAGTGTCATGCAGTTACAACTGCTCGTTTGGGGCTCTGTAGCCGAAACCACTACTGACCGTATGACAGTATCCTGTCTGGGTCCATGTTTATATTTTGCTAGGTAATTTAACTGTAATGTTGTTGACGGCATCTAGCTGCAATGCTCCTGCACTGTGTATATAACTGTGTACATACGCTACTCAAAAAAGATAAGGATATTCAGCTTTTGGGTGAAATTTCAGGATGCACCTAAAACGCACTACAACCTTTACAGGTGAACTTAATTTGACCTTCTCTAACCTTTTGAATACACATGTCCAACTGTTCAATGTTTCAGTACTTTCTGCTTAACTTGCTGTTCTCTAACAAGGTGCCTAATGGCAAAATTCACAACAGGTGTTTGATCCATGAATCGACCAATACATTTTCTGGTTCAGTTCAAATTGGTATTTTAACAGTCCTTTTCATCATGCTGTTTCCATTTTGACACCATGAGACCAAGACGACACCTATCAATTGATTGCCATTGCAAGACTTCAAACAGGATATTCTCAGAGGGAAGTGGCCACTGAGCTTAGTGTCACAGAGTGTCATCAGCAGGTTGCAACAGAGATACAGAGAGATTGGAAGAGTCACAGAAAGGCATAGAAGTGGATGCCCTTTGGCCACATCCCACGCTGATGACAGCTTCATTGTGAACAGTGCCCTGTGGAACCAGATGTTGTCCTGGGCAATGTGCCTCTGGTAGGGTCACCCAAGATAAACTGGTCCAGGGTGAAGGGCCAGACTAAGAATGATCCAAAAGACTCTCATGATGAATGTTAGAACAAGGATTCAGTGTAACCTGCCCGGTATGGGGTTACCGGGGCCCCAACCTGGAACCAGGCCTGGGGGAGGGGCTCGATGGCTAGCACCTGGTAGCTGGGTTTCTGCCCATGGGACCTGGCCACGCTCAGCCCAAAGGAGTTACATGGGTCCACCTTCCAGTGGACTCACCACCTGCAGGAGGGACAATGGGGGTCTGGTGCTATGTGGATCAGGTAGCGGTCGAAGGCGGAGACCTTGGTGGTCTGATCCCGGGCTTCCTTAACTAGCTTTTAGGACATAGAATGTCACTTCTTTGGTGGGGAGGGAGCCTGAGCTGGTGTATGAGGTTGAGAGATACCAGCTAGATATAGTCGGCCTCACCTCAACACACAGCTCTGGTTCAAGAACCAGTCCCCTGGAGAGGGGCTGGAGCTTGGCCTACTCTGGAATTGCCCCGGGCGAGAAGCAATGAACATCACCTTGCTTCCTCTATATTGGAGTTTTCCCTAGTGGATGAAAGGGTTGTTTCCCTGTGCCTTCGGGTTGGGAAACAGGTCCTGACCATCATTTGTGCCTGTGCACCAAATGATGGTTCAGAGTACCCACCCTTTTTTGGAGTCTCTGACTGGGGTGCTGGAGGGTGCTTCTCTTAGATACAGCAGAGAACAGCTGCTAGCACTCAACCGCCACTCGGTGCTAACGGAAAAACTCGACATACCGGGAGAACTGAGGCGAAAACAATGTGGGTGTTGTGCTGGAGTAAGACGGTGGGCAAGAAATACAAGGTACAGACCCACCCTCCCATCCGTTGTTATGGGGAATGTATGATCGATACTGGGAAAGGTAGATGAGCTAGCGGCTATCTCCCACTATGATAGCATATACCGGGAGTGCTGCCTTCTGTTATTTACTGAGACGTGGCTAACTGAACTAGCAGCAGATGCTAACATTGAACTGGAGGGTTTCCATGCGATACGGGCAGACCGAACACCAGACAGTGGCAAAGCAAGGGGCGGTGGAGTGATAATGTACGTTAACAACAATTGGTGCAGACTGGGACATATCACTGTTAAACAACAACACTGCAGCAAAGACATCGAGCTGCTAGCTGTTAGCATGCGGCCTACATATCTCCCGAGGGAATACTCGCACGTGATCTGCATTGTTATTTATGCAAATCCGACGGCGAACGCTGGGACAACGTGTGACGTCATCCACTCAGTAACTGGCAGGCTGCAGACAGAACACCCAGATGCTCTTCTCCTCATCTCAGGCGATTTCAACCATGTTTCACTGTCTCCCATTCTACCCACGTTTACCCAGTATGTCACATGCCACACTAGAGACAATAAAACACTGGACTTATTCTACGCAAACACTAAGGAGGCGTACACCTCATCACCACTCCCCCCACTTGGGAGATCGGATCACAACTTGGTTCATCTCCGGCCGGTGTACAAACCCCTAGTGCACAGACAACCTCCTGTCATGCGCACAGTGAAGTTAAGGTCTGAGGAAGCAATGGACGCTCTAAAGGACTGTTTTGAAACCACCGCCTGGGAGCAGCTCTGCGATCCACATGGTGAGGACGTCGATGGCCTCACGCACACCATCACGGACTACATCAGCTTCTGTGTGGACAACACCGTTCCCACCAAGACCATACGGTGTTGCTCAAACAACAGACCCTGGATCAACCCTGAGATAAAAACACTTCTGAGAGAGAAGAAGAGGATCTTCAGGTCGGGGAACAGGGAGATGCTGAAGTCCGTACAGAGGGAGCTGAGGAGAAAGATCAGAGAAGGCAAGGACAGCTTCAGGAAGAAGATGGAGGACAAGCTGCAACAGAGCGACATCAGCGAGGTCTGGAGAAACCTCAAAACCATCTCTGGGCTCCAGAATACCTTCCCCCAGGCCACGGGGGGCAGGGAGTGGGCGAACAATCTGAATCTGTTTTTCAATAGGTTTGACCAACCACCCTCCCTCCCGACTGCACATAGGGATGTGATTTTTCCGCTAATTCGCGGAATTCCGCTTTTTTTATCTTCCAAAAATTTTCAGACCGGATGGCGGCGCTTGCACAACGCGAGGCTCAGCGTCTCTTCAGATTTTGCGGATTAGCAGTGATATTTCTGCTCATTTCGGGTCTGTTCGTTCAGAACAGCTTCGCTTTTACATCCTACACCCGAAATGAACTTTTGGACATTGGATTACAAAATAACGACCTTTTTATCAGCAACCTACATTTCATCCCTGAGCTCTGGAGAACACCTGACGCTAGGTAAGCTACCCGGCCGACCGGAAGTGCTCGCAGGCGGCGTAGAGACCGTAAACAAAGGCGGGGGAAGCGCGGAGGGCTAAGAGCTAAGCTAAAGCTAACACGGCACCGGCTTTCACTACCCAGCATTTTCTTGGCTAATGTACGGTCAGTGGCGAACAGAATGGATGAGCTATGGCTTCGGATCACCAACAATAAGAAACTTATGAACTGCAATATCATGATTTTCACGGAAATATGGCTACATTGTGGAGTACTTGTGTGGCGCCACGAGACGGCTTTTGTTGTGATGTGGCGCATTATAAATAAAGCTGAATTGAATTGAATTACTTGACGGTGCTGTCGAGCTGGTCGGACGGCACACTCTCTGGGCAGACAGAGCAGCTAATGACTCCAGTAAGACCAGAGGTGGGGGAGTATGCATTTATATTAACAAGGCTTGGTGCACGAACCCTGTCACTGTTGGAAGACATGCTCAGCTAACCTGGAGTTTCTCATGGTTAAATGTAGACCTTTATATCAATCAATCAATCAAAGACTTTATTCCAGACTCATGGTCCATCAAAAATAAAATAAATGAATAAAATAAAATAAAACAAGACAGTTGAAAACAGATAAGAAAAACAATCAAAAAGTTACAAAACAATAAGACACAACTACTAAAAGAAGTACAAAGACAGTACAGACTTTAAAAAGACTTAAAAAGACTACTGTACCAATGCCTTCTAAACTGTGACTGACACCGAATAGAACTGAGCTTAATGCTAGACATGACTTGAATGATTTCATTTCTAGATACATCAAGCCGACAGATGAATTTATACATAAGATTCCTTATTACTGCATGCAGTGTATTTACACGTGATGAGACAAATAACTTGGAAGCACTGCACTATCGAGGCTTTTTAACCCCTTGCACTCCGGTCAATTTCCCAAAAAACGCCAAAAAATAATATGCCCAAATTAAATCTAAAGCTGTTCTTCAACCCTTTGCAGCATCTTCATGGGGTTGGTCTCATTTAAAAGAAAACACTTTGAATTTTTTGGCAAAACAGTCATAATCTCTCTAAGTTCTCCGGCCACTGAGTTACAGTCATCTAAACATAGTGAACTTGAAGAAAATAAATTTGGCCTGGGTGTTTTTTTTTGGATACAAATGCTTGCAAATAACAAACAGCTTCAGATCCGGGCTGGAAAATGCAACAGAAATGTAGAACCAAGTGTTATCCAGCTGAGGTCCAAATTTTGTAACAATACCACAAGAAATGAATATATTACACAGCTTTTTCCTCAGGTAGTTCCCAGGCGTTTTGGAACTGTGCCAAATTGTGCCAAATGGCACAGTTTGGAAAAACGTCTGTAACTTTTGAATGCTTTAATGTAGAAGCTTCATTTTGGGCTCTAATGAAAGGTCACACTCAGGGCTGTGTCTGTGTGTGTGTGTGTGTGTGTGTGTGGGTGGTTGACCCCCCCCCCCCTCACTACAGAGGACGGACATCGGCCATCGCTACATGACGGATTAGCCTCATGTGGCGATGTGGGACAGCAGCTCAGTCACCGCGGCCCCCCCCCCCCCCTCGCTACAGAAGAATAGTGGGGGGGGCATTCACAGTCTGGACGCGACGAACGAACCGTGTACCGCGGCGCATGAACTTCAGACTTCGTGCGCCGCACAGTTGTAATTTACCGATCGGTCAAAAGTCATTTTGGATTACAATTTTCAGGGATAGAGAATAATTTAGCTTATTACACCTTACCTCTTCACAGCAGCAGCGTAGCTGGTGAACTTCTCTTCCTCATTGTCAGACGAACACGACGCTGGTCCGCTCGTGGTTCTGGTCTCGCGACCCGATCAAAACATAATTCCATTATTGCGGTTTTGTGCTTCCATGATTGCGGTTTTTGGCGAACGATTTTTCAAAACAAATAACAGTAGTAATTAAAAAAAGACTGGCGAAGGCGTGTGTGTCACTCAGCCCTCGTTGGTCTATGATGACCATGGAAGAAAATCATAACGTCTACTCTGCTGGAACAAAAACAAAATAAGCACCGACTGTGGCCGAACATGCCGATGCGCGAATGCTGTCACACAGGTTGCATTTGTGGGTGGTCTCCGTGCTGCTGGGTCTGTGACAGTTCTTCCTGCGGGTCCTTTTTTGATCCGCTGCAGCAGTCTGTCTTCACCCAGCCTTAAAAAAAAACAGCTGGCGAACTTCTCTGCTTCAATTGGCTCACTGCATTCACAGCGTTGGTAGGCGGGTCCTTCTTGCTAGGTTTTCAGTCATTGGTTCTTCAAGGTTTCAGAAACCCAATTCAAGGCTCTTATTAGTCGAATGAGAGGTCAATCAGAGGAACTAATCTGTTCGCAGCTGTGTCTGCAGCTTTTATTTTCAGTGCGCGCTTGGACGCCATCACCATCTCCATCTCCATCATGCGTCCTACATCGCCATCTCCATCATGCGTCCTAGAGCGCACGAGGGCGCACGAGAGCGCCCTCGTGCGCTCTGGGACACAGAGACTTGCCCGTCTGCGGTACAACGGAGTGCAAGAGGTTAAGTAAAATTCTGTTAGTATTAATGAAAGCGCTTTGAGTGGTCTTTGTGACTAGAAAAGCGCTATATAAGTGCAGGTTAGTTAGTTAGTTAGTTAGTTAGTTAAAGCATCATTGTAAGCAACCTGTAATTTCTGCATACTTTGTTTCCTATAATTTATCCATAAATGAGCAGTGTATAAAGGTGTACAATAGGTTTTAAAAAGAACCAGTTTCACCTCATCTGAACAAAAACCAAACCTGTGTGCAAGAATATTTGCTTGCATGTAGATTTTGCAGCGTTGTCTGAAAATATCATCATCATCAGTCATTCTATCATTAATAAAATGTCCCAGATATTTAATTTTATCCCTGACAATTAATTCCCTGCCTACCAATTCAAAGACAGGGAATTTCATTAACAAATCTTCTTTAGTGCGGCAAATCAGCACACAACTCTTATTTGTATTATATTTTATGATGAATATGATGGGGGATGAATGACTCTTCCCCCATTTCACCAGCATCTTCTGATGTGCGTACCAGTAAATCAGGATACGTACTAAGTACTTGGGAACCCCCCTGTCAATCATTTTCCTAAACAATATCCTGTGATTAACACGATCAAACGCCTTAGAGGCCATCAAACGCCTTATATCTGCCACAGGAGTACACTTTTCACTTTTCTTCATCTTGCTTGCTGAAGATGTTTTGGACTTTATTTAAAAAATATTTTTGACACCACACATGTGATGGATAATGCTTGTTGGGATATTTTAGGAATGCTATCTTCTTGGAACATAAGTCAATATTATACAGTAATAAGTGACATTCAGCTGTTTGTTTTATGTCATTTAAGCACAGTTCTGGTACTTAAAAATCATAAAAACCCAGGAGCTTCGGGGGGCTTCGCCCCCCTTGCCCCCACACCAGGGCTCTGCCCCGGACCCCGCTGGGAGACTACATCCCCCAGACCCCCTGCTAAATTTTCAGATAATTTCCCCAACCCCAAATCACATCCCTATGCACAACAACCACTGCTGCCTCTGAAGACATCAAGTCCTGCTGCCCACTCCACCAAAACCCCCCAACTCCCAACACACAAACCCCCAACCTGACCCTCACTAAGACCCAGGTGAGGACGGAGCTGAGGAAGATCAAGGCGAGGAAGGCGTCGGGACGGGACGGCATCAGCGCAAAGCTCCTCAAGTCCTGTGCAGACCAGCTGTGTGGGATTGTGGAGTACATCTTCAACCTGAGCCTGAAGCTGGGGAGGGTACCACAGTTGTGGAAAATGTCTTGTGTGGTACCAAGAACTTCCCACCCCAAAGATCTGAACAGCTACAGACCAGTGGCCCTGACGTCCCACATGATGAAGACCCTGGAGAGTCTGCTCCTTGCTCACCTCCGTCCCCTGGTGGGACCAGCGATGGATCCACTCCTGTTCGCCTACCAGCATGGCATTGGGGTGGAGGATGCGGTGATCTTCCTCCTTCACCGTTCTCTGTCCCACCTGGAGAAGCCCAGGAATGTGGTGAGGATCATGTTCTTTGACTTCTCCAGTGCTTTCAACACCATCCAACCGATGATCCTGAAGGACAAGCTGCTGTGCGCAAGGGTGGACCAGCACCTTTCATCATGGATCCTGGACTACCTCACAAACCGGCCACAGTTCGTGAGAACCCGTGACTGTGTGTCCGACACGATCATCGGTAGCACGGGGGCCCCCCAGGGAATGGTTTTGGCTCCCTTCCTGTTCACCCTTTATACTGCGGACTTCTCACACAACACAACACACTGCCATCTACAGAAGTTTTCTGACGACTCTGCGATCGTTGGCCTCATCTCCAAAGGAGATGAAGCTGAGTACAGAGGGCTTATCCAGGACTTTGTGGACTGGTGCCATCGGAACTGCCTCCAGATCAACGCAAGGAAAACTAAGGAGCTAGTGGTGGACTGCTGCAGGCAAGGACAACCCCTCACAGCACCAGTAAATATACAGGGAACAGACATCGAGATGGTGACAACCTACAAGTACCTGGGTGTTCATCTGAACAATAAACTACTAATACTGACGCACTCTACAAGAAGGGACAGTGCAGGCTGTTCCTACTGAGGAGACTTAGGTCTTTTGGTGTACAAGGGGCGCTGCTGAAGTCATTCTATGACACGGTGGTGGCATCAGCCATCACATTTGGAGTGGTCTGCTGGGGCAGTGGCATTACAGCAGCCGATAGGAAGAGACTGAACAAACTGATCAAGAAAGCTAGCTCTGTCCTGGGGCAGCGCCTTGACCCAGTGGAGGAAATGGGAGAGAGAAGGATGGTGGCTAAACTGTCATCTCTGCTGAAGTTCGAGTTCCACCCTATGCAGGACATACTGAATGCACTGAGGAGCTCATTTAGCAGCAGACTACATCATCCCAGGTGCACAACCGAGAGGTTTCGCAGGTCCTTCCTACCAACGGCTGTCAGACTGTACAACCTAAGCAGGGCTGCTTGCAGAGATAGCAAAAAGACGTGACAGCCTCATAGTATTGAATGCAAAAGATGCAATAGACTTACACAGTGGTCCCCTCCGGTATACAACTAGGAAAATACCGGTCGCCATGGAGGGTGAGAATATGTATGGGTACATAATCATACCATGTAGGATAACTAAGTTAGGGATGCGATTTTTCCGCTAATTCGCGGAATTCCGCTTTTTTTATCTTCCAAAAATTTTCAGACCAGATGACGGCGCTTGCACAATGCGAGGCTCAGCGTCTCTTCAGATTTTGTGGATTAGCAGCGGTATTTCTGCTCATTTCGGGTCTGTTCGTTCAGAACAGCTTTGCTTTTACATCCTACACCCGAAATGAACTTTTGGACATTGGATTACAAAATAACGACCTTTTTATCAGCAACCTACATTTCATCCCTGAGCTCTTGAGAACACCCGACGCTAGGTAAGCTACCCGGCCGACCGGAAATGCTTGCAGGCGGCGTAGAGACCGTAAACAAATGCAGGGGAAGTGCGGAGGGCTAAGAGCTAAGCTAAAGCTAACACCGCACCGGCTTTCTCAACCCAGCATTATCCTCGCTAATGTACGGTCAGTGGCGAACAGAATGCATGAGCTACGGCTTCGGATCACCAACATTAAGAAACTTATGAACTGCAATATCATGATTTTCACGGAAATATGGCTACATAGTAGAGTACTTGTGTGGTGCCACGAGACGGCTTTTGTTGTGATGTGGCGCATTATAAATAAAGCTGAATTGAATTGAATTACTTGACGGTGCTGTTGAGCTGGCCGGACGGCACACTCTGCGGCAGACAGAGCAGCTAATGACGCCAGTAAGACCAGAGGTGGGGGAGTATGCATTTATATTAACAAGGCTTGGTGCACGAACTCTGTCACTGTTGGGAGACACTGCTCAGCTAACCTGGAGTTTCTCATGGTTAAATGTAGACCTTTATATCAATCAATCAATCAATCAATCAATCAATCAAAGACTTTATTCCAGACTCATGGTCCATCAAAAATAAAATAAAACTAGAAAAGCACTTGGAGAGCGCAGACCTCCGCCAAGTGCCACAGCTCCCCCCATACAGTGTTTGTGTGTACGTTTTCAGATTCCTTGACCACGAAAATATATGACTAGCAATTGGATTGACAATGATAGGATTAGTGGTTGAGTAGTTATTCACGAAAATGACATTTTCCGTAATGGCGGCCACAGTTCCCACCGTACAGTGTTTGTGTGTACGTTTTCAGATTCCTTGGCCATGAAAACATATGACTAGCAATTGGATTGACAATGATAGGATTAGTGATTCAGTGGTTATTCACGAAAATGGCATTTTCCGTAATGGCGGCCACAGTTCCCCCCCATACAGTGTTTGTGTGTACGTTTTCAGATTCCTTGACCACGAAAACATATGACTAGCAATTGGATTGACAATGATATGACGATTCAAGGACCTTGTTTCCTCGTCTGTCATCTGCTTCTCTGAGACCTGGCTTAAAGAAAACATTCCAGAAAACATTCCAGAAAACATTCCAAATCAGCCTCGAGGGATTTCAGCTGTATCGTGCAGATCGCGTCACAGAGCTCTCCGGTAAGTCTATTGGAGGAGGAGTGTGCTTCTATATTAACAACAGCTGGTGCTCTGATGTAACGGTGATTTCCAAACACTGTTCTCCCGCCCTGGAATTTCTTTTTATTAACTGCAAGCCATTTTATTCCTCGCGCGAGTTTGCCTCATTCATCCTCGCCGCTGTGTACGTCCCTCCCGACGCGGACACGCGCGAAGCTCAGTGCGTGCTCGCAGATCACATCCAACTTACGGAGTGGAACTTTCCAGACTCCCTGGTTATTGTGGTGGGCGATTTTAACCAGAGCAATCTGAGTCACGAGCTCCCCCGCTACAAACAGTTTATTAAATGTCCAACCAGAGGAAATAACACGCTGGATCACTGTTACACCACAGTGAAAGACGCATATCGCGCTGTTCCCCGCGCTGCGCTGGGACTATCTGATCACGTGATGGTCCACCTCATCCCCACATACAGACAAAGACTGAAACTCACTAAACCTGTTGTGACCACTACAAAGAAACTGACCAGTGAAGCTGGAGAGAAACTGAACACATGCATGGAAATAACTGACTGGGGCATGTTAAAAAGAGCCACACATGATCTTAATGAGTACACAGACACTGTGAACTCATATATCAACTTCTGCGAGGAGGACATTCTCCCATCGCGCACCAGGGTGAGATATTCTAATGACAAGCCCTGGTTCACAGCTAAGCTCAGACGGATCAGGAAAGAGAAGGACGCAGCGTTGGAAAGTGGAGACAGGGACTGCTACAGAGAGGTCAAATATCGGTTTAACAGAGAGCTGAGGAGAGCTAAATCTGTGTATTCTGAGAAACTCCAGCAGCAGTTCACTGCTAATGACTCGGCTTCTGTGTGGAGAGGACTGAGGCAAATCACCAACTATCGGCCTCAGGCTTCTAAAGGTCAGGATGACAAAGCCCTTTGTCAAAAACTGTCCCAACATTACGCCCGTTTTGACACCTCGTCAGCTGTGTCCAACTCACCCACTCCACCCAGCTCCACTGCCTCCTCAGCCCCTAATTCATCAAAAGCAGCCCCCCCCTTCCTCCTCCTCCTCCCCCCCTCCCCTTGTCATCAGTGAGCAGGACGTGCACAGACAGTTCTCCAGACTGAACCCGCGCAAGGCCCCCGGGCCGGACGGTGTGTCTCCCTCCACCCTGAGACACTGTGCGAAAGAGCTGGCTCCTGTCTTCACAGACATTTTTAACACCTCCCTTAAGCAATGTCACGTGCCGACCTGCCTCAAATCCTCCACCATCATCCCTGTCCCCAAGAAGCCACGGATTGCTGGACTTAACGACTTCAGACCTGTAGCGCTCACCTCTGTAGTCATGAAGTCCTTTGAGCGCCTGGTCCTGTCCTCACCTCAAGTCCATCACCACACCCCTCCTAGACCCGCTGCAGTTTGCCTACCGTGCTAACAGGTCTGTGGATGACGCAGTCAACCTGGCCCTCCACTCCATCCTGCAGCACCTGGACTCCCCGGGAACCTACGCCAGGATTCTGTATGTGGACTTCAGCTCCGCATTCAACACCATCCGCCCCGATCTGCTCCAGGACAAGCTGTCCCTGCTCAACGTGCCTGACTCCCTCTGCAGGTGGATCACCGGCTTCCTGACGGACCGGAGACAGCATGTGCGGCTGGGGAAGTCTGTCTCAGACTCTGTTAGCATCAGCATTGGATCACCCCAGGGCTATGTACTTTCCCCCCTACTCTTCTCCCTTTATACCAACTCCCTGCACCTCCTCCCACCAGTCTGTTAAGCTGATTAAGTTTGCGGACGACACCACCCTCATCGGGCTCATCTCCAACGCGACGAGTCCGCCTACAGGGAAGAGGTGGCCCAGCTGGTGTCCCTGGTGCAGCCACAACAACCTGCAGCTGAATGCTCTGAAGACAGCGGAGATGATTGTGGACTTCAGGAAAGTCACAACCCCCCTGCCCCCCCTCACCATCACAGCTCTCCCATCACCATGCAGATTCCTTCCGCTTCTTGGGCACCACCATCACCCGAGACCTCAAATGGGAGCCAAACATCAGCTCCCTCATCAAAAAGGCCCAGCGAGGATGTTCTTTCTGCGGCAGCTGAGGAAGCTCAAGCTACCCACCAAGATGTTAGTGCAGTTCTACACGGCCATCATCGAGTCCATCCCTCACCTCCTCCATAACTGTGTGGTTCGCAGGAGCCACTGCCAGGGACAGACTAAGGCTGCAGCGCGTCGTGCGCACTGCTGAGAAGGTGGATAGGCTGCGAGCTCCATCTCTCCAGGACCCGGAGGCGTGCTGCCTGGATCATAGCCGATCCATCACATCCTGGTCACTGGTACTGTTTGCTCCCCTCCCCCTCAGGTAGAAGACTTCGGTCCATTCGGACTAAAACCTCCCGGCACATGAACACTTTTTACCCTCTGCCATCAGACTGCTGAACATTAAAACGACTTTTGACTCTCGTGCACTATGTACAGCAGCTCAACCACACTCACGACATTCATCACTGTTTTCTGTTGCATTATCGACTGCACTATGTGGTACTTCACATTATCTGCTACTTGCTAATTTTTTAAAACTGCCAAGACTAGTACTACTCATTATTACTAGTATTGTTATTATTATTATTATCATTATTACTTATTATTACTTATTTTTCTACACTTATTGCACGTTTCAGTCCTTTAGTTTTTTAGTTTATCTCTTTTTCTCATCATGTTTTAATGTTGCAGCATGGCATCGAGACAAATTCCTAGTTTGTGTACTACATGAACAATGGCAATAAATCTGATTCTGATTCTGATTCTGATAGGATTAGTGGTTCAGTAGTTATTCACGAAAACGGCATTTTCCGTAATGCATTTTTCTTCTGGACGGTGATCGGATCATCCCCAAAATTTAATCAGTTCTTCCTTGTACCATTACCAACAACACTGAAGTTTCATCGAAAATCTGTCCAAAAGTTTTTGAGTTATCTTGCTAACCAACAGACAAACAGAACAGACAGACAGACAGACAAACCCCGGCAAAAACATAACCTCCAAGCGGAGGTAATAAAATAAAATAAAACAAGACAGTTGAAAACAGATAATTAAGAAAAACAATCAAAAAGTTACAAAACAATAGAAAACAACTACTAAAAGAAGTACAAAGACAGTACAGACTTTAAAAGACTTAAAAAGACTACAGAACCAATGCCTTCTAAACTGTGACTGACAGCGAATAGAACTGAGCTTAATGCTAGACATGACTTGAATAATTTCATTTCTAGATACATCAAGCTGACAGATGAATTTATACATAAGATTCCTTATTACTGCATGCAGTGTATTTACACGTGATGAGACAAATAACTCGGAAGCACTGCACCATCGAGGCTTTTTAAGTAAAATTCTTAAAGCATCATTGTAAGCAACCTGTAATTTCTGCATACTTTGTTTCCTATAATTTTATCCATAAATGAGCACTGTATAAAGGTGTACAATAGGTTTTAAAAAGAACCAATTTCACCTCATCTGAACAAAAACCAAACCTGCGTGCAAAAATATTTGCTTGCATGTAGATTTTGCAACGTTGTCTGAAAATATCATCATCATCAGTCATTCTATCATTAATAAAATGTCCCAGATATTTAATTTTCTCTCTGACAATTAATTCCCTGCGTACCAATTCAAAGACAGGGAATTTCATTAACAAATCTTCTTTAGTGCGGCAAATCAGCACACAACTCTTATTTCATTTTCAGATTTATTTTCTTTATCATTTTCCTCTCCATAAGCAGTACACACTCTTAATAACTCCTGAAGACCAGCACTACTTGGACAGAATAACTAGATCATCAGCATACATAAAATGATTCACTAACTTATTCCCTATTAAACACCCAGTTTTACAGGCATTCAGTTGTTTTGACAACTCATCCATATAAAGATTAAATAGAATAGGGGACAATATACTGCCCTGTCTGACACCACTGCTCACACCAAATGGGGATGAATGACTCTTCCCCCATTTCACCAGCATCTTCTGATGTGCAAACCAGTAAATCAGGATATGTACTAAGTACTTGGGAACCCCCCTGTCAATCATTTTCCTAAACAATGTCCTGTGATTAACACGATCAAACGCCTTAGAGGCGATCAGACGCCTTTTATCTGCCACAGGAGTTCACTTTTCACTTTTCTTCATCTTGCCTGCTGAAGATGTTTTGGACTTTATTTAAAAAATATTTTTAATGCCACACGTGATGGATAATGCTTGTTGGAATATTTTAGGAATGCTATCTTCTTGGAACATAAGTCAGTATTATACAGTAATAAGTGACATTCAGCTGTTTGTTTTTATGTCATTTAAGCACAGTTCTGGTACTTAAAAATCATAAAAACCAGTGAGCTTTCGGGAGCTTTGCCCCCCTTGCCCCCCCACCAGGGCTCTGCCCCCGGACTCTGCTGGGGTACTATGTCCCCCCAGACTCCCCAGCTAAAATTTTCAAATAATTTCCCCAACCCCAGATCACATCCCTACTAAGTAGACGGTTATGCTGTTTCATTTCATCTAGCCACAGTGCTCCGCACTGTGTGAGTTTATATATTTATATATTTATTCCATACTAGCAACGATGCTCCACACTGTGTGTGTTTATATATTTACAATATTTATTCCATCTAGCTTACAATGCTCCGCACTGTGTGTGTTTATATATCTACCATATTTATTCCATCTAGCTACAATGCTCCGCACTGTGTGTGCTTATATATTCATATATTTATTCCATCTACCTACAATGCTCTGCACTGTGTGTTTATATATTTACATATTTACCCCATCTAGCTACAATTACTCCGCACCTGTGTGTTGTATATACTCATATATTTATTCCATCTAGCCTACAATGCTCCGCACTGTTGTGTTTATATATTTATGTATTTATTCATCTAGCTACAATGCTCCACACGTGTGTCTATATATCTATACTATATATATTTATATGTACATATGTATACTCGCTGCTCTTGTTTTTCTCTCTGCCTTTTGATTGTTGCTCTGAGTGTTGCTATCCCTGTGCTGTTGCAATCCTGGGAATTTCCCCATTGTGGACTAATAAAGGCTTATCTTATCTTAATCTTATCTTATCTTATCTTATCTTATCTTAGAGACTCCATTGTCCCCACTGGGGGAATTCAATGTGCACGTGGGCAATGACAGTGAAACCCTGGAGGAGGTGATTGGGGAGGAACGGCCTGCCCGATCTAAACCCAAGTGGTGGTCAGTTATTGAACTTCTATGCTAACCACAGTTTGTTCATAACAAACACCATGTTCAAGCATAAGGGTGTCCATATGTGCACCTGGCATCATGACACCCTAGGTTGCAGGTCGATGATCGATTTTGTTATTGTGTCCTCAGATCTGCGACCATACAGTATGTCTTGGACACTCGGGTAAAGAGAGGTGCAGAGCTGTCAACTGATCACCACCTGATGGTGAATTGGATCTAGTGGCATGGGTAGATGCCATTCAGACCTGGTAGACGCAGACGTCCATTGAAGGTGTGCTGGGAACATCTGGCTGAGGCCTCTTGTCGGGAGGTCTTCAACTCCCACCTCCGGAAGAACTTTGACCACATTCCAAGGGAGTCTGGAGACATGGAGTCTGAATGGGTCATGTTCTCCACCTCCATTGTTTGAAGCGGCTGCCCAGAGCTGTGGCTGCAAGGTCATCGGTGCATCTCATAGTGACAACCCGTAAACCAAGTGGTGGACACCAGTGATGAGGGGTGGCATTAAGCTCAAGAAGGAGTCCTATTGAGCTTGGTTGGCTTGTGGGACTCCCGAAGCAGCTGAGGTTTACCAACAGGCCAAGCGGAGTGCAGCTCAGGTTGTTGCTGAATCAAAAACTCGGGTGTTGGAGGAGTTTGGTGAGGCCATGGAACAAGACTTTCGGTCGGCCTTGAAGAGATTCTGGCAAACTGTCCGGCTGTTCAGGAGGGGAAAGCAGCGCCCTGTCCACTCTGTGTATGGTTCAGATGGGGCGCTACTGACTTCAACTGGGGATATCATTGGACGATGGAAGGAATACTTAGAGGATCTCCTCAATCCCACTGACATGCCTTCCACAGAGGAAGCAGGGCTTGTGGACGAGGGGGATGACTTGCCCATCACAGGGGCTGAGGTTGCCAAGGTGGTTAAAAAGCTCCTTGGGCACCAGGCCCCGGGGGTGGATGAGATTCTCTTGAGTACCTAAAAGCCCTGGATGTTGTAGGGCTGTCATGGTTGACATGCCTCTGCAACATTGCATGGAGGGTGGGGACAGTGCCTTTGACATGGCAAATCGGGTGGTGGTTCCTCTTCAAGCAAAGTGAGGGACGGGAGGGTGAGCTTCAAGTTTAGAGGGATCGCACTCCTCAGCCTCCCTTGAAGGTCTATGCCAAGGTACTTGAGAGGAACACTGGTCATTGGTTGAACCTCAGATTCAGGAGGAGCAATGTGGTTTTTTGTCATGGCCGTGGCACATCGGACCAACTCTTTACCCTCTCGAGAATCCTCGAGGGTTAGGGAGTTGTGAGAATTTGGTTCATTATGCCACCACTCGGTCGGACTCATTCCCAGTGAGAGTTGGGGCTCTGCTAGGACTGCCCTTTGTCAACGACTACTGTTCATAATTTTTATGGACAGGATTTCCAGGTTGCCGCTAGGGAACGGAGGGCTGTCATGCTTGGGTGACCTCAGGAGCTCATCTCTGTTGTTTGCAGATGATGTTGTCATATGGCTTCATCCAGCAATGACCTACATGTCTTACTGGGGACGGTTTGCCACAGAGTATGAAACGGCTGGGATGAGAATCAGCACGTCCAAGTCTGAGATCCATGGTTCTCACCTTGAAACAAGGTGGATTGTCCTCTCTGGGTTGGGGGACAAGTTCCTGCCCAAGTGGAGGAGTTTAAGTATTTCAGGGTCTAATCACGAGTGAGGGGAGAATGGAGGGAGAGACAGACAGACAGATCAGAGCAGCATCAGCAGTGATGCGGACATTATAAATCGGTCCGTTAGTGAAGAGGGAGCTAAGCTCGAAGGCAAAGCTGTCGATTTCCGGTCAGTGTACATGTATGATGGTACATTGACGTACACTACCGTTCAAAAGTTTGGGGGTCACCCAGACAATTATTTTGTGTTTCCATGAAAAGTCACACACTTATTTACCACCATGAGTTGTAAAATGAGTAGAAAATATAGTCAAGACATTGACAAGGTTAGAAATAATGATTTTTATTTGAAATAATAATTTTTTTCCTCAAACTTTGCTTTTGTCAAAGAATCCTCCATTTGCAGCCATTACAGCATTGCAGACCTAACATGATTGCACAAGGGTTTTCTAATCATCCATTAGCTTTCTGAAGCAATGAGCAAACACAATTGTACCATTAGAACACTGGAGTGATAGTTGCTAGAAAAGGGCCTCTATAACGCCTATGTAGATATTGCACCAAAAACCAGACATTTGCAGCTAGAATAGTCATTTACCACATTAGCAATGTATAGAGTGTATTTCTGATTAGTTTAAAGTTATCTTCATTGAAAAAAAGTGATTTTCTTCAAAATAAGGAAATTTCTAAGTGACCCCCAAACTTTTGAACGGTAGTGTGTGATGTATGATGGTATGATTGTGCTTGGGTAATGACTGAAAGAATGAGATCGTAGATACAAGCAGCTGAAATGAGCTTTCTTTGTAGTATTGCTGGATTTCGCCCTAAGAGATGGGGGTGAAGAGCTCAGTCCATCCTGGAGAGGCTCAGAATAGAACTGCTCCCTTCTCCACGTTGACAGGAGCTAGTTGAGGTGGTTTGGGCATCTGGTCAGGGTGTCTCCAGGATGCCTCCCACTTGAGGTTTTTTGGCCACGTCCCACCAGGATGAGACTCCAGGTCTCGCTGGAGAGATTACGTCTCCCAGTTGGTCTGGGAACGCCTTGGCATCCTCTTTGAAGAACAGGTGGCTGTAGAGAGGAAAGTCTTCTTGAACTGCTGCTTCTGTGACCCGGACCGCCGGAAAAGCATTAGAAGATGGATGGATGGATGGACTAATCGCCCACAAACAGTCAGACTTGGCCCCTCACTGCTCCTGCCAAACTGTCACTCAGCACAGGCTTCTCCCAGGGCTTCGTGCTAAGTACCTCTGCTGTACTCCCTGTAACACTTTTGACTGCATTCCAACCCACCCAACCACTACCATCATGAAGTCCACACATGATACAACCTTGGTTGGGCTCATCACTGACGACGATGAGAAGGCGTACTCAGCGGAGGTGGAGAATCTGCTGTTGTGGTGCTGAGTAAACAAGCTGAAACTGAATGTCCACAAAACCAACAAACTCATAATGGACTTCAGGAAGAACAGACAGGACCACACAGCCCTCCTCATAAATGGAGTCCATGTTGAAACCGTCCCCACCTTCAGGTTCCTGCGCACCCCTATCGCCACTGACCTCTCCTGGTCAGTCAATACCAAGGCCCTGGTGAGGAAAGCCCAGCAGTGGCTACACTTCCTCAGTGTTCTGAGGAAGAACAACCCGGACCAGAAGCTTCTGCTGGCCTTCTACCACTGCTCAGTGGAGACTGTGCTCACCTACTGTCTGGGTGTGTGGTACACTGGCTCCACGGCTGAGAACATGAAGACTGTGCAGAGGGTCATCAACACCATCCAAAAAATCATCGGCGGCCCTCTGCCCTCCCTGGAGGACATCTCCAGGTCCTCCTGTCTCAGGAAGACCAAGGCCATCGCAGGGGACCCCTCACATCCCACTCATCACCTATTTGACCTGCTTCCCTCTTGATGACTGTTTAGATCAATCAGGTCCCACACCTCCAGACTTAACAGTTTCTTCCCCTGGGGCTTCCAAACTGCAAACAGCCAGAGGCCCGAGCCCCGAGCCCTTACATGCTCAGAACTGAGAACCATTTTATGCTGCCTCCATGTATTAAGTTAAGCAGTTCCCATTACAGCATTTCATGTAAGGGAGTTTGGCTCCCTCTAGTGGTGTAGTGAAAGCATCGTTTTGAACTGATACACAAGGTGTTGCACATGCGCAGTAATGATATAACCGGAGACCGGAGCAGAGTGTCACTCATTGTACGAACGCTGTGAATGTTGTTTAATTATCGGCGCCTTGGACATCATTAGTCCGTGAGTATCTGCATGGTTTGACAGTGTTAACAGCTACAGTGAGAACTGCATGGTTGTATTGGTGTATTTTAAGCGACTGTCTAGTCCGTGGCCAATATTGTTACCAGCTAAGCTAGAGCTAACGCTAACATGTGCTAAGCTAAATACGGTGACCATATCATTGACGGCGTGTATATGCTTACTTTGTTGCAGTTTTACACGGATGTAGGAACAAATGTAAACGGATGTAAAACCCAAAAGACGAGTGTACATCACGTTGAGTTCCTTGTGAGGTAGCTTCAATAAACAAGATAAAAGGAAACATCTTGTCATCATTGAGGCCTGCACCAAACGTGTTAGCTTGCTGCCTACCAGTCGAAAACTGGGAAACTCGATGGGAGGGCAGTAAAGTAAAAGGACTACAGCGCGGCGGGCCCAATAAACAAACAACATGCAGCAAATGAGCCTCAGGGCAGGAGAGCAGCACCAGCCAACTCCCCAACTCAGAAGTGAAGTTATGGAGACGGAGCACACAGCTCCCTTGGCAACAGCTGCGCAAGCTAGCTCATTATATTCACGTAGCTTCAAGTCAAGCAAGGCTTCTTCAGCTACCTCCTCAGCCATAAGAGCTAGAGCCAAAGCAGATGCTGCACGGGCTAAATTAGCTTATTCAGAGAGAGAAGCAGCCCTCATCACGCAGAAAGCTAATCTTGAAGCACAGAAAGCTAATCTTGAAGCACAAATGCACATTTTGAACCATCAGAAGGCTGTTGCAGCTGCAGAAGCTGAAGCTGCGGCCTATGAAGAAGCAGAGGAATGTGCAAGAAGTGAATTCAGTCAAGCATTAATGGACTTGCCAGTTGGCTCAGCACAACGCACATCTGAGTATGTACAGAAGCACCTTGATATGCGCTTTGAGGAAATTCCACTTAAAACTAATCCAGCCACCCCCTCTAAGATCCAGTGTGAACAGTTGGAAATGGCCACAAATGCACCTTTCATCTCATCTAATGCTGTAGATGGTAAGAGTAGGGTCAGTGTCAACATGAAGGAGGAGCATGGAGCTGCAGAGACAATTAATCCCCCGACGTTACGACCCTATTATGCCCCCGCAACACATTACGCGGAAGCACAAAGCATTCAGGATCTGAGCAAATACCTCACACGCCGGGAGATGTTGAGCACGGGACTCCTACAGTTTGATGACCTCCCAGAGAATTATTGGGCATGGAAGGCATCCTTCCAGAACGCCATACAAGACCTCAGCCTCTCACACCACGAGCAATTGGATCGGATGATAAAATGGCTTGGCACAGAATCAGCAGAACAAGCAAAGAGGATCCGCTCTGCACATGTCTTCAACCCAAAAACAGCCCTCAACTTAGTCTGGGAAAGGCTAGAAGAGTGTTATGGGTCACCCGAAGCAATAGAAAATGCACTGTTAAAAAAGCTTGATGATTTTCCCAAAATCAGCAACAAAGATGCACTCAAGCTGAGAGAACTTGGTGACGTTCTACAGGAGCTCAAATGTGCAAAGGATGGCGGATACCTACCTGAGCTCGCATACCTGGATACAGCCCGTGGAGTGAATCCTGTTGTTGAGAAACTGCCCTACAGCCTACAGGAGAAGTGGATTGCAGCAGGTGCCAAATACAAAGAAACACACAAAGTCGCCTTTCCTCCTTTCAGCTTTTTTTCCAGCTACGTCAGACGACAAGCCAAAATAAGAAACGACCCAAGTATCAGTTTCTCTCCACCGGCCCACATGAACACCAGAGTTGAAAAGGTCCCCAAGTTCGCCAGTGAGCACCTCATCAGTGTCCACAAAACAGACATCCCACCAGCTTCACCCGCAGCTACAGGTAACCACACACGTGAAAGAACAGAAAGCCCAGATAAACAATGTCCCATACACAGAAGGCCACACCCATTAAAGAAATGTAAAATGTTTAGAGCCAAACCAATAGAAGAACGCAAACTTTTCTTGAGAGAGAATCACATCTGCTTTAAGTGTTGTGGCTCCACTCAGCATCTAGCAAAAGACTGTAAACAGTCAATCCAGTGCTCTGACTGTGGTAGTGATAGACATGTAGCAGCACTACATCCTGGCCCCTCTCCTCCTCCCATGGAGCCTCAGGAAGCTGAGACGGATCATGGCGGGGAGTACCATGATTATGAGGGTACACTAGTCACGTCTAGATGCACAGAAGTTTACGGTAATGCAGAAAACCCACGATCCTGCTCAAAAATTAGCCCTGTGTTAGTTTATCCTGCAGGACATAGAGAAGAAGCCCAGATAAATGAATGCAGTGCTCGATGAACAAAGCAACAGATCACTCGCCTAAATCAGAGTTTTTGCCAGCTGTTCAAACATTAGAGCACCTTCCGACCCTTACACACTGAAAACAGTGCTCAGGGGCTACTACGGTTTGGGGGCGGAAGAGCTCAAACTTCATGATAGAATCAATGGATGGAAAAGTACAGCTCCAGCTTCCAAACTTGATCGAGTGTGACATGATCCCCGATGACAGGAGGGAGATCCCATCTCCAAAGGACGCACTTGTGCATCCACACCTGAGAAAAGTCGCAGACAAGATTCCACCTGTAGATGAACATGCTCCCATCCTCCTACTGCTGGGAAGAGACGTCCTACAGGTACACAAGGTGAGGGAACAAATAAATGGGCCCCACAGTACTCCCTATGCACAGCGCTTGGACTTGGGATGGGTTATTGTGGGAGAAACGTGTTTGGGGACAACACACAAGCCTTCAACTGTTAACGTGCTAAAGACACAAGTGCTCTACAATGGTCATGCATCATCCCTCAGCCCATGCCTAAACACATTTCTTGTCAAAGAGGTTTCAGGTTGCTCCACCTCACGCCCCAACAGCGTACTACCATATGCCTTGCAGGGTGAGAGAGACACAGACCACTTAGGAAACACAGTCTTTGATAAAACAAAGGACGACGATAAACCAGTGCTGTCAATAGAAGATCAAGTTTTTATTGACATCACGGACAAAGAAGTAAGAGACTACAGAAAGAAAGTGCATGTGTTTGGAAATAGCCCTTCTCCAGCCGTGGCTGTTTACTGCATGAGACGTGCTGCAGCTGAAGGTGAGAAAGCGCATAGACATGACACAACACAGTTCATAATGAGACATTTCTATGTACATGATGGATTAGCCTCCACAGCCACACCAGAAGAAGCTGTTGACATCCTGACAAACGCACAAAAGATGTTAGCACAATCCAATCTCAAACTACACAAAATAGCATCTAATGACTGCAGGGTCACGGAAGCCTTTCCGGCGAATGAAAGAACAAAGGACTTAAAAGACTTAGATCTCAAACATGACGAGCTCCCACTACAATGGAGTTTAGGGGTGCCTTGGAATCTTGAGATTGACAGTTTTATGTTTCAGGTGTCCATCAACAGGAAGCCCTGCACACGAAGGGGAGTCTTAGCGACGGTCAGCAGCCTGTATGATCCCCTAAGGTTTGTGGCGCCTATCACGATGCAGGGGAAGAACCTCCTGCGTGAACTGTCAACAGAACATGGCGACTGGGATGAACCACTTCCCGCTGAGAGAGAAGAAGGTATGGAACAAATGTAAGGAACTGAGAATTGAGCGCAGTGATGGAGCATTAACGAGTTACCTACAAGAAAAGGGTTGCAAATGGTTTTTTAACCCACCTCATGCATCACACGTGGGTGGATCCTGGGAAAGACTCATCGGAGTTGCCAGGCGGATTTTAGATGCACTATTTCTCAAGAACAAACTACGGCTCACGCATGAGGTACTGAGCACCTTAATGGCGGAGGTTATGGCAGTGATGAATGCAAGACCACTTGTGCCGGTCTCAACAGATCCTGACAATCCAACCATCCTAACCCCAGCAATGCTACTGACGCAAAAAACCAACCCCTTGACAGCACCATCGGGAACTTTCGCTGCACCAGAACTTCATGCATGTCAGTGGAAACAAGTGCAGGCTCTTGCGGACAGTTTTTGGAAACAATGGAGACAAGAGTATCTTGTGACTCTTCAGAGCCGAAGAAAATGGTCTGATGAGAAACCGACATCAGTGTTGGAGATGTCATTTTGCTCAAGGATGGGCAAGCACACAGAAATGACTGGGCCATGGGGCGGATTGTGAAAGACATTTCACGGAAGGGACAATAAAGTACGAAAAGCGGAGGTGAAGATAATAAGAGATGGGACTGTTAAAGTGTTTCTGAGACCAATTACAGAAATGGTTTTACTGATAGCAGAAGGGGACTAACAGATGATGATATTTATTAACATTGTTATGCACCTGTTGTTTGAAATGGTTGTAAGGCAAAATAGTGGTACAATGTTATTGCACCAGACGGGGAGTATGCTGCCTCCATGTATTAAGTAAAGCAGTTCCCATTACAGCATTTCATGTAAGGGAGTTTGCCTCCCTCTAGTGGTGTAGTGAAAGCATCGTTTGAACTGATACACAAGGTGTTGCACATGCGCGGTAATGATATAACGGAGACCGAGCAGAGCGTCACTCAATGTACGACGCTGTGAATTTTGTTTAATTATGGGCGCCTTGGACATCATTAGTCCGGGAGTGTACTGCATGGTTTGACAGTGTTAACCAGCTACAATGAGAACTGCATGGTTGTATTGGTGTATTTAAGCGACTCGTCTAGTCCGTGGCCAATATTGTTACCAGCTTAAGCTAGAGCCTAACGCTAAATGTGCTAAGCTAAATACGGTGACCATATCATTGAACGGCGTGTATATCTGTACTTTGTTGCAGTTTTACACGGATGTAGGAAACAAATGTAAACGGAGGTAAAACCCAAAAAGACGAGTGTACATCACGTTGAGTTCCTTGTGGGGTAGCTTCAATAAACGAGATAAAAGGAAACATCTTGTCATCATTGAGGCCTGCACCATCACGTGTAGCTTGCTGCTCTACCAGTCGATAACAGGGAAAACTCGATGGGAGGGCAGTAAACATTTAATTATCGGAACACTCCTGTCTTTACATGCCATACTTTCATGTACACTGATCCATCTGCGATGCCACTACCAAACCTGTGCACATTGCTATAATCCTGGGTTATTATATTTAATTGTGTGTTCCGTAATGCTGTTTTTATTTATATCTTTCTTTTCATACTTAATTGTGCAGTAGGCCGGTGGAGCACCTACAGTTTCATTGTAATGTGCAACAGTAAAATGACAATAAAAGACTATTCTGTTCTATCTTGGACGATTTACACCCTGACCTCTGGGTTTGGGGTCAAAGTTCAAAGTTAACATTGCAGTTGCACTATGGTAAATGCTACATTTAGTATTACAGTGGGGCAAAAAAGTATTTAGTCAGGCACCAATTGTGCACGTTCTCCAATTTTCATCATAGGTATACCTCAACTATGAGAGACAAAATGAGAAAAAAAAATTCCAGAAAATCACAATGAAGGATTTTTAATGAATTAATTGGTAAATTCCTCGGTAAAATAAGTAATTATTTTAGTATATATTTTATTATAAGTTATTTGGTCAATAACAAAAGTTCATCTCAATACTTTGTTATATACCCTTTGTTGGCAATGACAGAGTTCAAACGTTTTCTTTAAGTCTTCACAAGGTTTTCACACAATGTTGCTGGTATTTTGGCCCATTTCTCCATGCAGAGCTCCTCTAGAGCAGTGATGTTTTGGGGCTGTTGCTGAGCAACACGGACTTTCAACTCCCTCCAAAGATTTTCTATGGGGTTGAGATCTGGAGACTGGCTAGGCCACTCCAGGACCTTGAAATGCTTCTTACGAAGCCACTCCTTCATTGCCCTGGCGGTGTGTTTGGGATCATTGTCATGCTGAAAGACCCAGCCATGTTTCATCTTCAATGCCCTTGCTGATGGAAGGAGGTTTTCACTCAAAATCTCACAATACATGGCCCCATTCATTCTTTCCTTTACACGGATCAGTCGTCCTGGTCCCTTTGCAGAAAAACAGCCCCAAAGCATGATGTTTCCACCCCCATGCTTCACAGTAGGTATGGTGTTCTTTCTCCTCCAAACAGCGACAAAGTTGAGCTTTATCCAAAAAGTTCTATTTTGGTTTCATCTGACCATATGACATTCTCCAATCCTCTTCTGGATCATCCAAATGCTCTCTATCAAACTTCAGACGGGCCTGGACGTGTACTGGTTAAGCAGGGGGACACGTCTGGCACTGCCGGATTTGAGTCCCTGGTGGCGTAGTGTGTTACTGATGGTAGTCTTTGTTACTTTGGTCCCAGCTCTCTGCAGGTCATGTCACTAGGTCCCCCCATGTGGTTATGGGATTTTGCTCACCGTTCTCACGATCATTTTTAACCCTACAGGGTGAGATTCTTGGCGTGGAGCCCCAGATCGTAGGAGATTATCAGTGGTCTGGTATGACTTCCCCACTTTCTAATAATTGTTCCCACAGTTGATTTCCTTCCCACCAAGCTGCTTACCTATTGCAGATTCAGTCTTCCCAGCCTGGTGCAGGTCTGCAATTTTGTTTCTGGTGTCCTTTGACAGCTCTTTGGGTCTGGCCATAGTGGAGTTTGGAGTCTGACCGTTTGAGGTTATGGACAGGTGTCTTTTATACTGATAATGAGTTCAACAGGGGCCATTAATGCAGGTAACGAGTGGAGGAACAGAGGGGCCTCTTAAAGAAGAAGTTACAGGTCTGTGGTGCGCCAGAAATCTTGCTTGTTTGTAGGTGACCAAATACTTATTTAACCGAGGAATTTACCAATTAATTCATTAAAAATCCTTCAATGTGATTTTCTGGATTTTTTTTTTTTTTCTCATTTTGTCTCTCATAGTTGAGGTATACCTATGATGAAAATTGGAGACCTCTCTCATCTTTTAAGTGGGAGAACTTGCACAATTGGTGGCTGACTAAATACTTTTTTTGCCCCACTGTACTATAAAACGAGTAAAGCTAGGGCCACCAAACCTGGTACACAGGTTCACCTTGACATCCTGATGTCTGACTATGGATTTGAGGTCAAAAGGTCAAAGGTTAATGGTAACATTCCCTGTAACCCTGAAGTTTGATTATAACTACGTTCCGATCCACAGTGTACTTCAACTGTATTCTCTACTCTCTGCTCCGTTCTCAGGAAATATCAGTTAACTGCCCTTCACAAAACTTCCCATTTGAAACACCCTGTAAACCGTTGTCCCTCTCCTCCGTTTGTTACACGGTAACCATGGACACTACTGATATTATGTGGGTAATTTATATTTCTTAAGATATTAATACAAATATATATATTTGTATATTCTTATATCTTATATATATACAGTATATCTTATATATATATATATTATCTGCAGCTGAATACGACAAAAACTAAAGACATGATTATTGACTTTAGGAGGAAAAAATCCCTGGCACAAAGTCACCATACTAAAAGGCCAGACCACCGAATGTGTACAATCCTACAAATATCTTGGGACGATTATTGATAGTAATTTAAACTTTGAAGAGAACTGTGAAAGGGTGTGCAAAAAAGGGTCAGCAACATTTGCATTGCTTGAGAAAACTTGCACGCTTCCAAGTTGACCGAACCATAATGACAATGTTTTATCGGGCTTTTATTGAATCTGTTTGGGGCTGCACGGTGGCGCAGTGGTTTAGCACTGTGGCAGCACAGTTTTACCCTCGGCCGGGGGATCGCGGGGATCATGAGATCGTGGGTTCGATCCCAGCCCCCGACCAACAGTGAGCTGTGTGGAGTTTTGCATGTTCTCCCCGTGTTGGCGCGGGTTTACTCCGGATTTCTCCGGGATTTCTCCGGTTTCCTCCCGCACACCAAAAACATGTAGGTTTAGGGCGCTCGCGCACGCAGCGACCAGCAGCCGGTGGCTTGTCACCAGACTGCAAACCAAGTCTACCTACGGGTACAAATAAGTAACAAAAAAAATAAATAAATAAAAAAAAATGGTTTGGTCAGATAAAACTGAAACAGAGGAAATCCTTGGATCAGGTAGTTAGATGGTCCAGTCGTTTGCTTGGTGAGCCACAGCTGAGCCTGACATCCCTGTACACCAGACAAGTACAGAGGATGGCTACCTCCATTTTAAATGATGACTCCCACCCTTTGCACTGCCACTTTCAGCTTCTTCCGTCAAGACGGAGGTTTGCTCTCCCAAAAAGTAGAACCCAGCGCTACAAAAACAGCTTTGTCCCTGCTGCTGTCAAAGAGTTTTGATTGATTGATTTTTATTTGAACATTGTTAAAGAAAGAGAAAAAAAAAAAGAGAGTTCAAAACACAACAAAAAAACAAACCAAAATAAAATGTTCAAAAGGAGTGGGAAGAAGCCAAGGCTTATACAGTCCCACCCCTTCTCCACACCAAACAAATTACAGTATTACTCATAATCATCATTATCCCACAACCACATTCACTGTAATACACCCATAGTCAATTTATACAACAAAAATGACACAACAATGACAGTCCATTTCCAACAATATTACAACAACAATAAACATACAATTCTGGCATGTTCAATGCAAACACAAACAACACCATCACCTTCACAATCACCATAACACACAACAACCTTCCCTCACTGAAGACACAATGTAACATCACTGCCCTTCATTCTCATACTGCTCAAAAATCATTTCTTTATATGTTGATTTAAATATATGGATGTTGGGACATTGCCTGTGTTTCTCCCCCAACCCATTCCACAATTTTACCCCACACACACACACACACAAAAACTCTTCCGTGTAGATCTTACTAAGTGAATTTTAAATTTTGTATTCCCCCGTAAATTATATTTCCCTTCTCTCTCCTGAATAGATTCTGTATATTGTGTGGCAAGAGGTTTTTACTAACTTAAACATTAATTGTGCTGTGTAATAATGAACCAGATCCCATAATTTCAATAACTTCGAATGTAAAAACAATAAATTAGTATGTTCGAGGTACCCAACTTTGTGTATAACACGGACTGCCCTTTTTTGTAATATTACAATGAATTAAGTTTACTTTTATAACTGTTACCCCAAACTTCTATACAATAAGTCAAGTATGGAAGTACTAATGAACAATACAAAATATGAAGTGATTTATAATCTAGGACCTGCTTAATTTTATTTATAATTGCAATATTTTTTGCAACTTTATTTTGTATGTATCTGACATGTGGTTTCCAACTAATTTTATCATCCAGTACTACACCCAAAAACTTGATCTCCTTAACTTTTTCAATAACTACATTATCTATATGAATGTGTATATCTTCTTTATTTTTACAATTACCAAATATCATTACCTTAGTTTTATCTATATTTAGTGATAGTTTATTACAATCCATCCATTTTTTTAGCTTATTTAATTCATTATTTAGAGTATGGATTAGTTGATTATAATTATTTCCAGAATAAAATAAATTAGTATCATCAGCAAATAATATTATTTTTAATAATTTAGAAACTTGGAATATATCATTTATATATATGTTAAATAATTTGGGGCCCAATACTGACCCTTGGGGGACCCCACAGGCAATTCCCATACACCCAGACAGATATTCTCCCATTTTCACAAATTGTTGTCTCTCAGATAGATAACTTGTAACCCATTTCAGAGCAATTCCCCTAATACCATACATTTGCAATTTATTAAGAAGTATTGAATGATTTATTGTATCAAATGCTTTTCTAAAATCTATAAACACACCAATTGCATATTTTCCTTGATCTAATGCATTTATTATTTCCTCTGTTGCATCCATTATCGCCAATGATGTTGTACTCTTGGCTCTAAACCCATACTGGTTCTGATTCAGCACATCCTGTGTATTTAAAAAGTTTTCTAATCTGTTGTTTTGAAAAGTTTTTCCAGAATTTTTGAAAATTGTGGGAGAAGTGATACTGGTCTGTAGTTTGTGTATTGGTGTTTATTTCCCTGCTTAAATAATGGAATTACTTTTGCTATTTTCATTTTCTGCGGGAATGAACCAGTTTGAAATGATAAATTACAAATATATGTGAATGGTTTTAATATACCATCAACAGTTCTTTTTATTAGTGCCATATCAATACCATCACAGTCAGTAGATAATTTATTTTTACACTTTTCAACAACAGATTTTACCTCTAGTTCATCCACCGCTGTAAGAAAAATTGACCGAGGGTTACTTCCAATTAAAGTCTCACTCACAGTGTCTTTTCCTTGATTTGGAATCTTTGCTGCCAACTCTGGCCCAACACTTACGAAAAATTTATTCATTTTATTTACTACCATATTCTTATCATAAATATCACCACAATTATCAGTAAAATACTCTGGATATATCATTTTCTTAGTTCCATTTTTCCTTAATTTGTTTAATATATCCCAGACTCCTTTTATAGTATTTTTATTTTCATTTAACATTTTCCTATAATATAATTTTTTACTAGTTCGTATTATATCAGTTAATTTATTTTTATAGGTTTTATATCTTTTTTCAGATTCTTTAGTTCTTAATTTAATAAAATTTTTATAGAGATAATTTTTCTTTTTACAAGCATTTTGTAACCCTTTGGTTAACCATGGGCAATTTTTATATATGTGTTTTTTATTAATTTCTTTAATTGGACAGTTTTTATCATATAATAATTTAAATATATCAATAAATTTATCATATGCCAAGTCCACATTTTTCTCTCTATAGACAACATCCCAGTTCTGTAACATTAAGTCTTCTTTTAAATCCCTGATTCCATCTTCTGTTCGTATTCTTTTATAGATAATCTTTTTACATAGTTTATTATTATTCTTACTCTCATTAGCCCCATAATTAACATCTAAAGAAACAAATACAGGCAAGTGGTCACTAATATCATTTATTATTATACCACTCACCATATTATATTCAATAACATTGGTAAAAATGTTGTCTATCAGGGTAGCACAGTGTGTCGTTATTCTTGTAGGTTTTGTAATCTTTGGAAATAAGGTTAAGCTATACATTGTATCTAAGAAATCTTCAGTTGGTTTGTGTTGTTTTGTTTTCATCAAATCTATATTAAAGTCACCACAAATAAAGATATCCTTTTGCCTTATTTTTGCATACATCTTTTCCATCCCATTTTTAAATTTTTCCATATCAGATCCCGGTGCTCTATATATACAACTTACTATTATATTTTTTCTTTTTTCCATCGTAATCTCAATTGTTAAACATTCCATACTTTCATTCACTGCTGATGTCATACTGTCTACTTTTTTACTTTTTAATTTTCTATCAACATACAGTGCTACCCCACCACCACTTTTACATTTCCTATTTTGTGTGTACATCTCATATCCATCTAGTTCAAAATTTACATCTTTTTCTTCATTAATCCATGTTTCACTTATTGCAATAATCCTAAATGGTGTATTAAATTGATTCAAAAACTCCTTAATACTATCAAAGTTTGCATAGAGACTCCTACTATTAATATGTATTATTGTTAATGTTTGATCCAAATTCATAATTCCATTTAATTGTTGTTCTTCATAATAAACACACTTATTATTAATATGATTAAAATAGTTGTTGTCTGGGTCAATATTTCCTAAAATGTCTTGTGGTTGCTGTTCAGCACTAACAAAATTTCCAGCTTCAATTTGCCCCACTACACCTCCATCATCAAATGAGGAAGAATGATTGACTAAAGTACTAAACATAATTTATGACAACCATGTACACCAAGAATAAAAAAGGAAAAGAACACAAAATTTCCACTCATGATTACTGCACCGTTATTGCTGAATCAGGGCTAAGGTTTAAATCTGTCCAATTCCTCCATTTCTCTAATCATCATTACTTTAGCGTCTTCTGGAGTGCCAAGCAGTTTTATCCACACCTTACAGTTTCTTGTCCATGTCGACTGTATTTTTCCTTGTTTTCTGAGGGCCCTGGCTTGTCTAGCTATTTCGGAGTTCTTTTTTGTTAAATGTTCATTTATGTAGACAGCCGTTCCTCTCAGTTTTTTTGCTTGTCGCAGAAGATCAATTTTTGCTTTCCTACTGACGAATCGGATGATAATCGCTGGTTTTAATTTACTATTTTTATTGGGTAATGTGTGGCAAGCCGAAATAGTCTCATTGTCCACAACAATGTTATTTGAACTGAAAAAGGTCAATACCTGCTGCTCAAGAGTGTGTGACTCAGCCAGTGTCTCATCCTGCCCATCTTGATCACCAACTCCAGCTGCCACACGTGCATAGGAGCGGTGTCTGCTGTTCAGACCGCTCACAATGACCTCATCCATTCTTGTATATTGTTCAAGTTCATCCACACATTTTTCTAAGGATTTAATTTTCTTGTCCTTGTCCACAATTTCAGCCTTGAGCTCGCGCACTTGTTCTATAAGGTTAACAAGTAGCGTTTGTTGTTTAGCTATTTTTGATATTTCCTCAGACATAAAGTTTAGGGAGAGTTTAATCTCCTCCAGCTCCTCTCCATGTGTCTGACTCTTTTTTGGAGGCATAATGACTAGTTGATTTTGATTTGATTTAATTAGAATCAAGGGAGAGGCTCACCTGTTGACTAGCAATTGAATAACTGGATCCACCGGTGAAGCCGAGGAGGCCAATGCTCCCTCGGTTGCTAGTGGAGGCCTCCAGCTAGCGCTGTTCCACCAGGCGGCGAATCCGAAGCTCTCCCGGTGGCCAACAGAGACCGCTAGCCTGGGTCGCAGCCCGGCAGCAGGTATCTGCCAGCAAAGCCAAAGCTCTCCCGGTGTATCCCGCAGCCGATGACAGCAGGACAATCTCCGGTGCTACCAGTATCTGGTCCAGCCGACCTCGGATTCAGCCGAAGCCTCAGCCAGCTCCTCCACTGAGCTCCGCCGCCGCAGCCGCCGTCCGATCCGGCCGGAATCCCGGTCAGCCTCTCCACCGTCAGCTCCGCCACCCACCACTGCACGATGAAGGTGTCCCGCAGCCCAGACGATCCGCCGGCCGATGTAGAAGAAGGGGGCCACGCGAGTGCGCCACCACACACCACCAACGGAGGTGCCGCTAGTTCGTCTGCACTTTAGTCTGTTCACTTCAGTCTCCAGATACGTTGGCAACAACCAGCGTGTCGATCCCACAAACTCCTCTCCAGCACTTCACTGTTTTCAACTGACATCTGCAGTTGTCCTCAGAAGCGTCAGCTGATCACTTGCAAGGGTCTGACTAAACAAGACCCTTGCAAGTGAACAGGAGTTGAACAAGCTGTAAAAATATATTGTACATAATTTAGGTACCTATTTATTAACTTCATTTTATCTTTACTTATTTTTGTAGGATGTCACTTGGGTTCTAAATATTTTATTGGGTTTTAGACCTTTGAGTTTTTTAACCTCTTTGACTAGTTTTTAACTTTTAATATGACCCTTCTCTCTTTCCTCTGGTTTTTCCCTCATCTCTTTGTCCTTTTATACCCTGATTGATGGAGCCTTGAGTATTTTTATCATGTTTATAGTCAGCTTCATGTGTGCCTGTGTTTGTGTCTATGTTGAATGTAATTAGTGGCTTGTAAATATGGATGTCACCAGACTGCAAAACAAATCTACCTACGGGTACAAATAAAGTAACCTAAACCTGAACCTGAATATTTTTATTACTGGACTAGCACTTCCTGTGGCAATGTATCGTCACTTCCTGTGTTGCTGGCTGTCGGTGTGGTTTGTGGTTAGCTCTCCTCTCTCTCCTGAGGATCATTGCCTTTAATTGTATTTTAATCGCTTTTTCCATCTACCATCACCTCTCACTTCTGTTTAACAAGCCTCTTGCACCTGTGTGCGCACTCAGTGTCACCCAATCATCCCCTTTTTGCCTTCTGTTCACCTTTCATCGGTGTTTGTGTTAGCTTTGGGTTAGCCACTAGTTATGGCTACTAGCTGTTCTTCCCCTTCTCCTCTGGTGTGCGCTCTGTGTCAGATGTTTATTTACACTTCTGGCTCTTTTAGTGATAATGGTAAATGTAATAAATGTTGTCTTTTTGAGGCGCTTGAGTCAAGGTTGTGTAATTTGAAATCACGGCTCCTCTGCATTGAAACACTGTCAGTGCCAGTTAATAATGACGGACTCCCCTTAGCTGCAGCGGAGCACCCTAGCTTAGGATGGCCTGTTAGCTGTCCTCCGGCTTCTATCTCTCCTGAGCAGCCAGGAGAGAATGAGTGGGTGATGGGTTGATTCACCACCAACCTGGTCATGTTTCTAATGCCACATTTCCACTATATAGTTCTGCGCTACTCTTTTCTTTTCTTTACTACTTGTTTCTCCCGCGGCTGCGCCTCCATCACAACCGCGGAAAGCCGAGTATTGCTGGGGTGGGCGGGATCGAGGTGGCGCTACACTGCTGACGTATAAAGGACGAGACTGACTCCTCAACAACACAGAAAAAAATAGCGGATTACGAGCGGAGGATGTCCACAATGAATATCTTTAACGAGACAAGAGAATTTTACAGGAGAAGACGACGTGGATTGAGACAACACACGTTGGAGCAGGAGAGGAGAATAGCGGTTGCCCAGGAGGAATCTGAAGCAGCTGCATATGAAGCAGAGATCATTCAGAGATCATTTCATTTGTTCAGTGTTCATGTGCATACATATGTCAAACGTGTTTTTTAAATAAAATGTTGTGCACTTTTAAACTACGTCGCCTCTGTTGTTCAAAACGGTTAAATGTTAACAGATGGTTAATTAAATGCTGAAACACCGGGGTAATTTAAAATAATGCAGAAGCTTAATCCTAAACCCTTTAACTTACCAAATAATTTATAATATTATAAAAAAGCCAATCCAAATCTAGACCCATTTTGTGTATTGTGTAATAATGATACACTGATGATAAACTGACTTCCCAAAAAATGCTGCAGCTAGACAACGCACTTTTGGTTTGATGGAATTGCCAATTGACCTTGGAATTATATGTGGAAACTTGTTATACTTCCAGTTAACTTTAACTTACAAAATAATTAAAAATATTATAAAAAAGCCAATCCAAATCTAGGCCCATTTTTTGTATTGTGTATCATTTGAGTATCATTTTACAATCTATTGTTATTTATAAGGGTTATCTGTTCAGTGGTGGCTAATTACACACTAAAACAATGTAGAAATGACTCCAAAAAAAAAAAAATGCTGCAGCTAGACAACTCACTTTTGGTTTGATGGGATTGCCAATTGACCTTGGAATTATATGTGGAAACTTGTTATACTTCCAGTTAACTTTAACTTACCAAATAATTGATATTATAAAAAAAGCCAATCCAACTCTAGGCCCATTGTGTATCATTTTTCCCATCTATTGTTATTTATAAGGGTTATCTGTTCAGTGGTGGCTAATTACACACTAAAACAATGTAGAAATGACTCAAAAAAAAAATGCTGCAGCTAGACAACGCACTTTTGGTTTGATGGAATTGCCAATGAACCTAGAAATTTTATGATGAAACCTTTTTTAATCCTACTAAATACACTGACATTGTCACACTGCCCAACACCAAATTATAATTTTCTTTTTCAAACCAAAGATCACTATGGATCTATTGAATCACAATAGCATAGGTTTATCATATACATGTCAACGTTTACAACATCGAAAATGTTATATTTGGGTTTACATGTATGGGTATTTTCGCTTTATATTATACTAGACTGCTTATAATTTATTGGAATTCTCAGAATTTGGAATGCCGATATAACATTCAATTCACATGTACTTACCTTTTACCTAATTCGACTTTTACCTTTATCAGTGTGTACTGCTGAATGTAAATTACACCTGTGCAACTGCTTACAATTTTACTTAAAAACTGTACCCAATGTAGAGCAATGGATACAGCAGTGGTAATATTTATTAAATTTAACAATAACAATTACATTACCATTAAAAATCTTGACACCTTTATGGCTGAACAGCAGGATTAGGGTCATATGAGGCAATGGAATGTGTATGTAATTATTTGCCTTTATCATCCAGTGTTATAATATACAAACCACACTTTTATCCAAAAGACTAACATTTTATTACATTACAAATATTCCCAAAACATGTTAATAAATGGGGAGCTTTCAGTACTTCGACCAGACTGCCAAAATGGTTTCGGAAGGCTCCGTGGAAGGAAGCCGTCTCTGTCAGCTCATCCCTTCTTAATGCGGCTTCCTGCTGCTGGGCTAACTGCAGGTGTCTTTTGCGCTGTTCGTGCTGCAGTTGATGCTGCTCGAGCATCCTTTCATGGATCCGCATCTCCTCAGGATGACTCTGGGCCATCAGTGATGCAAGGTCTGCAATGTTGCTGGACCTTTTCAGCTTGCCTATATGAAAGACAGAAGTCATTGTATTTAGATAACACCGGATCAAAACATGTCAGAAAAAATATTATGCAATTAAACTGTTGAAAGCCTGTGGTGGGATGCTTCGTTGCTGTATTTAAGCTCTACTGTCATGTTGCTGCCCCTCAGTAGAGTGGACTATAAGCAACTTCTGTGGTGATGTGGTTAGGCCCCCCTTCATTTCAAAAAGGATTAATTGTAAAAAGTATTTTGATTTAATGGGTTATTTTTAAAAGAATTTCTTTGTACTGTGGCCTCATAAGTCAGAATGGGTTAATAGTGTTAGCTGACTTGAAGAATTTCAATCAAGCATTTTGATTTGAAGTTGGTACATGTGCTCCTTTTTTTTGTGTGAAAATACAACAGTATTTCCACCATCAACACAACTATAACACTGGGCCACTGTGGCTATGAACACCCCTGAATCTAGTATTTTTATAAACGTAGAAAGACATTTTAAATTCCTTATTATGCGTCTATAGAAAATAACAATCACATATAAAAACAACCGGGTGGTAATTTTCAGTTTGTTGTGCCTTACCAGCACTTGACCGGGAGATGCCGGGGCAGTCCAGTGAGGCGGACCCCAAGGGATTTGAAAACTGTGTATAGAAGGAAAAAACACACAATAAAGCTCACAAACAAAGTGCAACATGTACCGCAAACACAAAACTTTTTAACCAGAATACAATAAGCTTACGTCAGCGTTTTGTTCACGTGAATACTGAAATAAAAGCGCGATTCAGCAGCTTGATGCGAGGTAGCAGCAAGGTACAGAGGTAGCTAGCTATTAGCGGGCTAGCCATCACCACAATTGCCCACAATCAAACAACTTTCTTTATTGCTTAAATAAAGTGCGCTTTTGACCGAAAGGCAAGAAGACGGACAATAACAAAAAAACATTCACCGTCACCGTTTTCCAATTCCGTGGCCGTATAGAGTCCAAATTCTCTGCCATAATAGCAGGCCGGACACTTCCTGGTATATTTTTTCCTTGCGAGTTGCCCCACCAACTCGCTCTGGATGTAGTCACAATGGGGAAATTCCAGGATTGCAACAGCACAGGGATAGCAACACTCAGAGCAACAATCAGAAGGCAAGAAAAAAAAAACAAGATATGACTTTCACTGTCTTTTGTGAGTCACAAAAAACACACTGTACCATGACATTGCAGTTATTTTGAGAGATGTACCTGTACAAGGGACACACACTGGTGAAAGGCAAGTGCTGGGTTTGAAAAAATTACCTTTTTTTATGAGTATCACAACTGTGTATTTGTACAATACATTTAAGCCTGTTTTCCACGAGCCCAGCACACCTCGGTACGGCTCGATTCACTTCAGTACGGCTCGGAATGCTTCTGTCTCCATTAGCACGGTGTTGTGCTTGTGCTGTGATGGTTTGTGTTAGGAGGTTTTAGAAGCGGGGCAGCAGCAGATTCTCAGCGAGGCGGGGCCACACTCCCGTGATGTTACGCACCCGACTGAGTCCTTATTTACACGAGACAAAAAATGGAGGATCCAAGGATTATTGCCTTGCTCGCTCTGTGGTTTTATCTCACAATTAATTTTATCTCATAATTAAGCTGCAACAACACAAGTCACTTTTGTTTTGAATTAACTGCCAAATGACCTAGAAATAATGAGCTGAAACTTGTTTTTATTCGTATTAAATAATGAGACGGTGGCACACTGCCCAACACCACATCCTAGGGCATTTTGGATGTACTGAATTAAAAAAATTCATGTTTTTCACCTTCAGGTCAACGTTTGGAACAACAGTATTATTATTTTCCGTTTAGATGATGCTACACTCCTTCTAAAGTATTGTAAATCTCTGAATTTGGAATGCCGATAGAACATTCAATTTACATATACTTGTACCTTTGACTTGGTGCTAATTTTTTTATGATATTTCAATAAAAAGAACAGAAAGCTTACAAAAAGATTTCTTTTTTGGTCTAGTTAAAAATTACATTACCTTTACAATGGTTGACCCTCAGCATCATTTTGATCAGACTAGGCAATGGAATTTCTATGTAATTATACTGTTTTATAATTCAGTGTTATAACAGACAAACCACACTTTCCAAAACAATTCCATTTTATTATATACAAAATATTAAAATAAAAAAAAACTTTGCAACACAACATGAAGGTTAATCGACATTTTATACACGCCGACCACTGAGTGCTGAGGCTCGGATGAATGAAGGCATCTCTGCCAGCTCTGGTTCAGGAAAGCTCGGTTGAATAATCCGTGCAGGCTGTCGCGGCGGACGCGTGGGATGATTCTACAAGGAAAATGCACACAATAAATACAGCACGAAAGTGCAATATATACAGAAAAGACAATAGTTTTTAACAAGAATACATAAGCTTATTTCAGCGTATTGTTCACATGAATAATTACAATAAAAGCTTTAGTCCGCAGTGTGCTGCAATAAAGCAGCGATCCATCCACAAATGAACAGCTTTTTTATTGCATAAATAAACTGAGCGTCTTACCGAATATATTTGCGAAAAAACGCACAATAAAAAAAAATTAAAACTCACCGTTAAAGGACTCCGATGTCGAGACCTCCCGGTATATTTTTTCATTCCGGGCGGCTCCGTCTAACTCGCGCTGAATACGTTCGTCTGAGAATGCAGTGAACAGACACTGCAGCTCCTTATTGGTCCATGGAACACCCTTATTACGCGAAGCCATTTTTGATAGAGAATAAATGAAAATAGCACAGCAATACACTGAAAAGGAACCGCCAACAGTGGTTGCGTGCTGAGTAAAGGCGGTCGTGAAGATTCTTTTTTTTTTTTTTTTCCAAAAACTTTATTGAGAAGGTCGTGAAGATTTGGTAGATGAGGAGGAGGAGAGGGGCGGTTACAACCTGACCAATCAGCGCCGGTTACGACCTGACCAATCAGCGGCGACCAGTCTGTTAACGTCACAACACGGCACAGCTCAGCACTGCTGTACCCTGCTCTGGAGCGGGGCTGAGAATCGTGGCTGTTAAACCGTGTTGGGGCTTGTGGAAAAGTGTACAAAGCGTGCTGAGCCGTCCCGTGTCGCGCTAAAGCGTGCTAGTGGAAAAGGCCCTTTAGTAAAAGCTGGGTTTATGTTTCAAATGCCTAGCTTTTTATGGTGGTCAAAAAATTCTAGAGGTGACCCAAATTCTATGGTGGAGAGACCCAGCTGGTCTATCATCTCTGAAGAGCTGGAGCAGGTGGCTGCTGAGAGGGAGGTCTGGGCTTCTCTGCTTGAACTGCTGCCTCCGTGACGCGGAGAAGCGGTAGAAGATGGATGGATGGAAAAAATTCTGAATGCATTTATACAGTAGGCTCAACTGAATCATGAAAATGAAGCACGCTGACTTTCAAATAATGAGTTTTGTGCTACAACAGCTCATTAGCTTTTCCATGCCTGTGATTAAATACGGTATGCAATTGCATTGCTGGACTTTTTTGATGTGCTTTACATGAAACAATAAACTGTACCGTGAGTATTACATTATTACAATATAATGTAATTATATTATTTGACTATTGGGCTTTACCTGTGCGTGAAAGTGTTGACGGAGATGTGCCAAACTGTGAGCGAGCTGGACTTGGTTCTGGTGCCGGATGATCTAGATCCGTAGCAGGAGAAGGATCTGTGCAGGAGAAGCCGGCTCGTATCGCGGGAGGTGGGCTCCGTCGGTGTGGAAGCATAATCTAAAAAAAAAAATAAAAGCACTTGTAATAGTTAACACGACAGTGCAACATGTACGCCAAGTTTTTTTTTTTTTTTTTAAAACCGTGATGGCGAGCTAGCTAGCGTGGCGACAGCTACGATCCACTCGTGAGCTACGATAACGGCGTGGGACTTGTTATTTATTTATTGTTATACATAATTATAGTTAGCATGAAACAGGCTGGATAAGGTAAAAACATTAATGTCAAGAAAAAAAAAACACCGTCTGTGGTTAACGTAATTGTCGCCGAGGGGTCCACTCCCAGCTCACGTCCATTGATCGCTGGCCAGTTTCCATCAATTTGGTCCATGAGATCGAACCACTTCCAATGCTGCGGTTCGCCCCGCTTCTACTGTTATGATCCTTTATGGATCGGTACGAAAGTGCAACATGTAAAAAAAAAAATAAAAAACTTTTAACCAGGATTACAACTAACTATTTCATCAGATATTGTCAACACAAAAAACAACATACAAGGACGGACATAGCATTAAGCTAGGTCATCGTTTAAACACGATTAAGTTTTTGTCTGTCCTAAGTGAACTTTCCACTGTTGGAAAAAATAACATAAAGCATGAATATCAGATCACTTACCGTCCTGTATATCACAATATCATGGCTTCAACTGCTGAAGTTGGGTGCGTCGCGGCTGCACATTCAATTCAATTCGGGTGGCTGGGTCTAATTCCCGGTGCGTCTCCGTGTAATTTCTGGTGCGTCTGTTTGTGCGCCCCACTGCAGGCTCAGTCTGCTTCCCTCTGCATTCTCTCATCAGCCGAAATGCACAGGAAACTCTGCTGGACTGCGGTGTTGGATTTCTGCTGATTTCTGTGAAGCCATTCTCTCGTTGTGGTTTATAATATCACTTGTTCGCGGGCTCACTGACGAAAAATTGCAAATGGCGACCAGCAAGCGATTCTGGAAAGTCAGCGTAACGCCCACTCTCATGACGCTACGCACAGACCAATGAATGACCAGCAGTGGCGTGACGAAACGGGGCCGGGAGCCTTCGGACCTGCTTTTTACGGTGCCGAAAAAAGTGTCAGTTAAACTGGAACTGTTCCGAAAAAGGGAACTGTGAGGCCTTTGGGTTCCGAGTGGGAAACCGGACAATGGAGGCCGATCGGGGCCAAACGGGGCCTTTGGGTTCCAAGTGGAAAAGCGCCTGTCTTTCAGACCCTATTCCTACCAGATTATTTAAAGAAGTCTTCCCATTTATTGGTAGCTCTATTCTTCAAATAATCAATTCTTCATTAACATTAGGCCATGTACCGCAGCTTTTAAAACTGCTGTAATTAAACCCTTACTTAAAAAGCCAGTGCTGGATCCAGGAGTTTTGGCTAACTATAGACCAATCTCTAATCTGCCTTTCATTTCAAAAATCTTAGCGTTGTTGCTACGCATTTCTTTGACTACTTGCAGGGAAATGCGTTATTTGAAGAGTTTTAATCTGGGTTTAGAATCCATCATAGTACTGAAACAGCTTTAGTGAAGGTCACTAATGACCTCCTTATCACATCTGATAATGGACTTGCTTCTTTACTTGTCCTTTTAGACGTTAATGCAGCTTTTGATACTATCGATCATAATATTTTACTTGATAGATTAGAACACCATGTTGGACTTAATGGAACTTTGTGGCAGTGGTTTAGATCTTATTTATCTGATAGGTTCCAGTTTGTTCATGTCAGTAATGAGTTTTCTTCCAACTCAAAGCTCAGTCACGGAGTTCCGCAGGGATCTCTGCTACGCCCTATTCTTTTTAGTTTATATATGCGTCCGCTCGGCAACATTATTAGAAAGCACTACAGTGATCCCTCACTTATCGCGGTTAATGGGTTCCAGAACCGACCGCGAAAAGTGAAAAACCGCGAAGTAGCGTCACCCCTAATGACGCCATCCATAAATAATACGTACGTTCATTCTCCCACTCTCTCTCTCTCATATGATACGTGTGTGTGTGTACGTGTACATACATATGTAGATGTAAACAAAGTGTACATAAATATGTTTTTAGAACTCTTTTATTCTTATAACAAGATACGTAACTCAAGATGAAAATGATTTACTGCACAGGTTAATGAGAGCTTTACTGCTCCTCAGGTGACGCCTCATCGTGAGGTGCTGGAGGCTCAGGATCATCGAGGGCAGCTTCCGATAGAGTTGAAGCTGCAGGAGGCGGCGTAGTGATTCGACGGGAAGACTATTTCGCACAAAATGGCACAAGAGAACAGCAAAAAGTTCCACGCGGCGAGACTAAGTAACACGAGCGATAAAAAGCAATGAATGCGGTCTTCCTTCCCTTCATGGATGCTCGGCAGGGAGAGGAGGTGGGTGAAACGTCTCGGCCAACCAGCTTGCGGGGTGAAACATCTCGGCCAATCAGCTTGCGAGATTTCCGAGCCGAGCCAACACGAGAACAGCGAACAGAGAGTTGTGCGGCTGTCCGTGTTGACACCTGATGGTCTAATGTAGTCTCCCTGCCTTCTGCTAGCGCCCGCCCATTATTTCTCAATTTTGAATTTTTGATGAATATTTTTGAAAAATCCGCGATGCACTGAGGGCGCGAAAGGTGAAGCGCGAAGTAGCGAGGGATCACTGTATACGTTTTCATTGTTATGCAGATGACACAGTTATACCTGTCAATGAAGCCAGATGATAGTAATCAATTAGGCAATTTAGAGGCCTGTCTTAAGGAAATCAAAGCTTGGATGACTTGTAATTTCCTGCTATTAATTTCAGATAAGAATGAAGTCATTGTAGTTGGTCCAAAAAAACCCCTTAGAAATACTTTTCCAAATCAAACTCTTAGTTTGGATGCAGTTACTCTTTCTCTGAATAGTTCTGTGAGGAACCTTGGAGTTATTTTTGACCAAGATCTGTTTTTTAATTCACACGTTAAACTTGTTTCTACGACTGGCTTCTATCGTTTGCGTAGTATTACCAAGATTAAGAGCATCTTATCAATTGGAGGAATAGGGAGACAGTTTTATTTTGGTGGGGAAAAAAGTGGAACTGAACTTCTGCATCGGCGACCGCCCGACAGATTATTGCATGAGCCCTTGGGCGCTCTCGTGCTGCAGACTGCCCTCTTTGCTGTCCCACCAACACCACTCTCTGCAGAGACTTGGCTCCAACCACTCCGGAGAATCAGTGGGTTGCAAAATCAGGCGCGCGCGCGCGCGCACACACACACACACACACACACACACACACACACGGCTGACATCCACCCCGGTCAGACCGGTCTGTACCCACAAGAAGAAGTGCTGTTGTGAGCCAAGAGTAGCCCATGCTGGGATGCAGAGGTGAGGTCCCTGGTTATCGCGTAAAAACTCAGGAAAAGCTCCATGTGCTACTGAACTTAAAAAGTTCCACCTCCCCTCTCCCTGTAACCATGGAGTTACAGCTCCATCAATGCTGTAACAGTTCACTGTTGAGATTAAAAAAAAAAAAATGTTGAGAAATTCTGTCCTGGAATTACATTTTTGTCTTTTTTTTTTTTTTTTTGTCTTAGTTTGAAACAGTTTTTTCTTCACTGAAAATATTGTATAGTGGTGAACTTTTTGTGAACTTTTGGTTTTTGTTTTTAGATATTAATCTTTTTTTTTAATGCAATACAATTTAGTTTGTTTTCTCCTGTAAAACATTTTTAGGATTTTAGTTGTAGATTTTAGAGTTTTAGACCCTATTTATTTGGAGTCAACAAACACATTTCTTGTTCTCCTGTATTGTACAGTTTTATATTATGTTTTGTTTGAAATTGAACAAAGAATTCATTTTAATATTTTTTTGTTTAAAAATTAATATAGAGCTAAAAGCAGCTAAAATGTGAGCTTGATAAAATAATGTGTGAAAGCAAGTTAAATTAAAGCTGCAAGCAGTTGTAAGCACGCCCTTGCCCCCTGCGCAACTGTGGACCCCGGCGACCGTTGTACGTAGCGGGCTCAGAAAATTTCCCGTTGTTGCAGTAAGCGCTACATGGCAAGGCATCAAACTTTGCCACGCCCCTACGGCCAAACCGTCGAGCTTTTGAAAAGTATTCAATAACTTTTAATGCCACATGGGTATACCACAAATGAGCTCAATCAGACTAAAACCCTAGGATGAGTTTGATCAAATGCATGAGGTGGAACTCTGGTCACTGTCACTTCCTGCCAAAATGGCCGACTTCCTGTTGGGTGTAGACCATCACTTCTATGGAGTTTTTTGCATGTCTTGACATGATAAACATCTCACCCGATTTTCATCTTTCTACGTGAAAGTAAGCGTGTGCCACTCCCCATGGACTTCACATGTTAGGTGGCACTGTCAAGCCAATTTTTGTGGGGTCATTCATATTTCCTCCAAAATATTAAATTTTTTGCCAGTCTTGAGGTCCCTGCAAAAAATGGTGAGTTTTCATGCACACTGACTACCCCAAAAATGAGATCTTAGATGGAGAAGAAGAAAAAAAAATTCTAACATTTACAATAGAGCTCTCGCCCACTGACGTTGTCAGTGGCTCGGGTCCTAATTAAAGCTGTAAGTGGGCCCTCGCCCCCCACACAACCGTGGACCCCGGCGCCTGTTGTACCTAGCTGGCTCTGAAAATTTCCTGTTGTTGCGGCAAGCACTGCGTGAATAATAAAATAAACCATTTGGTACAGTACTTCCTGTGAGCAGTAGGTGGTGCTATAACTTTTGTCAATCGTTTTTATGTAAGAGTGTGTGGGGCGGGACTAATATCCATCGTAGAAAATTTGGTGAAAATCAGATAAAATTTGTCCAAGTTATAACTTTCCAATGTTCCATGGCGAAGAGTCAACCTTGGCCATGTCGCCATGGCAACACTTCCCTTTCAGTTATGTGTTGCCCACCCATATAGGACTACATATGACAGTCACCTCGACCTATGTTCCAGATTTCGTGACTCCCAAGTCCTTCCCAAGCCTCTCAACAAGATCACGGAGTGAATGGCGAGGGGGGGCGTGTCCATGGTAACAGCGGTGACGCCATGCTAAAGGTGATGTGCAGTTATGATCAGCCAGGTGGTCTGATAAACCTCAGAAAATTGTATGTCCTTCTGGCAAGCAGCGCGCGAGTATGACATGGGAGTTATGGCAACTTCCTGTCCATTGGCAGTAGGGGGCGCTTTCGCTATGTGTCATTCTTTATTATAAAATTTATCAGTATTGGCTACCTATTCACCACACAAAATTTGGTTGAAATCAGTCAATGTATGCCAGAGTAAAGGCCATTGGAAGGGTGATGGTGATACTGCAAACTTGGCCATGTGCCTTCTGCCAAACCGTCGGGCATTTGGAAATGTTTTCAACAGCGTTTGATGGCAGATGAGTATAAATGATTGGTACCATTTATGGTGACAATCAGACTATCTATTTCAGAGATATTGAAGAAAACCTTTGGTGTAACCTTCATATCTCCAAGAGAGGGCGCTATTGCTACTGATGAATATTTATAGCTGTAATTGTTTGGAGGCAAACCCATATACATCGTTCCTATCTTGGTGCCAATCTGACATTTCATTCCGGATTTATTAAAAAAAAAACATGATGCAAGCTTTCTGGTGCAAACCTTTCTGCCTCCTATAGGTGGCACTGTAGATTTCTATGAATACTGCTCTTGAACTGTTTGTAATTGGACTGATATCCATAATATTGAATATAGTTGAAATCCAACAATGCGTAACAGTTATTGCCGTCAGAATGGTTATATAATGATCATGGAAAGGCATCAGAATTTGCCACGCTCCTACGGCTAAACCGTCGAACTTTTGGAAAAGTTTTCAATAACTTGTAATGGCACATGGGTATGGATGATTGTCACCACAAATTAGCTCAATTGGACTAAAACCCTAGGACGAGTTCAATCAAATGCGCGAGGTGGAAATTAGGTCACCGCCACTTCCTGCCAAAATGGCCAACTTCCTGTTTGGTGTAGACTAACACTTCTATGGAGTTTTTTTGCATGTCTTGACATGATGAACATCTCACCCGATTTTCATCTTTCTACATGAAAGTAAGCATGTGCCACTCCCCATTGATTTCAAGATTCAAAGGCTTTATTATCATGTGCACAGTTAAGAAATGCTAGATTTCCTGAGCAATGAAATTGTTGACTGAATGAAATTCTGACGTTGTCAGTGGCTTGGGCCCTAACAATTACAATAGGGCTCTTGCCCACTGATGTTGTCAATGGCTCGGGCCCTAACAATTACAATAGGGTTCTTGCCCGCTGACTTTGTCAGTGGCTCAGGCCCCAATGATACTGACTTGTTTGGAGACAGCTGTGGTCTTCTGAAAGAATGTCAATGAAAGGATGACATTTCTTAAAAGCACATTTTGAGATAAATTTGTCCATGTCTATTAGGGCCCGAGCCACTGACAACGTTCGTGGGCGAGAACCCCATTTTATCTGTTAGTATTATTTTTTTCTTCTTCTTTGCCATCTAAGATCTCATTTTTGGGGTAGTCAATGTGCACGAAAACTCATCATTTTTTTGCAGTGACTTCAAGACTGGCAAAAAGTTTAATATTTTGGAGGAAATATTAATACCTCACAAAAATGGCTCTACAGCGCCACCTAAGATGTGAAATCAATGGAGAGCAGCGCACGTTTACTTTTGTGTAGAAAGATGAAAATCGGGTGAGATGTTTATCATGTCATGACATGCAAAAAACTCCATAGAAGTGATGGTCTACACCCAACAGGAAGTTGGCCATTTTGGCAGGAAGTGTCAGTGACCAGATTTCCACCTCACGCATTTGATCAAACTCGTCCTAGGGTTTTAGTCTGATTGAGCTCATTTGTGGTGACAATCATCTATACCTATGTGCCATTAAAAGTTATTGAAAACTTTTCATGATACTGGACGATTTGGCCGTAGGGGCGTGACAAAGTTTGACGCCTCGCCATGATCATTCTGTGACCATTCTGATGGCAATAACTCTGGTATGCGTTGTTGGATTTCAACCAAATTCAAAATTGTGGATATTAGTCCAATTCTAAACAGTTCTATAGAACAAAATTTCTAGAAATCTACAGCGCCACCTATAGGAGACAGAAAGGTTAGCGTCAGAAAGTTTGCACCATGTTGTTTTTTTAATACCTCGGGAATGGCATGTCGGATTGGCACCAAGATAGGTATGATGTATACAGGTATGCCTCTGAACAATTATAACTATGAATATTCATGAGTAGCAATAGTGCCCTCTCTTGGAGACGTGAATTATACATAAAAGGTTTTCTTAAATAGTCTTATTGGTACCATTTATGGTGACAATCATCTATACCCAAATGCCATCAAAAGTTGTTGAAAACGTTTCCAGATGTCTGATGGTTTGGCGGAAGGGGCGTGGCCAAGTTTGCAGTATTGCCATCACCCTTTCAAAGCCTGTAACTCTGGCATACATTGACTGATATCAACCAAATTGTGTGTGGTGAATAGGTAGCAATACTGATCATTTCTGTAATAAAGAATGGCACATAATGACAGCGCCCTCTGCTGTCAGTGGACAGGAAGTTACAATAAGTCACATGTAGAATGTCCGATTGCTGCTAAACTTTATATAAATGATACTAGTCAGACCCAGAAAAGATTTTTGTAATGATAACAAACATAGCTATAGTGCCCCCTGGGGGGGGACAAAGGTTTATAACTCAGGCACACTTTGTCCAAATTCAACCAAATTTTGTGTGGTGGATCACTAGCCTACATCGAACCTTTGTATAATGAAAAATGACACATAGCTGTAGCGCCCTCTAGCAGAAAAAAGAAAGCCTTATAACTCTGAAATACTTTGTCCAAATTCAACCAAATTTTGTGTGGTGCATGGTTAACCAACACTGAACCTGGAGCACAAAAAACACCATTCTGGAAGCATATGATGGGAGATTTGAAGACATCTTCCAGGACATCTTTGAAAAAAATTACAAGCCAGAATTTGACAAGCTGAAGATCTGGTATGAGCAGATACCAGATCTGATAGACCAGAGCAGATAGGTATGCTCATATCAGATCTTCAGCTTGTCAAATTCTGGCTTGTAATTTTTTTCAAAGATGTCTTTAAATCTCCCATCATATGCTTTCAGAATGGTGTTTTTTGTGCTCATGTACAAGGGCACACTGAGCAGAAAAAAATGAAATTATAACATAAGTAGTAAATATTAATAATGATGTCATAATTGGATGTAGAACATCCAACAACTGCACATAGCTCTGGCGCCCCCTAGCAGAAAAACAAAGCTTAATAATGCTGGCATACTTTGTCTGAAGTCAACCAAATTTAGCGTGTTGAATGGCCAGCCAATGGTGAACATTTCTATGATATACAATGAGATGCAGCAGTAGTGCCCCCTACTGCCAATGGACAGGATGTTGTCATAACTCACATGTACATAATCCAAATGGACCCAAACTTGATATACATGGTACTAGTACCACCCAGAACAGATTTATATGACTGATGATGATAGATTGAGCCGTCGCCAACGACGGATCTCCCGCTTTCTGGCTGCATTAAATTGTAAGGGGGTGCTTGTGACGGCGATGACTGATGAGGCCAATGCGTGAAGCACATGGCATATCGCAATCGGGACAGATATACATAATTGGCTGAGTGGATGACACGGACTGCTGTAGACGTCTCTGTTGCTGGGCAGCACCGTGACGTGCCTTATGGCGGGCATCCAAACGGGCAGTTCTATCTCTCTCAAAGAGGTCAACACCTTCATGGCAGCTCTTTCGCCACAGGGGGCGGTTCTTGGCCTGAATTTCCCATGTCATAGGATCAATCCCCACACGTCTTGAGTGAGGCTTTGAGCATGTCTTTATACCACTTCCACTGACCGTCCCATGACCTCCGCCCTTCGTCCAACTGGCCAAATAACAGGATTTTAGGAATGCGCTGATCTGTCATCTGAAAAACGTGGCCAGTCCAGCGCAACTGGGAACATATCATGAATGACTCAATGCTGGTGATATTGCACTGGTGGAGGACTTCTATGTTGGCAACTTTGTCTCGCCACGTGATTCCACACAGCTTCCTTAAACACCGCATGTGAAACTGTTGAAGTTTCTTCACATGGGGGCGATAGGTTGTCCACGACTTGCACCCATAGAGAAGTGTAGATAGAACAATGGTGAGATAGACCTTGATCTTGGTGCTTAGACGAATGCCATGCTTCGACCATAGACGATGCTGTAGGCGTCCATAGGATGTGCTAGCCTTGCTGATGCGGTGGGTAACTTCATCATCAATCTTAGTGTTCTGCGAGATAGTTCCCCCCAGGTAGCAGAACTTGTCAACTGCCTTGAGTGGTTCGCCACCGATGGTAATAACAGGATTTATCAGGAGCATACCAGGACAAGGTTGATGTAAAACCTCTGTCTTCTTGATACTTATAGTGAGTCCATGACAATTCGTTGCTCTAGCAAACTGGTCAACGATGAACTGTGCGTCTTCAAGAGTGTGAGCGATGAGTGCGCAGTCGTTGGCATAGAAAAGATCTCGCAGCATCATGCATGACGTCTTTGTTTTAGCCTTTAAACACTGCAAGTTGAATACATTGCTGTCAGTGCGAAACCAAATCCTTACACCCCTGTCGCAGTCCTTAAAGGCATCAAGGAGCATTGCAGCGAAGATGATACTAAAAAGGAGCGGGGCCATAACACACTCCTACTTAGTGCCATTGATGATAGGGAATAGATTGGAGATTAAACCACTCTCAACCACCCGCCCGACCATGCCATCGTGGAATGAGCGGATGATATTGACGAGCTTAGGAGGGCACCCGACCCTGGTGAACAGCTTCCACAGGCCCTCTCTTCCAACAGAGTCGAAGACCTTAGTCAGGTCTCCTAACACTATGAACAGATCACAATTTTGTTCTCGGCACTTCTGTTGTATTTGCCTGGCTGCAAACATCATGTCAGTGGTGCCTCGTCCTGCTCGAAAGCCGCACCGACTCTCGGAAATTATGTTGTCGACAACATAGTGATTGATAAGATAAGATAAGCCTTTATTAGTCCCACAATGGGGAAATTCCAGGATTGCAACAGCACAGGGATAGCAACACTCAGAGCAATAATTAAGATAAGAAAATAAGAGCAGTGAATATACATATAGGGGGGCAAAAAAAGTATTTAGTGAGCCACCAATTGTGCAAGTTCTCCCACTTAAAAGATGAGAGAGGTCTCCAATTTTCATCATAGGTATACCTCAACTATGAGAGACAAAATGAGAAAAAAAAAATCACATTGTCTGATTTTTAAAGAATTTATTTGCAAATTATGATGGAAAATAAGTATTTGGTCAATAACAAAAGTTCATCTCAATACTTTGTTATATACCCTTTGTTGGCAATGACAGAGGTCAAACGTTTTCTCTAAGTCTTCACAAGGTTTTCACACACTGTTTCTGGTATTTTGGCCCATTCCTCCATGCAGATTTCCTCTAGAGCAGTGATGTTTTGGGGCTGTCGCTACGCAACACGGATTTTCAACTCCCTCCAAAGATTTTCTATGGGGTTGAGATCTGGAGACTGTCTAGGCCACTCCAGGACCTTGAAATGCTTCTTACGAAGCCACTCCTTCGTGGCCTGGGCGGTGTGTTTGGGATCATTGTCATGCTGAAAGACCCAGCCACGTTTCATCTTCAATGCCCTTGCTGATGGAAGGAGGTTTTCACTCAAAATCTCACGATACATGGCCCCATTCATTCTTTCCTTTACACGGATCAGTCGTCCTGGTCCCTTTGCAGAAAACATACCTGCCAACTATTCCGGTTTTGCCGTAATGGTTACGGTTTTCAAGACCCCATTCCGGGTTACGGCTTTATTAATCAAAATTACGTTTTTTCACTAAAAATTCAGTCAAAAATTTTAAATCGTACAAAAACCACGAAAGCAATTCCAAACACGAGATCGCTAGGAATCGTATCTAAATTTACCTGAAGCGTTTGGTAAGCTAACGCTGTCGCTATAGCTAATGCCATAGCTAGTCGTAGCACCTAACACCGATACAAAGAAGCAACTCCGTCCCCGGTGATTGGGGCTCACCGGAGGAACCAACCGAGGCAACAGTTGGACGGGAGCCGGATCGGAGCTCAAGTACAGCGGTGGTAGGAGACGGGGACCAGTGGAGGAGCAGCCGGGGCCCCAGCTGGATAAGTCGACTGTAGCTGGAGCCCAGCTACAGCGGTGGGCTCGGCGGAGGAACTACTGAGGAAGACGGGGGTAGGTGGCGGGGCTCAGCGGAGGATTTACCGGGACCCCAGCTGGACCGGAGCAGGATCGGAGCTCAACTACAGCGGCGGTGGGCGGCGGGACTCGGTGGAGGAGCTGCCAGTACCCCGGCTGGACATGAGTTCAATTGCAGCGGCGGTAAGCAGCGGGACTAGCAACGGAGGGGGCTAGCTGAGGCCCAGCTGGATTCGAGGTCGGTCGGCTCGGATATTGGCGTCACCAGCAGAGATTGTTTTACTATCAACAGGTCAGTAAAAATGCCACCAAAGAAGGAGGAAATGGAAGAGATCAAAAAATCTCTGAACTAAGTTCAGAGTTTATTTTCTTGGAACATAAGTCAATATTATACAGTAATAAGTGGCATTCATCTGTTTGTTTTATGTCATTTAAGCACAGTTCTGGTACTTAAAAATCATAAAAACCCAGGAGCAGGGGGTCCCTCAGACCCCCTGCTAAATTTTCAGATAATTTCCCCAACCCCAAATCACATCCCTGGGTAAAGAATGACATACTGAGGCAGGCCAGAAAGTTATGGGGAACAGAAGTTTACCTAAATGAACATTAACAAAAACTAATGCTGAAATAGCATGGCAAGCATGGATGCTGAAAAGACAAAATAAGATACAGGCAACATGGACAAGAAATTGCAGAGTTTTTTTTTTTTTTTTAATTTTTAAAAAAAAAAAGAGTTTGGATCAAACTAATTGGAACACCCGAGGAAGCAAAAGAGTATAATAATCAGAGATCTTACCGACTTAAATATAGATGAACACTGATTAAGAAAATTAAGAGACTATGATAATCCATATCCACACACATGGCAAGTCTTTTCGTGAGGAATACTCCAAAGCATTTCCAGGAATTATTACTGCAGACTGTGAGCGCATATTCAGCCATGTGAACAAGAACAAAACTGAGTTCAGGTCCAATCTGTCAACTAAAGTTCTGGGCAACCTCATGACCAGGAAAATGATGATGACAGCTTCGGGTAACAAGTGCCACAGTGTGTTCCATTCAAAAGACCAACTGAAGAAAGCTAAGAGATCCATCCATCCATCCATCCATCTTCTACCGCTTTTCCGGAGGTCCGGGTCGCGGAGGCAGCAGTTCAAGCAGAGAAGCCCAGACTTCCCTCTCCCCAGCCACCTGCTCCAGCTCTTCAGAGGGGATACCAAGGCGTTCCCAGACTAGCTGGGAGACATAGTCTCTCCACCGAGTCCTGGGTCTGCCCCGGGGTCTCCTCCCAGTGGGACGTGCCTGAAACACCTCAAGTGGGAGGCGTCCAGGAGGCATCCTAATCAGATGCCCATACCACCTCAACTGACTCCTTTCAATGTGGAGGAGCAGCGGTTCTACTCTGAGCCTCTCCCGGATGACTGAGCTCCTCACCCTAACTCTGAGGGTGAGTCCAGCAATCCTACGGAGAAAGCTCATTTCAGCCGCTTGTATCCGCGATCTCGTTCTTTCGGTCATTACCCAAAGCTCGTGACCATAGGTGAGAGTAGGAACGTAGATTGACTGGTAAATCGACAGCTTTGCCTTAGAACTAAGCTCCCTCTTCACCACAACAGACCGGTACAACGTCCGCATCACTGCAGATGCTGCTCCAATCCGTCTGTCGATCTCTCGCTCCATTTTCCCCTCACTCGTGAACAAGACCCCAAGATACTTAAACTCCTCCACTTGGGGCAGGAGCCTGTCCCCAACCCGGAGAGGACAATCCACCTTTTTCCGGCTGAGGACCATGGACTCGGACTTGGAGGTGCTGATTCTCATCCCAGCCGCTTCACACTCAGCGGCAAACCGTCCCAGCAAGAGCTGTAGGTCATTGCTGGATGAAGCCAACAGGACAACATCATCTGCAAACAACAGAGATGAGATCCTGTGGTCACCAAGCATGACACCCTCCATTCCCTGGCTGCGCCTAGAAATCCTGTCCATAAAAATTATGAACAGGACCGGTGACAAAGGGCAGCCCTGGCGGAGTCCAACTCTCACTGGGAATGACTCCGACCGAGTGTTGGCAATGCGAACTAAACTCTCACAACGGTCGTACAGAGACCGAATAGCTCGTAACAACAAGCCCGATACCCCATACTCCCGAAGCACCCCCCACAAAAATCCACGAGGGACGCGGTCAAATGCCTTCTCCAAGTCCACAAAACACATGTAAACTGGTTGGGCAAACTCCCACGAACCCTCAAGAATTCTCGAGAGGGTAAAGAGCTGGTCCGATGTGCCACGGCCAGGACGAAAACCACATTGCTCCTCCTGAATCCGAGGTTCGACCAACGGCCAGACTCTCCTCTCCAGTACCTTGGCATAGACCTTCCCAGGGAGGCTGAGGAGTGTGATCCCTCTAAAGTTGGAGCACACCCTCCGGTCCCCTTTTTTGAAGAGAGGAACCACCACCCCGGTTTGCCATGCCAAAGGCACTGCCCCCGACCTCCACGCAATGTTGCAGAGGCGTGTCAACCATGACAACCCAACAACATCCAGGGCCTTGAGGTACTCGGGGCGAATCTCGTCCACCCCCGGGGCCCGGCCACCAAGGAGATTTTTAACCACCTTGGCGACCTCAGCCCCTGTGATAGGCGAGTCATCCCCCTCGTCCCCAAACCCTGCTTCCTCTGTGGAAGGCGTATCAGTGGGATTGAGGAGATCCTCGAAGTATTCCTTCCACCGCCCGACGATATCCCCAGTTGAAGTCAACAGTGTCCCATCCGCACCATACACAGTGTGGACGGGGAGCTGCTTTCCCCTCCTGAGCCGCCGAACAGTTTGCCAGAATCTCTTTGAAGCCGACCGAAAGTCTTGTTCCATGGCCTCACCGAACTCCTCCCATACCCGGGTTTTTGCTTCAGCAACCACCCGAGCTGCACTCCGCTTGGCCTGCCGGTACACCTCAGCTGCTTCGGGAGTCCCACAAGCCAACCAAGCTTGATAGGACTCCTTCTTCAGCTTAATGGCCCCCCTCACCACTGGTGTCCTAAGCTAAGAGATGCACCATGGAAAACAACAATGCTTGAGAGTTACCGTAGAGTTTGTCCTTGATCTTTTCCATCAGCATATCTGCATTGACAATTTAAGGAAAATAGAAACATGATTGTTGAAGAAATATGAGGTTGTTAGCCACATTTTAACTTGATTTAATGCTAATATTTGTTTGCCGTCGGGGGGCTTCACCCCCCTGAACCCCCCACCAGGACTTTGTCCTGGACCTACCGGGGCCTGCGGCCCCTGGACCCTGGCAAGCTACTAGGCTTTTCAGGTTTTAAAAGATGGCAGGTATGAGAAAAACAGCCCCAAAGCATGATGTTTCAACCCCCATGCTTCACAGTAGGTATGGTGTTCTTTGGATGCAACTCGGCATTCTTTCTCCTCCAAACACGACAAGTTGAGTTTTTACCAAAAAGTTCTATTTTGGTTTCATCTAACCATATGACATTCTCCCAATCCTCTTCTGGATCATCCAAATGCTCTCTAGCAAATTTCAGACGGGCCTGGGCATGTACTGGCTTAAGCAGGGGGACACGTCTGGCACTGCAGGATTTGAGTCCCTGGCGGCGTAGTGTGTTACTGATGGTAGCCTTTGTTACTTTGGTCTCAGCTCTCTGCAGGTCATTCACTAGGTCCCCCCGTGTGGTTCTGGGATTTTTGCTCACCGTTCTCGTGATCATTTTGACTCCACGGGGTGAGATCTTGTGTGGAGCCCCAGATCGAGGGAGATTATCAGTGGTCTTGTATGTCTTCCATTTTCTAATAATTGCTCCCACAGTTGATTTCTTCACACCAAGCTGCTTACGTATTGCAGATTCAGTCTTCCCAGCCTGGTGCAGGTCTACAATTTTGTTTCTGGTGTCCTTTGACAGTTCTTTGGTCTTGGCCATAGTGGAGTTTGGAGTCTGACTGTTTGAGCTTATGGACAGGTGTCTTTTATACTGATAACGAGTTCAAACAGGTGCCATTATTACAGGTAATGAGTAGAGGACAGAGGAGCCTCTTCAAGAAGAAGGTACAGGTCTGTGAGAGCCAGAAATCTTGCTTTTGTTTGTAAGTGACCAAATACTTATTTTCCACCATAATTTGCAAATAAATTCTTTAAAAATCCTTCAGTGTGATTTTCTGGATTTTTTTTCCCCCTCATTTTGTCTCTCATAGTTGAGGTATACCTATGATGAAAATTGGAGACCTCTCATCTTTTAAGTGGGAGAACTTGCACAATTGGTGGCTCACTAAATACTTTTTTACCCCACCATATGTACACATAAATATACACTACCATTCAAAAGTTTGGGGTCACTTAGAAATTTCCTTATTTTTGAAAGAAAAGCACTGCTTTTTCAATGAAGATAACTTTAAACTAATCAGAAATACACTCTAATATCTAATATACATTGCTAATGTTGTAAATGACTATTCTAGCTGCAAATGTCTGGTTTTTGGTGCAATATCTACATAGGTGTATAGAGGCCCATTTCCAGCAACTATCACTCCAGTGTTCTAATGGTACAATGTGTTTGCTCATTGCGTCAGAAGGCTAATGGATGATTAGAAAACCCTTGTGCAATCATGTTAGCACAGCTGAAAACAGTTTAGCTGGTTAGAGAAGCTATAAAACTGACCTTCCTTTGAGCAGGTTGAGTATCTGGAAAAAATTGTTATTTCAAATACAAATCATTATTTCTAACCTTGTCAATGTCTTGACTATATTTTCTATTCATTTTACAACTCATGGTGGTAAATAAGTGTGACTTTTCATGGAAAACACAAAATAATTGTCTGGGTGACCCCAAACTTTTGAACGGTAGTGTATATACACATTGCAGAGCATTGTAGCTAGATGGAATAAACAGCATAACCGTCTATTTAGTTACCCTACATGGTATGAATATGTACCCATACATATTGTCACCATCCGTAGCGACTGATATTGTTCTAGTTGTATGCTGGAGGGGACCATTTGTGTAAGTCTGTTGCGTCTTTTGCATTCAATACTATTAGGTCGTCACGTTTTTTTTGCTATCTCTGCGAGCAGCCCTGCTTAGGTTATACAGTCTGACAGCCGTATGTAGGAAGGACCGGCGAAACCTCTCGGTCGCACACCTAGGATGATGTAGTCTACTGCTAGATGAGCTCCTCAGTGCGTTCAGTATGTCCTGCATAAGGTGGGACTCGGACTCCAGCAGAGATGACAGTTTAGCCACCATCCTTCTCTCTCCTATCTCCTCCACTGGGTTAAGACGTTGCCCCAGGACAGAGCTAGCTTTCTTGATCAGTTTGTTCAGTCTCTTCCTGTCGGCTGCTGTAATGCCACTGCCCCAGCAGACCACTCCAAAAGTGATGGCTGATGCCACCACCATGTCGTAGAATGTCTTCAGCAGCACCCCTTGCACACCAAAAGACCTGAGCCTCCTCAGTAGGAACGCTGTCCCTTCTTGTAGAGTGCATCAGTATTGTGTGACCAGTCTAGTTTATTGTTCACATGAACACTCAGGTACTTGTAGGATGTCACCATATCAATGTCTGTTCCCTGTATGTTTACTGGTGCTGTGGGGGGTTTTCCTTGCCTGCGGCAGTCCACGACCAGCTTCTTTTTTTTTTTTCCACAATATCTTTATTGAACCTTTTTTTTTTTTTTAACAAACATGATACAAACAATCAAACACTAACGCTAAAGTACTACAAAAAAAAAAAAAATGCACTAAAAACACCAACAACCACCAACAAAATCAAGTCTTCAACAATGCTCCTCTGTTTAGTCTAGACAATCCAATACATAAGTATACATATTATGTTCACCAGTTTGGAATTTACAAGGTCCACACACATCATTCACCTTCTTCTTCAAGAGTTATGTTTAAATTTTTTACATAATCAATAAAAGGTCTCCATATATTCTCAAACACAATTTCCTTTGATTTCAGTATATATGTTATTCTTTCTAATGGAAGGTTTGTTAACATCTGTCTTAACCACTGAGTCACATCTGGTCTATGAGTCTTTTTCCATAATAGTGCAATACATTTTTTGGCATTAAGCAAACTGAGGTCTATGAATGTTCTTTCACTTTTATTAAAATTATGCTTTTCTGGGTACAGACCCAACAAAAACAGTTTAGGATTCAGTATGATTTGTTTTGAGATTATTTTTTCAATTGTTACCCTCACCTCTTCCCAAAACATTCTAATTAATCTACATTCCCATAAACAATGAAATAGGGTTCCTTTACTTTCCATGCATTTTGTGCATGTATCTGGTATATTTTTGTTATATCTATTTAACTCCTCCGGTGTAACATACATCCGCATTAACCATTTGAAATGTATCAATTTAAGGCGTGCATTTATTGATTTGGTTTGAGCTTCTGTACAAGCCAATTCCCATTGTTCCTCCGAAATTTCAATTTGCAGATCTTCTTTCCAGTAGTTTAATCTTTTCAGTGAATTTTCACTTGAAGATAGTGTCAATGAGTTATAAAACTCTGAAATAATACCCTTTCTTTTACTATCTTTCATCATCATTTTTTCCAAGGATGAATAAATAGGTCGAGTGAGAGCTTTATTTTGATTTGATCGAATAAAGTTTCTAAGTTGAAGATATTTAAAAAAATGTGTTCTATTGAGATTAAATTTGATCCTCAGCTCTTCAAAAGACATTATGTTGTCTGCACATGGCAAATATAAATCCTGAATCTTTTGTATCCCTTTTAAATTCCATACTTTAAATACAGCGTCCGCTCTCCCTGGTTTAAAATATTGATTACCCCATATTGGACTAAATTGTGACAATAACTGTGGTTCTTTTAAATAGTTTTTAGCTTCACACCATATTTTGATCATATGCTTTACAAATGGATTTTTAACTTGTTTTTGTAATTTTTTTGCCGAATCTGAGTATATGAATATGGGAAGAGGTAAAGGTAAATTGTATGATTCCATTTCAGTCCAGTGAGGGAGATCATTTGATGAAAAATAATATGTCATAGACCTCAGTTGTGCCGACCAATAATACAACATAAAATTTGGACATTTCAGACCTCCACGATCAAATGGTAAATATAATAAAGACAGACGTAATCTAGCCCTCCTGTTGTTCCATATAAATTCCACTAACTTTTTTTTTATTCTTGAGAATAGATCTAAAGGTGGTGATAAGGGAATGTATTGAAATAAATAAAGTATTTTAGGTAAAATATTACTTTTAAGTATATTGATTCTCCCGATCATCGACATTGGTAGTGACATCCATCTCTGAGTTAACTCATTGATATCTGACATTAAGGCTTCATAGTTGACGCTGGCGACTGATTCTAGCTTAGGCATAATTTGGATTCCTAAATATTTAAACTGATTTACAACATTGAATTGATTTGCCTCAGGGGCTGGGTAATTTCTCTGGGTCTCATTTAGCATTAATATTGAAGATTTAGTTTTATTTATTTTATATCCTGATATTTCCCCAAAATTCTTTATTAAATTCAACAAGGTTGGAATTGATTTTTTTAGATTCGACATAAACAAAATTATATCATCGGCGTACAGGGAGATTTTATGTTCTGTTGGTCCAACTTTAATTCCATATATTTGTGAATGTAAACGTATCGCTATCGCTAAAGGTTCAATTGCCATAGTAGACAGTAAAGGTGAAAGTGGACAGCCTTGTCGACATCCTCTATTGATTTTTATTGGTTTTGAAATATTGTTATTTGTTAGGATTTCTGCTGTAGCATTATTGTATATTATTTGAACCCATTTTATGAAATTATTTCCAAGTCCAAACCTTTGTAGGACTTCAAAAAGAAAGGGCCATTCAACTCTATCAAAGGCCTTTTCGGCGTCCAGTGATAGGAGAGCTGTATCCGGTGCTTCTTTATTAAAATAAATAATATTAAATAGTCTTCTTACATTATGGAAGCCTTGTCTACCCTTTATAAAGCCATTCTGATCTCGATTAATAATATTTGGTAAAATTTCTTGTATTCGTCTTGCTAAAATTTTACAGATTATCTTAAGGTCGGCGTTTAATAGGCTTATTGGTCTCATATTTTCACATTTATTAGAGGGCTTACCTGGTTTTGGCAGCAGTATAATTAAGGCATTATTTATGTATGATGGTAAATTATTATTTTGAAATGCTTCTAAAACCATTTCCAAAAAAGGTTTTATTAATTTATTCTTAAATTTTTTATAAAGGTCAACTGGAAGACCATCTGGTCCTGCACTTTTTCCTGATCTCATACCATCAATGGCTAGCCCAACTTCTTCTTGACCAATCCTAGACTCCAATATCTCCCTGTTTTCATTTGGTATACACGGTATAGATAGTTCGTTCAAAAACCCATTTAGTTTTGTTAAATCAGGTTCATTTTTGGTATCATATAATTTTTCATAGTAATCTCTAAAGGCTCTATTAATTTCTAAAGGATCTATAACTACCTGTCCGTTACTTATAATACTGGTAATTGGTGTTTTAATTTCCAATTGTTTAATCTGCCATGCTAATAATTTTCCTGATTTTTCACCTTGTTCATAAAAAGATTGTTTCAATCTTAGAAGACTCGAGGCAGCTCTATTCGCTGATTTTTTGTCGTATTCAGCTCTCAAAATCAGTAATTCATTCTCCAACCTTGGGTCACTTCCTGCATACACTTTTTCCTGAAGACTTTTTATTTTATGTTCCAATTTAGCTCTCTCCTCTCGAGTCTTCTTAGATTTTGATCCTGTATAACTAATAATATGTCCCCTAATAAAAGCTTTGAAAGCCTCCCACTTTACACATGCTGATGTTTGTGTAGTATTGATGTCAAAGAACTCGTCTATCTGTTTTTCTATATACTTGACAAATTCCTCATCCTGAAGCCATTTATGCTGAAATTGCCATCTACCTGATTCCTTTGTCAGTTTTTTATCTACATATATTAGACAACAGGGTGCATGATCAGAGATCACAATGTTATCATAAAAGCAGTTTTGAATCTTGGACCTTAATTCTGTGGAAATCAAAAAATAATCAATACGTGAGAATGTCTTGTAGGTACTGGAATAACAAGAATAGGCTTTAACTTGTGGTTTCATTTCTCTCCATATATCTAACAATCTCAATTCTTTCATAAAATGATTAATAGTCATCCTACATCCAATGTGCGTACAATCCAGTCCTGTTGATCTATCCACACCTGGATTCAATGTACAATTAAAATCCCCTGCTATTATATGTTGCCCTGTAAGTGATGATAAGATGAGAAATAAATTAGCAAAGAACTTCTGATCATCTATATTGGGACCATATAAGTTCACAAGATTTATATTTTCTAATAGCAAAGAACCTTGAATGATTACATATCTTCCAAATTTGTCTCCAATTACATTTTTCACTTGAAAAGGAACTGATTTATGTATGAGAGTCATAACTCCCCTGGCTCGGGATGAAAATGAAGAGGTGAATACACTTCCCTGCCATCTACTCCTAATTCTTTTAACATCCTCCTCTATCAGATGAGTTTCTTGTAAAAACACAATTCTTGAACCCATGTCCTTTATTTTATTCATAACTTGTTTAAGTTTTTTTAAATTTTGTAGACCTCTGCAATTCCATGAAGTTAAATTAAGATTAACACTTTGGTCCATGATCAATAGAGAGTTTGGGATTACCTTGCAGTGTAAACATGCTCATACAGAGAAGCAAAAACATGAGTGGTTGAACATTCATCCTACAAACTACACACAAACAAATTCCCCCTTCCCACACTTGTGGCAAACCCCCCAAAATCAAAAGAAAAATTCTGTCTCCCGATATAGCCATCGACCGTTCCACACCCACGGGGAACAGCCTAAGCCACTCCTTCTTCATCCTCCCAATCACCCTAACTCTACTGCTTTTAATGACGTAACATTAACTCTCCTCTGTAGTTTTCCAACTTAACTCCAAAATTTTTAACAACTTTGTACATCATAGTTTTTTTTTTTTGTTTGTTTTGTTTTTGTTTTGTTTTTTTAATATATAATACAATCTATATTTTGTAAACTTACTATTTACTTCAAGTCAGTCAGATGCCTGTGCAAATGCTTAATTATTCTACCTTATATTTTGTTCATGCTTAGCTCCCACCAGTCTCTTCTTCTTCTTTGATCTTCTTGATGAACTCCTGCGCCTCCTCTGGGGTCTTGAAGATGTGGGTTCTGCCCTCATACGTGGTCAGCAGTCTCGCAGGATAGATTACACCATGACGAATCCCAAGGTTGCACAGCTCCTTACGTACGGGATCAAACTGCTTCCTCAATTGCTGGATTCCTGTGGCCAAATCTGGGTAGAACCGCACCTGCTGGTCCTGGTGTTTAATCTCTCCTTTAGCACGTGCAGCGTTAAAGATCTTCATCCTGTCTCTGTTGCTAAGAAACTTCATAATTAAGGTCCTCGGCGGTCCCTTATCTCTCCGTGGGCCAATACGATACGACCAGCTTCTTAGTTTTCCTCGCATTGATCTGGAGGTAGTTTCGATGGCACCAGTCCACGAAGTCCTAGATAAGTCCTCTGTACTCAGCTTCATCTCCGTTGGACATGAAGCCGACGATCACAGAGTCATCAGAGAACTCCTGTAGATGGCTGTGTGTTGTGTTGTGTGAGAAGTCCGTAGTATAAAGGGTGAACAGGAAGGGAGTCAAAACCGTTCCCTGGGGGGCCCCCATGCTACCGATGATCGTGTCGGACACACAATCCCGGGTTCTCACAAACTGTGGCCGGTTAGTGAGGCAGTCCAGGATCCATGATGACAGGTGCTGGTCCACCCCTGCGCACAGCAGCTTGTCCTTCAGGATCATCGGTTGGATGGTGTTGAAGGCACTGGAGAAGTCAAGGAACATGATCCTCACCGCGTTCCCAGGCTTCTCTAGGTGGGACAGGGAACGGTGAAGGAGGAAGATAACCGCATCCTCCACCCCAATGCCATGCTGGTAGGCGAACTGGAGTGGATCCATCGCTAGTCTCACCAGGGGGCGACGGTGAGCAAGGAGCAGTCTCTCCAGGGTCTTCATCATGTGAGACGTCAGGGCCACTGGCCTGTAGCTGTTCAGATCTTTGGGGTGGGAAGTCTTTGGTACAGGTACCACACAAGATCTTTTCCACAACTGTGGTACCCTCCCCAGCTTCAGGCTCAGGTTGAAGATGAGCTCCACAATCCCATACAGCTGGTCTGCGCAGGACTTGAGGAGCTTTGCGCTGATGCCGTCCAGTCCCGAGGGCTTCCTCGCCTTGATATTCCTCAGCTCCGTCCTCACCTGGGTCTTAGTGAGGGTCAGGTTGGGGGGCTGTGTGCTGGGAGTGTGGGGGTGTTGGTGGAGTGGGGTGTGGACAGCAGGTCTTGATGGCTTTAGAGGCAGCAGTGGTTGTTGTGCAGTGGGGGAGGGCGGTTGGTCAAACCTGTTAAAAAAAACAGGTTCAGATTGTTCACCCACTCCCTGCCCCCCGTGGTTTGGGAGGAGGTATTCTGGAGCCCAGAGATGGTTTTAAGGTTTCTCCAGATCCCACTGATGTCACTCTGTTGCAGCTTGTCCTCCATCTTCTTCCTGAAGCTGTCCTTGCCTTCTCTGATCTTCCTCCTCAGCTCCCTCTGTACGGACTTCAGCATCTCCCTGTTCCCCGACCTGAAGATCCTCTTCTTCTCTCTCAGAAGTGTTTTTATCTCAGGGTTGATTCAGGGTTTTTTGTTCGAGCAACGCCGTATGGTCTTGGTGGGTACGGTGTTGTCCACACAGAAGTTGATGTAGTCCGTGATGGTGTGAGTGAGGCCATCAATGTCCTCACCATATGGATCCCAGAGCTGCTCCCAGGCAGTGGTTTCAAAACAGTCCTTTAGAGCGTCCATTGCCTCCTCAGACCATAACTTCACTATGCGCATGACCGGAGGTTGTCTGTGTACTAGGGGTTTGTACACCGGCAGGAGATGAACCAAGTTGTGATCCGATCTCCCGAGTGGGGGGAGTGGTGATGAGGCGTACGCCTCCTTAGTGTTTGCATAGAATAAGTCCAGTGTTTTATTGTCTTTAGTGTGGCATGTGACATACTGTGTGAACGTGGGCAGAATGGGGGACAGTGAAATATGGTTGAAATCACCTGAGATGAGTAGGAGAGCATCTGGGTGTTCTGTCAGCAGCCTGCCCGAGGCGAGCTACCGAACCAAGGGATCTCAAAGGACAGTGTGGCTCTGTGGGACTTCACTCTGCTCTGACAGCCAGCTGAAAGCTGGAGCAACTACGCTGCCTGTGAGAGCAGAGCGGGTCCGTAGAGGACAGTGGGGTTGCTGGGTGTGAGACCCAGGAGCATCTGGTCCTGGAACATTTTGATTGTAAGGGGCTGGAGGCTTGGTCGTGATTCCGTGGCCAATTGCATGTACTGGTGTTACGCTGAGAACTACCCCGCCAATCCGGGGGAGTTCTCACCATAACAGCCTGTGTCCTGGTAGCAGCGTTAGCTCATGGGCTAATAGCTCAGGGGCTAATAGGCTACCTTTATACTTCAATCTACATGGCGGACAGCTAGGCGGGCCAATATTAAAGCAGTGGGCGGGTCTCAAGGACGGCAGTGGGTTGGCTTTTTTGACGTATATGATTTACCCGAAAGTGTCAAAAAACATTTTGGGGAGTTTCTCTGAGAGAAAAACAAGATGAAGGCAGTTTGCTTTTTTCAGATAATTGACTTTTTGGAAAATTTTTGGCTAATTACATGACCAGTTGACGTAGTTGAGACAGTTAAAACCTAAAAACACATCATTTTTCAATCAATGACCCCTTTAAAGCAGTACTATGTAGGAATTGCTCTTGGGCTTCCCCTACAGTTTCCAAGCTGTAATTGTCTGTTACTACTGTTGTACAGTAATGTGATGTGAGCCACATGCATTTGTTTACAAACTGAAAGAAAGAGAATGATGCATTCAGGAGCCTTTGCTTCCTTTGGAAACAAGCAAGTTCACAGACAAGGGAAACAACTTGATCCAAATCTTATCATATAGTTACCATCCATCCATCCATCCATCTTCTTCCGCTTAATCCTTTTGGGGTCACGGGAGGGCTGGAGCCTATCCCAGCATCTTTGGGCGAGAGACAGGGTACACCCTGGACAGATCGCCAGTCATATAGTTACCATTATATGCAATTACATTTTTATCAGTTTTTACTAAACTTGTATTTTTTCTCACCAATAAATTTATTTTACATTTGTAATATGTTTTCATGTATATCTGACACAATTGTGTAAGACTACTCAAATTCGAGACGTCTTTACAAATGCAACAAAATTATTTTTAACAACATATAAGTTGTCAAGAATAAAATATAATAAAAACAATAAAAAAATAAAGTGAAATGAAAGTGAAAAACGATGGTGTCAACTCACAGGCGGAGGCTTGTGGGTTTCTTTCCGAACTCTCTTTAATGAACGGCTTGTATGCTCATAGATAGCTACATTTGCTAAAAAACTCCACACGTCCCGCGACTCCCCTCACAGAGCCAATCAGCTCTCACTTTTTGTACATACGTCATCAAACAAAGCTAATGTATAAGTCAAGATGCTTCACTCGTCTAACATCCTTGACACCTCCCCCTTTTGAGTTTTAATACAACATAATGAATCCTCTGTTTAACTCACAAATGACATACTGTTCTGGAACATCAAAGCATAAATTAACTTCACTATGCGAGCTTACTATGCATTGGAACTACGACTTAAATTCACAACTCTGTATACTGTGTAACACAGGTTCTAACCTTTACCAGCACTGTTACAAATTTAACTTTTCCACTGGTTTGTAAATTCTTCCCGACCTGGTGACCTTAAGTCCTTCTAGGGTCCGTGTCATTTGCGTTGGAACACACACAGTCTTACCAGAGTCAAGCTCAGAGTCTTTGTGAGCCTCTTTTCCTAAAGCATTGTCACCTTCATCAACTCCAGACTCCTGCTGGAGAACTTGCAGATGTCTGTGATTTCTCCTCTTTCCCCCTCCCCCTGGGGGGTGGACCATGTATGACTGCTGTGTAGAACTCTCCTGCTGGACCACAGGAGGAGTGTTCCAGCATTTCTCAGAGTACAGTTGGATCAGGACATGATCACCCGGCTTCAAAGCAGGTAGATGTCGTGCTCCGTGTCTTTAGTTGAAGTAAATGGCCTGCTGCTCCTTAAATAGGAATGTGATTTTTCCGCTAATTTGTGGAATTCCGCTTTTTTTTTTTTTTTTATCTTCCAGGAAGATAAAGTACGTTAAGTACGTTAGCGGCTTGTGGTCCACGAACGCAGTGAAGGTGCGCCCTTTCAGGCAGAACTGGAAGTGGCGTATGACCTGGTGGAGAGCCATTAACTCTCTGTCGAACACGCTGTATTTACGCTCACTGTCGTGCAAAGACCTGCTAAAAAAGGTGAGCTGCTGCCAAGAACCGGCAACGCATTGCTCCGCGACGGCCGCTATGCCCATGTCCGAGGCGTCGGTAGTGAGCGCTATCCGAGCCGCCGGGTCTTGGTGCGCCAGTAGTGCAGCGTTCCCCAGAGCTGTTTTAACCTCAGAACGCCTGCTGTCGCTCAGGAGTCCAGTCGACTCTGTCCGCCGGTTTCCGTTTCTAGAGTGCGGCGTACGACGACTGTATGAGCTGGGCTGCGCGGGGGATGAAACGGTTATAAAAGTTAACCATCCCCAAAAACTCCTGCAGCGCCCTGACATTGATGTTGAGGAGAAAAAAATAGCAAAACAATTTAGTTAGATTACTTTTATAATTCCAAACAGTTTGAAATTGACAGTGCACAGTGGACATTGACTCATAACTTTTGAATATTTCTAAGACTTGGCTACATCAGTGATTGTGCAAAATGAACTGCTCAAGACTCAGTGGAGATTGAAACTGGTGATCGTAAATGAATGCTGAAATTATATAAAGTAATGGTATGAATGAATTTTATTTGTATTATGGAATAGATAAAATTAACTGATTTTGATTTGATCAAGTGTTAAAGCATGTGATGGATAATGCTTGTTGGAATATTTTAGGAATGCTATCTTCTTGTAACATAAGTCAATATTATACAGTAATAAGTGGCATTCAGTTGTTTGTTTTATGTCATTTAAGCACAGTTCTGGTACTTAAAAATCATAAAAACCCAGGAGCTTCAGGTTCAGGTTCAGGTTACTTTATTTGTACCCGTAGGTAGATTTGTTTTGCAGTCTGGTGACATCCATATTTACAAGCCACAAATTACGTTCAACATAGACACAAACACAGGCACATATGAAGCTGACTATAAACATGATAAGAATACTCAAGGCTCCATCAATCAGGGTATAAAAAGACAAAGAGATGGGAGAAAAAACCAGAGGTAAGAGAGGAGGGTCATATTAAAAGTTAAAAACTAGTCAAAGAGGTTAAAAACTCAAAGGTCTAAAACCCAATAAAATATTTAAAACCCAAGTAACATCCTACAAAAATAAGTAAATATAAAAGGGAGTTAATAAATAGGTACCTAAATTGTGTGCAATATATTGTTACAGCTTGTTCAACTCTTTGACAGCAGCAGGGACAAAGCTGTTTTTGTAGCGCTGGGTTCTACTTTTTGGGAGAGCAAACCTCCGTCTTGAGGGAAGAAGCTGAAAGTGGCAGTGCAAAGGGTGGGTCTGTACTTGTCTGGTGTACAGGGATGTCAGGCTCAGCTGTGGCTCACCAAGCAAACGGCTGGACCATCTAACTACCTGACCCAAGGATTTCCTCTGTTTCAGTTTTATCTGACCAAACCATGACACTAAAGAAAAGGATAAAACGGATTCAATAAAAGCCCGATAAAACATTGTCATTATGGTTTGGTCAATTTGGAAGCGTGCAAGTTTTCTCAAGCAATGCAAATGTTGCTGACCCTTTTTGCACACCCTTTCACAGTTCTCTTCAAAGTGTAAATTACTATCAGTAATTGGGCTGCACGGTGGCACGGTGGTTTAGCACTGTGGCAGCACAGTTTACCCTCGGCCGGGGGATCGCGGGGATCATGAGACCGTGGGCTCGATCCCAGCCCCCGACCAACGGTGAGCTGTGTGGAGTTTGCATGTTCTCCCCGTGTTGCGTGGGTTTACTCCGGGATTTCTCCAGTTTCCTCCCGCATACCAAAAACATGTAGGTTTAGGGCGCTCACGCACGCAGCGACCGGCAGCCGGTGGCTTGTCACCAGACTGCAAACCAAATCTACCTACGGGTACAAATAAGTAACAAAAAAAAAAAAAAATAATAATCGTCCCAAGATATTTGTAGGATTGTACACATTCAGTGGTCTGGTCTTTTAGTACGGTGACTTTGTGCCAAGGAGTTTTCCTCCTAAAGTCAATAATCATGTATTTAGTTTTTGTCGTATTCAGCTGCAGGTAGGAATCCTCACACCAGTGAACAAAATCATCAACTACTGGGCCGTGGCCACTCTCACCATCCTGAAGGAGACTGACATCAACTGAATCATCAGCATACTTTATAATGTGTCTGTTGTCATGTCTGCTCTGACACATGTTTGTGTACAGGATGAAGAGTAGTGGTGACAACACACACCCCTGATTAGAGCCAGTAGAAGAGCACTTTAGGACAGACAATGTACCATTGACCCTTACTGTCTGCGTCCTGTTGGTTAAGAAATCCAGAATCCAACCCACCAGATTATTGCTCAAATCAAATTGTTGCAGGAGCCTTTCAACTAAGATATGAGGTTGGATTGTATTAAAGGCGGAGGAGAAGTCCACAAATAAAAGTCTGGCGTGTGTCCCATTAAAATCACTCCGGTGTACCGCAGGCGGACACGTCTCTGCGTCCTAGAGCGTACGAGGGCGCACGAGGGTGCTGCGTCCAAGAGCGCACTGAAAAGAAAAAGCTGCATTTCCGTTCTTCCACTGCAGACACAGCCGCGAACAGAAAGCCAAAGGAGTGCTTTGATTGGTTTAGATGTGATTGACCTCTCATTCGACTAATAAGAGCCTTGAATTGGGTTTCTGAAACCTTGAAGAACCAATGACTGAAAACCTAGCAAGAAGGACCCGCCTACCAACGGCTGCGAATACAGCCAGCCAATTGAAGTACAGAAGTTCGAAAGCTGTTTTGTATAAGGCTGGGTGACACACAGGCGTTCGCCAGTCTTTTTTTCTAACTACTGTTCTTACTTGTTTTGAAAAATCGTTGGCCAAAACCGCAATCATGGAAGCGCAAAATCGCAATAATGGAATTATGGTTTGACCGGGTCGCGTGAGCAGAACCACGAGTCCGTAACAAGCGGACGAGCGTCATGTTCGTCTGACAATGAGGAAGAGAAGTTCGCCAGCGACATTGCTATTGTGGACAGGTAAGTGTTATAAGCTAAATGTTCCGAACGCCCCCCCCCCCCCCCGCTGCTCTTCTGTAGCGGATTGCAGATACAGTGGGGCAAAAAAGTATTTAGTCAGCCACCAATTGTGCAAGTTCTCCCACTTAAAAGATGAGAGAGGTCTCCAATTTTCATCATAGGTATACCTCAACTATGAGAGACAAAATGAGAAAAAAAATGCAGAAAATCACATTGTCTGATTTTTTTGTAACTTAGATTTTTATTCATTTTTCATCATATATAATGCATTCAGATCACATTCTACATTTAAAAAACAAAGGGGTTAGGGTAGGGAAAAATAAAATAAAATAAAATAAAATAAATAAAAAAAAATAATAAAAAATAAAAGGGGGGGGGACAAATGTTGGAGCATCAAGTTTTTAGTTTCCATCTCTTAATTCTTCTGGTTTTTTCAGTGTCTTTGGTTATTCTTTCAATTTCTGCCTCGTTGTTGCACTTTGTAGTGTGTCCATTTCCGCCATTTTTTCTCCCATATTCATTCTTGCATTCTTCGTCGATATGTTAGTTTTTCCATCATACGTATGTCCTCAACAATGTCAGTCCATTGTTCTTGGTCAGGAAGAACTTCTGATCGCCATTTTTTTGTGATAGTTTTTTTACATGCAATCAACAAGATTTTAACTAGATATCTGTCCTCAGCCTGTATAACATTGTCTTTTTTAAGATCACATAAGTACATCAGGTTACAGTTCATTGGTATATTATATCCTAATATCCTCTGTATTGTCACATGCATAGATTTCCAAAATGATGATATTTTGTAGCATTTCCAAAACATATGTGAGTGGTCTGCATTTTGAGCCCCACATCCCCTCCAGCATAAAGATTGGGTATTTGTATATTTTCCTTGAATCTGTGGTGTAATGAAAAAGCGAATCAGGTTTTTCCATCCAAATTCCCTCCATGCCCTTGAATTTGTTGATGTGTGTTGTGTTTTCCATATTTCCTGCCAGCTTTCTTCTGTTATGTTTAAATTGAGCTCTTTCTCCCATTTCTCCTTTATATAGTTACTTGTATGATTGTTTGTCATAAGTTTCTGATATAGTTTTGAAATAATTCTTATTTTATTTCCTGCATATGAGCTTAAAATAAGTTGTATAATCTCGTTCACATCTGTTTGGAGGTTATGCCTAATCTTCTTCAAATAGTAATCTCTCATCTGCAGATATCTGAAAAATTCCGATCTTTCTAATTTAAATTTTCTCCTGATATTTACAAAGCTCCCGAGATCTTTTTTTCCGATATTGCCCCATGCTGTGATTCCCTTGTTCACCAGATTTTTGTATCCCCTATCTTGTTTTGCCGGTTCAAACTGACTGTCAAATGCTACCCATTTCAATAGTTTTATGTCTTCCCTTATATTATATTTTTGTACTATTTTATACCACAGTTCTAAAGTAAATTTAGTGATTGGGTCTATTTGTTTGATTTGCTTATATGCATCTTTATCCCCTATTATGCTTTGTACTGGGAGTCCCTCAATTTCCTTTTCCATTTCTTTCCATTTTGCCTCATATCCCTCGTCGCACCAACATATGATATATCTTATTTGTGCTGAGTAGTAATATTCCTTTAGACTCGGTAGGCCCATGCCTCCTTTCTCTTTTGGTAATTGGAGGGTTTTATATTTCACTCTTGGTTTTTTACCTCCCCAAACAAATCTCGATATCATCCTGTCCCACTTTGAGAATTGGGCATCTGGAATCTCTGTTGGTATAGCCTGGAAGAGGTAAAGTAATCTAGGTTGTATGCTGATTTTGACTGTCTCAATTTTTGAATTCAGATCCATATTTAAGATTGACCATCTATCAATATCTTTTTTTATTTCTTGTTCCAACCTATCATAGTTTGCTTTATATATTTTGTTTAGGTCTTTAGGTATGTTCACTCCAAGGTATTTTATTTCTTTTGGTTCCAGTTTAGTTTGATCTTATCAGTTATCTGGTTTAGAGGGTTATAGTGGAATGTCAGTATTTGTGTTTTTGTTATGTTTATCTTGTATCCTGATAATTTTCCAAAATTTTCTATCAAGTTCATCATTTCCATTATTGATTTATCTGGTTGTTCAAGGTAAACTATAATATCGTCTGCAAATAGCCCAATCTTGTGTTCCGCCCCCTTTATTGTTACACCTTTTAATTTCTTATTTTGTCGCATCGCTTGAGCCAATGGTTCTATGAACAGAGCAAACAAGGTGGGCGATAAGCAGCATCCCTGCCTAGTTGATCTTTGTATATTTACTTTGTCTGTTAAGCTACCGTTTATCTTGATTTTTGCCACAGGTTCTTGATATAGCGTCCTTATGCATTGTACTGATTTTTCGTTAAATCCAAAGCGCTCCAGTACACTATATAGGAATTTCCAGTTAACCCTGTCAAATGCTTTTTCTGCGTCTAAACTCATTATTACTGCGCTTTTCTTTTCTTTATGTATTTGGTTAATTATATGTATTGTTCTCCTGATATTGTCATGTGTTTGGCGTCCCTCTATGAATCCAGTTTGATCATCTTCTATCAATTCCGTCAAGAATGTCTTTATTCGTTTACATATAATTGTTGTGTATATTTTATAATCTACATTTAATAAAGAGATTGGTCTATAGTTTCCGCATTGTTCTTTATCTTTCCCTGGTTTTAAAATAACTGAAATGATTGCTTCGTTCCATGATGGAGGTATTTTGTTGTTGTTCAGCGTCCAATTAAATGACTTTAGGAGTTGTGGCGTGAGTTCTTCTATAAACAGTTTATAAAACTCAGATGGGTATCCATCACTACCTGGTGATTTACCGTTTTTAAGTGACTTAATCACATCTCTGATCTCTTGTGTTGTTATTTCTGCTGTTAGTTTTTCATTTTGTTGATTTCCTATTGATGGCAAGTCCAATGTGTCTAGAAATTTTTTGATATCTTTAGTATTTGTTTCTTCAGGTTGCGAGTATAGTTCTTGGTAGAAATTATGGAAAATTTCTTCGATGTTTTCTGGGTTAACTGTGGTTTTATTTGTGGTGGGGTCTTTAATCTTGTATACATTATTCATTGTTTGTTGTTTTTTTTAACCGTTTTGCCAGCAGTTTTGTGGCTTTTGGCCCTGTTTCATAATATTTTTGCTTTAGATATCTATTTTTCCTTTCAATTTCATCCATTTGTGTTTCTTTTATCTTTGTTTTTTCTTCTTTAATTTCTTGATATATTTTTGGATCATTTGTGCTTTGATGTTTACGTTCTAATTCCCTCAGTCTCTCACATCTTTGTTCATACGCTTCCAGTTTAGTCTTATTTGCTTTTCCTGTTTCAACAATTAATTTTCCTCTTAACACGGCTTTTAGTGCGTCCCATAGTATTGTTGGGTCCACTTCTTCATTGTCATTCTCTTGGATATATTCGTTTATGTTTATTTTTATTCTTTCTTTCATTTTCTCATCATTTAACAGTCCTACGTTAAGTTTCCATGTTGTTTGTCGTTTTCTATTGTTTAAATATATTTCCATGTATATAGGATTATGATCTGATATTTCTGTCCCTCCAATCCAACAATTTCTCACCCTGTGTCTGTCACCTTCATTCATAAGGAAGTAATCTATTCTAGAGCGTACTTTATGGGCTGCTGAATAATGTGTATAGTCTTTTTCGAGTGGGTGTAGGTCCCTCCATATGTCTACCATACCCATTTCTGCCAGTGAGGTTCTTATGAACTTTGTTACATGTTTTTTTGTCTTCTTAACACTTGTTGTGTCAACTTCATGATCCATGACAGCATTTAAGTCTCCTCCACAAATTAGGACTCCTTCACTGTGTGTTGCTATGAGATCAAACAGATGTTGAAAAAAACCCTTGTCACTTTCTGGTGGGGCATAGATGTTCACTAATGTAATCTGCATACCATCTATTCTTCCCTTTATTATTACATACCTGCCTTCTTTATCCTGGATTTCCTGTTCACTTTCAAATTGTATTTTGTTTGAGATTAGTATCATAACCCTCCTTTTAGTTCCTCCCTTAAATGAACTGTAGTAGGAGTTCTTATAGCCAAATCTCTTTAGTTTCACATGTTCTGTCTTGCTCAAATGTGTCTCTTGCATAAATATAATTTCAGCTTTTTCCTTCTTGAATTTTCTTATTATTCTTTCCCTTTTAACAGGTGAGTTCAGACCATTCACGTTTAATGTCATTATCTTAAGATTTTTACCCATATTCATGTTTTTCCATTTTTTTAACTTGTGCTCCTAGCCCCTTTAACAACAAAAATAACACATATTTATATAAAAACACATTAAAAAAACTCGACCTCCGTACTTTGGGCCTTTCTTCTGCCCACTGGTCCCCGTTGGTGGGTGGGGGGTTTGTCTTCACAGAGTGAAGGGCCCTCCCTAGACTTCTAATTACTATCAAAGTAATAGTCATAAGTCTAGAAATGTCCAACAAATATCACTTAAACCTCTCCTAGCCGTCTGTTTCTCTTTTACCTTGTCTTCTTGGCCTTCATTTCTTCTGTGCCTTTCTTAATCTTTGTTATGATCTAGGCTTTCAGTTGAAAGCCTTGTAGCTTGTCCTGGGCCCGCTGCTCTACGTCTCTCCCCCTTCTTCTGCCGTACGCTCGTCTCCACTCCGTCTGTCATGGTGCGTTCAGGGCCGCCGCTGCTCCAGCCGTCTCCTTCGGCACGCTCACCTCAAGGCCCCGCTCCATCATATCCCGCGCTGCCTCTTCGGCCGTGTTGTAGGTTCTTGTGCCTTCCTCCCAATGAATCCTCATTTTCGTTAGCGGCGTTTGGAATCTAATTTTTTTCTCTTTCAGCGTTTTTTTAATATTGGCATATTTCTTCCGCTGCTGCACGATTTCTGTCGGGTAGTCATGGTCAAAAAATACCTGTTTGTCGCCGATTCGTATCTTTTTTTTTCCATGCTTGCGTCAGGATTCTTTCCTTTATGTCATATTTCACAAAGTTTACCACAACTGACCTGGGTGGAGAGTTTGTTTTCGGGTTCTGTGCCGGTGTTCTGTGCGCCCGTTGAATCTGCAGATCCGTTTCTCCGGGTATTTCCAGTTCTTTTTTTAAGAACTGATCCATGAATTTTGTCATCGAGTTGCCTTCAATGCCCTCCGGAATTCCAAAGATGCGCATATTGCTTCGTCGGGATCTGCTCTCCAAGTCGTTTATTTTCTCCTGCATCCTCTGCGTTTGCGTCGTCAGGGTCTGTAGTTGTTCGTTTGCCTCGCTTTTCCAATCTTCTAGTTCCGAAATTCGGGTCTGCGCTTCTGTCATACACGCCCGCTGGGAGCGCAGCTCCTCCATGTTTTCCGTTAATTTACGCTCCATTTCTCTTCGGAGGTCCATGATTTCCTCCTTAATTTCTTTTTTCAGTTCCTCCTTAAGAGCCGCTAAATCCTGTTGTAGCTGTCGCTTGAATTCTCTTAACTCTTCACCCAAACTGGCGATGCCAGCGTTCATGTTGTCGAGTCTGGTGTCTTCCATTTTCTCTGCTGTGGACATCTCGTTTTTTTGGGCTTTGCGTACAGCGGTTTTTCCTGCGTTGTTGGAGAGGAATTCTTCAATTTTACCCTGTTTTTGTCCTTGTGCCCGGTTCCTTCGTGTTTTCATCCCTTAGTTTATTGATTCGTTTATGTCGAGTTGGCCATTTACCGATGATTTTTAATCCGGCTAGGGAGAGCTCTTTGTTTAAGTGTTATGTCTCTCCGCCATCTTCCCGGAAGTCTCACATTGTCTGATTTTTAAAGAATTTATTTGCAAATTATGGTGGAAAATAAGTATTTGGTCACCTACAAACAAGCAAGACTTCTGGCTCTCACAGACCTGTAACTTCTTCTTTAAGAGGCTCCTCTGTCCTCCACTCGTTACCTGTATTAATGGCACCTGTTTGAACTCATTATCAGTATAAAAGACACCTGTCCACAACCTCAGTCAGACTCCAAAATCCACTATGGCCAAGACCAAAGAACTGTCAAAGGACACCAGAAACAAAATTGTAGACCTGCACCAGGCTGGGAAGACTGAATCTGCAATAGGTAAGCAGCTTGGTGTGAAGAAATCAACTGTGGGAGCAATTATTAAAGAATGGAAGACATACAAGACCACTGATAATCTCCCTCGATCTGGGGCTCCACGCAAGATCTCACCCCGTGGGATCAAAATGATCACGAGAACAGTGAGCAAAAATCCCAGAACCACATGGGGGGACCTAGTGAATGACCTGCAGACAGCTGGGACCAAAGTAACAAAGGCTACCATCAGTAACACACTACGCCGCCAGACGTGTCCCCCTGCTTAAGCCAGTACATGTCCAGGCCCGTCTGAAGTTTGCTAGAGAGCATTTGGATGATCCAGAAGAGGATTGGGAGAATGTCATATGGTCAGATGAAACCAAAATAGAACTTTATGGTAAAAACTCAACTTGTCGTGTTTGGAGGAGAAAGAACACCATACCTACTGTGAAGCATGGGGGTGGAAACATCGTGCTTTGGGGCTATTTTTCTGCAAAGGGACCAGGATGACTGATCCGTGTAAAGGAAAGAATGAATGGGGCCATGTATCGTGAGATTTTGAGTGAAAACCTCCTTCCATCAGCAAGGGCATTGAAGATGAAACATGGCTGGGTCTTTCAGCATGACAATGATCCTAAACATACTGCCCGGGCAACAAAGGAGTGGCTTCGTAAGAAGCATTTCAAGGTCCTGGAGTGGCCTAGCCAGTCTCCTGATCTCAACCCCATAGAAAATCTTTGGAGGGAGTTGAAAGTCCGTGTTGCCCAGCGACAGCCCCAAAACATCACTGCTCTAGAGGAGATCTGCATGGAGGAATGGGCCAAAATACCAGCAACAGTGTGTGAAAACCTTGTGAAGACTTACAGAAAACGTTTGACCTCTGTCATTGCCAACAAAGGGTATATAACAAAGTATTGAGATGAACTTTTGTTATTGACCAAATACTTATTTTTCACCATAATTTGCAAATAAATTCTTTAAAAATCAGACAATGTGATTTTCTGCATTTTTTTTCTCATTTTGTCTCTCATAGTTGAGGTATACCTATGATGAAAAGTGGAGACCTCTCTCATCTTTTAAGTGGGAGAACGTGCACAATTGGTGGCTGACTAAATACTTTTTTACCCCACTGTATATTGCAGATATTTTAGTGCAACTATGCGTAGTAGACCACGGCGCACCGTGACCGCTTTCCGTCATGTAGCGATGGGCGATGTCCGTCCTCTGTAGCGGGGGGGGGGAGTTGTTATCTTCTACATTACAGATATTCTAATATAATTTTTAGTGCACTGTAGGTTATTTTTTCTTGTAAAAAAAAAGCCACACATTTTTTACGTGGCATGCTTCTTTGTGTGTGGGGGCTTGTTTGTTCATTCATTCATTCATGAATGAATAAACAACCCCCCCCCCACACACACACACACAGCCCTTCACCTTTCATTAGAGTCCAAGATGAAGCTTCTATATTGAATTATTCAAAAGTTATAGACGTTTTTCCAAACTGTGCCATTTGGCACAGTTCAAAAACGCCTGGGAACAACCTAAGAAAAAAAGCTGTGTAATATATTCATTTTTTGTGGTATTGTTACAAAATTTTGACCTCAGCTGGATAACACTTGGTTCTACATTTCTGTTGCATTTTCCAGCCTGGATCTGACAGCTGTGTGTTATTTGCAAGCATTTGTATCCAAAAAAACACCCAGGCGAAATTTATTTTCTTCAAGTTCAGTATGTTTAGATGACTGTTACTCAGTGGCAGGAGCACTTAGAGAGATTATGACTGTTTTGCCAAAAAATTCAAAGTGTTTTCTTTTAAATGAGACCAACCCCATGAAGATGCTGCAAAGGGTTGAAGAACAGCTTTTGATTTACTTTGGGTACGTTATTTTTTGGCGTTTTTAGGGAAATTGACCGGCATCCTCCACTCCTCTGTGAGGCCTATAGGCAAACTGCAGAGGATCCAATGCATGCTCAGTCTACTTTAGGACCTCACATCTGACCAGTTTTTCAAAAATTTTCATTAAAATTGAAGTCGAAGCAACTGGTCTAAAGTCGTTTACCATTTTAGGACAGCTGGATTTTGGAACGGGAACAACCACGGCTTCTTTCCAGATCTTAGGCACATGTTGTGTCTGTAAGGACTTATTGAAAATGTAATGAAATATAGGACTCGGTTCATGTGCACAGGACTTTACCAAGCGCCCACATATATTATCAGGGCCCTGACTTTTGTTCACTTTTACAACGCAGAACTCCCTTTTAACATCCTGCACCTCAGTATTAAAGTGCTGATTGTCTTTGAGTTTCTGTTTCAAATCTTGGGTTTCTGTGCTCAAATCAAAGGAGTCAAAACGACCATAAAAACAATTAAGAGCATTAGCCAGCTCTGTGTCTGAATTAAAACCATCTAAAAACACACAATTACTGCACTCTGTGCTCTGAAGGCCTGCAACAGTTTTCATACTGGCCCAGGCTGAACCAAGTTTCTTTGTTGCCATCTTGCTTTCCAATTCTGATTTATAATTCTGTTTTGCTCTTAAAATTTCGGACTTCAGCTCTTCAGCTCTTTTGTAGCTTCGCCCCCCCCCCCCCCTTGCCCCCCCCCCCCCCCCCCCCTTGCCCCCCCACCGGGGCTCTGCCCCGGACCACGCTGGGGGACACAGTCCCCCAGACCCCCTGCTGAATTTTCAGATAATTTCCCCAACCCCAAATCACATCCCTAATTTTAGGAATGCTATCTTCTTGGAACATAAGTCAATATTTTATAGTAATAGGTGGTATTCAGCTGTTGGTTTTATGTCATTTAAGCACAGTTGTGGTACTAAAAAACTATAAAAACCCAGGAGCTTCGGGGGGCTTCGCCCCCCCCTTGCCCCCCCACCAGGGCTCTGTCCCAGACCCCACTGGGAGACTGTGTCCCCCAGACCCCCTGCTGAATTTTCAGATAATTTCCCCAACCCCAAATCACATCCCTACTTCTCCCCTGCATCCTTCTGTCTGACACTGGAGAGATCGGGCCATTCAGGTTTCAGGTTGCAAACCAGTGTTGGCAACGTTGTGCAAATGTTCCTGCCCATCAGGAGCTCTGCTGGACTCACCCCTGTAGTAGTTGTGGGTGTGAAGCTCATGAGGGCCAGCACAGGAGCCTTCTGCTGCAGGATTCTCTTGGCTGTCTGCATTGCACATTGCGCCTGACCATTTCCCGATGGTTCAGGTTCAGGTTACTTTATTTGTACCCGTAGGTAGATTTGTTTTGCAGTCTGGTGACATCCATATATACAAGCCACAAATTACATTCAACGTAGACACAAACACACGGTGGTGTGGACTGGACATTTTGTGTGTAAAGTCATACTCTTGACCGACTCTTTTGAATGTTTCACTTGAAAATTGTGGACGATTACCAGAACATAGTGTATCTGGGATCCCATATCTTGCAAATGTCGTCTTCAGTCTTGACACAACTTGTTCAGATGTTGTTACTGGTAGCTCCAGGATCTCGATGTACCGTGAGAAGTAGTCAGAAACTATTAGGTAGTTTTTCCCTTTGTGTTCACAAAAGTCCATTCCGACCCTCTGCCAGGGCCTATCTGGTCATGGGGTAGGGTTTAGTGGTTCTTTTCCACTGTGCTCTCTTGTTGTCACAGCAGGACTCGCATTTCTCTAGCAACTGCTTTAGTTCTACTGAGAGGTCTGGCCACCACCCCAGTCCTTGTGCCCTTTCCCTGCATTTGGAAAGGCTTTGGTGACCTTCATGGACCCTTTTTAACACTTCCTCTTTCATTGACCGTGGGATCACTTTATGGCACCACCTGGTGATCGGTCCATCACACTCTGAAATCTCAGCCTGGTGGTGGTAAGTCTCTTGCCGATGGGTGCAGTTGGCCTGTGTGCTCTGACCAGCCATTCCTTACGTGTTCATTCACCATCTGTAGTTCCTACCATCTGTGGCTGCTCTGACCTCATCTAGCTTCCTCCTGGAAGCAGGTAGATTACTTATTATGGAGTTCACATAGCAGCTGACGACTTCTTCTGTGTCACTGTCTGTGAGGCTGTCTATTGGGCTTTGAGACAACACGTCTGCCACCACCAATGTTTTACCTGGTGCATATTCTGCTGTTGCCCTGAACCTCATCAGTGGGAGAAGCAGTCTTCGGCACCTTATTGGCACAGTGTCCAGATTTTTAGTGTTTATTTGAGGAACTGGGGTTTGTGGTCTGTTATGAGTTTGAAACGATCCATGCCGCTTAAATATTTGTTGAAGCGCTCACATGCCCAAACCCCTGCCAGGCACTCCTTTTCCATCTGTGCGTGGTGTTTCTCAGCACTGGTGAGCGTTTTTGAGCAATATGCTACAGACTTTCAACTGTCTCCGTGCTGTTGTATGAGCACCCCTCCCAGTCCGAAGCTACTGGCATCTGCTGATACAGCGATAGGTGTGTTTGGGCCGGCTCTGCCGGACCGGCGGCGCCACACGAGTCGGCTGCCTGTTGCAACAGCCTTTTTTTTTTTATCTTCCTTCTTCTTTCTACACCTTTCACTCTGTATATATATCACGGACGCACGGATCGCCCCGGGGGTCTCCCGGGTCGGCGGACGGAGCCACGGTTTGCAGCGGGAGACGTTACAGCGGGGAGGAGCTAGTGCTAGCTAGCACTTGGCCGCCGCCCGGTGCTAATGGGAAACTCGACATACCGGGAGCTGTAGCGAAAACGAAGCGGGTGCCGGGCTGGAGTTTAGGCGGCGTGAAAGAAATATAAGACAGAATAATAAAGAGCTATGGCAAGAACCAAGCAGACCGCCTGTAAAATCTACTGGAGGAAGAAGCCCCCCAGGAGACAGCTAGCCACCAGGGCTGCTCGGAGAGGCGCTCTGGCCACCGGCAGAGTGAAGAGGCCTCGCCGTCACAGGTCCGTGGCTCTGAGAGAGATCCGTCGCTACCAGAAATCCACGGAGCTGCTCATCCGTAAGCTGCCCGTCCAGCGCCTGGTGAGGGAGATCGCTCAGGACTTCAAGACCGTCCTGCGTTTCCTGAGTTTCGCCGTCATGGCTCTGCAGGAGACCAGCGAGACCCACCTGGTGGTCTCTTCTTCGCTAAGGGGGTCACCATCATGCCCAAAGACTTCCAGCTGGCCCGCTGCATCCGCGGAGAGAGAGCTTAGACTTTCTGCTGCACATCCACCAGCCATAATGCTCTGCACTGTGTGTCTATATATATACATTTATAGTAATATGGACATATGTTTGCTAGATGTTGTTTTTTCTTGCCTTCTGATTGTTGCTCTGAGTGTTGCTGTCCCTGTGCTGTTGCAATCCTGGAATTTCCCCATTGTGGGACTAATAAAGGCTTATCTTATCTTATCTTATCTTATCTTAATACGCTAACACTGGTGAACTCTTGAGGGCTTGGTTGAGACTCTGAAAGGCTCTTTCCTGTGGAACCTCCCATGTCTATGCATTGTCAGCCTTCAGAAGATTGTTGAGTGGTGCGACGATGGTTGCCAGATGAGGAATGTACTTCCCTACATCAGTGGTCCCCAACCTTTTTTGTGCCACGGACCGGTTTAATGTCAGACAATATTTTCAGGGACCGGCCTTTAAGGTGTGGTGGATAAAGACAACAAAAGAACATGATACAACCGGCGTAAAAACTGTGGTATTTTCTAAATATAATAATAAACGTGAATCCACTGTGTACTCGTTTGCAACTTTAGCAGTATCCTCTTAACATCGCGATAACAACAACATAACATGAGTAACATCCTCTCTACCCACAATGCTCTCTGGTCACTATGGTAACATTTAAACATGCCTTCAAAATAGCATACAACACAAACACAAATATAAAGTGCACGAAAAATACAACTCACCACAACACTGAATCAGTGGGAGCCCTGAGCTTGTTTCTCTGCAACGAGACGGTCCCATCTCGGGGTAATGGGAGACAATGACACCCGAAGTGTATTGCTTATGTCCAGTCTACTTCGTAATTTTGTTTTGGTTGCTGTCACTGCAGAAAACCCCGCTTCACACAGATAGGATGTCGGAAATGGCAACAGGGTTTTCAGTGCTGTTGTGGCGATCTCAGGGTATTCAGCCATGACTTTAATCCAGGACACCGGCAGAACTGTTGTCTCGAACATACGTTTAAGGCCGCCGTCATTTGCGATCTCCAGCAGTTGATCTTCTTCTTGCACCTGGTTTGTTGAGAAATGGGTCGCGCATCCATTCTTTGGCAGTTCGTGTATTTTTTGTAGTTGGGAAGTAGCGCTTGAACTCTTTTAAAAGCAAAGACAGGTGATCATGCACCAGCTGGGAGAATGAAGGCTCGGGCTCAGTCTCTTCCAAAATCCCCGCTAATGTTTGAAACATGTCAAATATACCTCCATTCATGCGCCGTCCCCACAAACCCAATTTGGCTTTAAATGCAGCAGATAAAGTAATTTGCCAACTTGAAGACAGTTGTAATTTTCCCCTGAAGTGACAGATTGAGTTCATTGAGCAATCTGAATATGTCGCACGAGTAAGCGAGTTTTGCGACTGATTCCTCATCACTGAAATGTACTGCCAGCGGTGACTCCTTTTCTGAGAGAAATCTCTGCAGCGGCTCTCATAATGTCTGCCATCCAGCAACAGCCTTTAATTTTGGCGGTAATGTATCACGTCACCGAGACAAGCGTCTTGACGTGCATCAAGAGTGAGCCATAGACGGATGTAATGGAGAGAATTTGGTAATTTTTCAAAATTAAACATCATTCAAACTCTGATAATAAATAAAAAGGACGTAATGTAAGTTATTTATTTTTTCTCTGCGGCCCGGTACCAAATGACCCACGGACCGGTACCGGTCCGCGGCCTGGGGGTTGGGGACCACTGCCCTACATGATTAATCATTCCAAGTGCATGTTTTAACTGACTTATGTATGTTGGAGGTGGGAGATCTGCGATAGCGTCAACCTTTTCTGGGTCTGGCTGCAGGCCTCTCACTGATCACATGTCCCAGAAAGTGCAGCTGCGCTTTTCTGAATCGACACTTGTCTCTGTTGAGCTTTAGTCCTGCTTTCTCCAACCTGCTCAGAACTGTCTCCAGTCGGGCATTGTGCTCCTGCATGCTGGATTCATGAACTATCACATCGTCCATGTAGACCTCCACTCCATCTACATCTGCCAATATTTCATGCATTTTTCTCTGGAAGATTTCTGGTGCTATGCTGATACCAAATGGTAGCCTTTTGAAACATTATCTACCAAAGGGTGTGATGAGTGTTGTTAGCACACTGCTCTCACTGTGCAAAGGGATTTGCCAGAACCCACTAGAAGCATCAAGGGTGGAAAAGACTTTAGCACTGGCTAGCTTTGCTAAGACCTCTTCAATTACGGGAAGCAAATACCGCTCTGTTTTTATCTGCTCGTTTACTTTTTTCATGTCCACACAAAGACGTACTTTTCATTTTGTCTTTACGACTGGCACCATGGGACTGCACCAGTCAGTTGGATGTGTCACTCTGTCACCCCCAGTGTTCCCATTCTTTTAAGTTCCTCTTCAACTTTAGGCATTAAAGGCAACGGTACTCTTCGTGCTGTTGTTACTGCATATGGCACTGCCCCTTCTTTGAGACGTATTTTAACAGGCTCTGTTTTCAGAGTGCCATGCCCTCCAAATGCTCCTTTATCTCTTCCACTCTTTTCACCAACCCCAGTGCTACAGCCACCTCTCTCTCCAGCAGGTTGCTCACTGTTGGGCCTGTGATCACATACGTACATCTTTGTGTTGTGGTGCTTTCCCTTGTAGCTAAGGTCAGTTTTGAAGAACCCAAGACATTCTCAGTGACCTCCAGCACTGACAAGAGGGATATCTGGTTTCTGTGGAGTCTGGGTGTGTTTCATTATTCTAAAACTTTGGTAGCTCTGCACTGTGGCATCAGCCCCTCTATCAATCTTGAATGGAACTGATGTTTGACCTAGGCCAAGAATCTCTGTCCACTTTTCTGTGTGGCTGTCTGAGTGAATAGACCCGAGGTAAAATGCTCCTGTTTCCTCCGTCCTGTCTCCGACCTCCATCACTGCCTTTGATCTGCACATGCACTCCCAGTGTCCCTTTTTATTGCATTTCCTGCACACAGATTCCAAAGCTGGGCAACTTGACTTATCTTTATGATGCATTTTTCCACATCTTGTGCATCTGCTGTCTAGTGGATTCCTCCCACATTGTTTAGGTCTGAAGCTTTTTCTTTCAGGTCTATCAGCCCTGTATACTCCTTTGCCTGGCTGATGCTTTATCGCTTGTATGCTGTGTGAGGACTCCCCCTGCTGGCTAATTTGTAGCTCGACATCCTCAGCTTATCTGACCATCCATACAGCCTCATCCAGAGTCAAATCTTTCATTAGCTGTAGTCTTTTTGATAGCTCCTTATCACGTATTCCTACAACCAGCCTGTCTCTAATATTTTCATTTCGTTTATCCCCAAAGTCACAGTGCTCAGACAGTTCATACAAATCCCTTATAAAGATTTCTGCCTTCTCACCCGCTTTCTGTGTGTGCTGGTGGAACTGGGCTGTCTCGTGGATCACATTTTTCCAAGTCACGAATCATTCGTCAAACATCTTCAGGACGAGATCGAAGTCATTCTCACTCTCTCTCGTAGGGAATGTGAATGATTTCCTGATGTTTTCCGCCTCATATCCCATGGCATAGATTAATGTGCTCACTTGGACTGCCTTGTCCTCCTCAGTCAACTTTGATGCTGTGCGATATCGTAGGAAACGCTGCCGCCACATCTGCCATTCTTCCGGCCTGTCAAAGCTGAAATTTTTCAGTGGCTTGAAATTCGGCATTTTCTTTAGCGTGTGTCCTCCTCTGTTGGGACTGCTTCTGACACCATGTCAAATCACAGGTGGAGGCTTGTGGGTTTCTTTCCAAACTCTTTTTAATCAACGGCTTGTATGCTCACAGATAGCTGTATTTGCTAAAAAAAAAAACCCTCCACACTTCCCGTGACTCCCCTCACAGAGCCAGTCAGCTCTCAATTTTTGTGTGTTCGTTTTCCATTACAAGTGAGTACTACCTCAGGTGGATGGGATCTTTACAGCAAGGCAGCCTGACACTCCCGTGATGTCATTTGTATCTAACACAATCAAAACACAAGATGGAGGATCTGGAGGCGATGGTTTACCTACTGGTCTGTCTTTGTTTTTATGTCAGTAAAGGCAGAAAAAGGAGAGCCAGAGAAGGCTACAGGCAGCGAGATATAACACAAAGGAAAAGTACAGGAGACTTTGGCATGCCATAGAGCAGTATGAAGCCAAAGATGTGAGGATATGAACTTGAAGACGAATGAGGGTATGCTAATGATTGCTCATGCTCACTACAGTCATTAATAAGTCCCGTGGACTACAGTCATTGTTGCCCCTGACAGACTGCTATGATGATGACTACGTTGTAATGGCGGCAGGTTAGCACTATTAGGTATTAAAATAAGTATGCTGTGTGTGTTTCAGATGTCTGCCTTGTGGCAAAATAATTGCTGCAAACTGTCGGTCTGGACATTCAACCGAACCTCGTAGTGGTGGGATTTCATTGTTCCTGGCTTCACAAATGCTCAGTAGTTGCAGGACTTAAGCATGTCTGAAGAAATGTTTGGCTTCATGTGCAACAAATTGCATCCAGCCATGGAGCGATAAGACACGACATTCCACCAATGTGTTCCCCTAAAGAAGAGAGTGGCTATTGCACAGTGGAAGCTTGCTGCAGGCTCAGAGTACAGGACTATTGGCCATCTTTTTGGAGTCAGCTTCACATCTGTGTGCAGGAGTTTTGTGCTGCAACAGAGACGTTGTTGGTGCCGTAACGAATCGGTTTTCCTAATGAAGAGAAATGGCTGTCTCCATTGAGAACAGGTGCGGGCTCCCACACTGTGTGGGTACTATTGATGGCTCCCACATACCCATCATAGCACCACAACACTATCACACAGACTATTGCAATCGTAAAGGCTGGCACTCCATAATCCTTCAAGGTGTTGTTGATGGAAAGGGGCTGTTCTAGAATGTGTCTGCTGAGCTGCCAGGGAGCCTGCATGATGCTAGGGTTCTGAGACTGCCCATACTGTGGGAGTTATCCAGCCGGGGAAACCTCTTCCCAGCTCACATCAGGAACATTGGTGCGGTGAGTGCGAGCAATTACATCCTCAGAGACTCGGCTTATCCCTTGCAAGACTGGCTCTTGAAACCATTCCATGACACTGGATGACTGAGAGAAGAATAACTCATGTTCAACCAAAAAATCAGTCAAGTACGGGTGGTTGTGGAGAATGCTTTCAGAAGGTGGCACTGCCTTCTGCAAAGGAATGACTGTGATATCCAACTGGTGAAAACTATGGTGCTAACTTGTGCTCTGCATAATCTGTGTGAAAATCATGGAGAGACTTTTGAGAGTTCATGGGATGATCCTGCTGCTGCAGAACTTGAGCCTGTGGTGGCAGCAGCACAGGGTGTGTGGAGAAGGAGTGCAGAGATGTACGAGATGCTCTGATGGAGTTCTTGTGGAGCCATAATAGTTGAACATAGTTTGATTGCCTTCCCATTCATGTGCCTACACATGTACACCTTTTGTATTTTGACAATAAAATTTTGTACGTTTTGCAGATATATCTCCTCTTTTGTTTATCAGTTTTATTTGTGAAGGTTACCAGGATTTAATTAGTGACATAAATTAAATGCTAAAAGATAGGAGAAGCTGTTGAAGAATAATCCAGTGGTTTGAGAAATCACTTTTGGATTGGTGTAAGGGTGCATTCATATGGCCACTGTTTGGTCTGGACCAAAGGACAAACAGTGGCTTTCACGGATAGTTGGGTTTGTTTGGTGCCGTCTGGGGCAGCGCGGTGACGGAGTGGTTAGCACTGCGGCAGCACAGCAACTCACCCTTGGCCGGGGGATCCTGGGTTTGATCCCAGCCCCTGACCAACAGTGATCTGTGTGGAGTTTGCATGTTCTCCCCATGTCTGCGTGGGTTTACTCCGGGATTTCTCCCGTTTCCTCCCACATTCCAAAAACATGCAAGTTAGGTTAATTGGCATCAACTGGGCATTCTAAATTGTCCTTAGGTATGACCGTGAGAGTGAATGGTTGTCTGTCTCTCTGTGTTGGCCCTGTGATGGACTGGCGATCTGTCAAGGGTGGACCCTGCCTCTCGCCCAAAGATGCTGGGATAGGCTCCAGCCCCCCCGCGACCCGAAAAGGATTAAGCGGAAGAAGATGGATGGATGGATGGTGCCGTCTGAACGCGTGTTAGAACACTGGTGTGCACTAAACAAGCAAAGTCTTGTCCACCTGAGTACGGGGGTCTCTTGTCTCTTGCAAATGAAGTCTGGTGCACTCTGCTTGCAGTGTGAATCCAAACAGAGTATCCAGCGGACCAAAGGGTGGAAGTGCCCCTCGGTGTTTGTGTAACCATAGCAACACTTAGTCTGACAAGAGGAAGTGGCATTTACAATAGTACATTTTGGGTAGAAAATGACAATAAAGACAACTGCATGAATCTGAGAAATTCTTTAACTGGTGAAAGCAGAGGAGAAAAGTTAAAAAAATGTCTTGTTTGTGGAGGACAAACAACCCGGCTGAAGGGAATGGATTTCTATTTTCAGTCCTGGCCAATCGATGAGCCTGATTTTTCTTCTTCAGTGAGATTTTTTTTCTTCCTGGTCAATGGTGGTCTTGGCTATAGCGCCCCAAACGAGCAGTTGTTGTAACTGCGTGACGTTGTCCAGGCAGATTTGTTGCTGCAGTGTGAATGCAAACTAAACAGGTGTGAATATTCTCAGCATTCCGCACCCAGTCGAACCGAGACCCCCGAACTATCCTGGTCTGAATGCAACCTAATTCTGTTTACAGAATTATGAACCATAAGGCAGTTTGTGTTAAAACATGCTAAATTCCATTAAACCCTAACCCATTATTAGGAAATGCAGATGCTAATATGACACAGAATTCCTCAATATACTGGCGCTGTCTCTAAAGTTTGCAGTGTCTTCTGCACTGGCACATCCAACAATACAGTCTCCAGGAAATAAAATAATTTCTTTTGGTTACTTTTTCTTAAAAATGAATTATTTTCAGTGTCACTGATCAGTCTTTGGTTTGAACTCTTGGCTCTTTTTCCACCAGTGTCTTAACAAACAAACCACAATCATGACACAAACACATGAGTCACTAAATTCTTTACTAAGAGCAGCAGCCCAATTACAGATTGTTTTGAATGTGAAAAGTCAAACTGTCAGAAAAACTTGGAAGGTTCAGGTTCACGTTACTTTATTTGTACTCGTAGGTAGATTTTTTTTACAGTCAGGTGACATTCTTTTAGACACATATTTACAAACCACAATTACATTCAGCATGAACACAAACACAGACACACATGAAGCTGACTATAAATACGATAAAAGTACTCAAGGCTCCACCAATCAGGACATAAGACAAAGAGATAAGTGAAAAAACAAAGAGAGAAGAGAGAAGGGTCATATTAAAAAAGTTAAATACTAAGTCAGAGATTAAAAACTCAAAAGTATGAAGTTTAAAACCCAATAAAAG